>JAWDGP010007548.1:102500-120000 GCA_033675545.1 Elysia crispata
AGAAAAAACTCACCAATGCTTGTGGAGAAATTAACAATTAGAATTAGAACATCAACGATAAAGATAAAAGTAGATTTTAAAATAAAATGATCTTTGCAAAAATAATTTGTTAAAAAATGCCAAATATTGTAGAGTCTAGAAAGTTTATAAAGTATTCAACTTCATACTGTTTTTATTTTTTTCTTGATTAAAATATTTATCGCAACAAACGGGATAATTTTTATTATCTAGGCTTACCACACAGCGACCAGGCGCGACTTGGATAATACAGCTACCAAACAGACCTGGTCTAAAAAATCAGACTCTGCTCATATGCGATGGTCGGAATGACCCGTACAATAAATTATGATAATGGCAGCCACTCCCCGCTGCTTAAAAAGAACTAGAGAGAAGGGTAAGACAATGCTGCTACTAACAGTTCTGTTGAGCACTAAATGTTACCCGGATCTTAGTATTCGAATAAAATCATTACGGTTTCAAGCCTGATTATTCAGGTATCGGTTAGAAGCGAGTTTATACTGCATGTGATGGAAATCTTCTAGGTTTTAAATTGTAAGCAAAACAGCAGTAGCGATAAAAAGGGAGAAAACTTTGCAGCAGGTCTCCTTTCCACTTTATTGAGATTAAACACAGGTTTGAAAAACAATCGCTTAAAAAATAATGCTAAAATATACATACGGATTTTTATTTACATTGAAAAAATCACTGTACTTGCTATAATTTGTGTGAACTTTATTTCTAAATTAATAATATATTTTAAAAATTGAGCAAAGTCATTGCTCTTCTTTTCCATTTATTTCACATCATTTGGAAGCGAGATTTGTTGAATCGAAGACGTTTGCTTATCGACTACTATCTGACTAACCGCTGCGTGACGCGATTCAGTATTCGGCCAGTATAGCCCAGACTTGCGAAAGCTGCACCTCTCACAGTTCCACTGAAACTAGATGTGGACTCTGAAGCATTACTGCCTGGAATTAAATTGGGTGGAAATTGGAAGAGAGAGATATAGATAGATAGATAGATAGATAGATAGATAGAGAGAGAGAGAGAGAGAGAGAGAGAGAGAGAGAGAGAGAGAGAGAGAGAGAGAGAGAGAGAGAGAGAGAGAGAGAGAGAGAGAGAGAGAGAATTAAAACTCTAGGTTGGACAAGGCTAAGGACACAAAACTATTAGATGATAAGAGCGAGCCTACTTTTACTACTACTACTACTACTACTACTACTACTACTACTACTACTACTACTACTACTACTACTACTACTACTACTACTACTACTACTACTACTACTACTACTACTACTACTACTACTACTACTACTACTACTACTACTACTACTACTACTACTACTACCACTACTACTACTACTACTACTACTACTACTACTACTACTACTACTACTACTACTACTACTACTACTACTAATACTACTACTACTACTACTACTACTACTACTACTACTACTACTACTACTACTACTACTACTACTACTACTACTACTACTACTACTACTACTACTACTACTACTACTACTACTACTACTACTACTACTACTACTACTACTACTACTACTACTACTCTCAGAACTTTTAACTTCAACCCTGAGTTCAGCTCAGCGCACAGCAGTTAACTGCAATTTTCATCAATAATGCAGCACTATGATGGCTATGCAACTGCTGTTAACTTGTCGTTGTATGCATGCGCGATTTTTGTTATACAATACATTTGTTAAGAGACCTTTTCAAGATTTTAATTATAGATAGAATTAGAAAATGAAAGTATTTGTGTGATTTTTACAACGTGATCTATTTATATATCTCGACTGCTGGTGTTAAATTGTGGAAAGTAAAATAAGGGTTGTCGAAAAAGGAAGAAATATTGTCATAGAATTGAAGTTTTATATTTAAAAAAAAATTGTAAAAAGCTGATAATGAGTTTTGTGCTAATAATCTTTACGCACACAAACACGCTACTATAATTATGTTTGTGCGTGATAAGTGTGCAGTAAAACGCATTTCCAAATGATAAAAGGTTTGCAAGTTTTAAACTGCGATACTTTTTTTTAATAAAGGAATTATGCACCATCGTTATTATTCGTTTTCATTTGAGTTTGTTTTCTATTAAAGGGGAAAGTTTTGTTATAATTCGTTTATAGTTTTCCCTTGAATCAAAAGAATTCTAGATATGAACAGATATCCTAGATATTGATCAATTGTAGATAAATACATGAACTGGCTCTGTTATTGATGGTTTTATTTGTAAACAAAACAAAGTAGACTTATAAAACTGAGTAATGCGTTATAAATAGTGGGCTTAATCTCAGGATATCCAACTTCGCATAAACATTATATTTCAATGGTAGACGTGTGCGGCACTTTCAAACAGAGCAGTCATAGAAACCTAAACATAGTTTCTTTTTAGGATCATTATTACTTTACTTTTACTTGTTTTCTTATACATCTTGACATGTAAAGTTCTGGGAAAAATATAAAACAAGAACTCATTGTTTTCACCGTTTCCTAATCTATTCTAAGATCCCTTGAATAACTCATTATCTTACAGGTTTTAGTAAACGGGCTGCTATTAAGCCTTTTAATAAGAGTTTTAAAGAGTAAAGTATATTAGGAATACACAACACTGGATGATTTATTATACTGACTATCTGCTCACCTCATATCCAGCTGATCTCATGGTACGTTTATATCAAACAGTCCTTGACTTCCTAAAAATAAGAATTTGTCCCTAAATTTCATTAACTAAACATAAAAATAGACAAACACCGTAAGACATCACATATAAGAGCAATATAAAGAACTGATTAAGAGTGAAAGCAAACTGACTCACAAAGTCCGATCAATAAACTGATTTATAATCGGGCGAACGGTGTTACGTACACAATTATGCAAGCTGTCCTGCCCTATCAATAACAAACACTGCATTAATTAATGTAATTATTGATTATCAAACTTGAACTCTTCGTCAAGGTAAACCTTGGTGTTGATATCGACTCAATAGCCTCAGCATCTTGGTTTTTTGAGGATGAAATAAATTTTGGAGTAAGGGCCTGAACAACTGTGCCAAAAAAAAAATACGTTAAGTACTGATCAGATGACATCGTATTAAAAATGGACAGTGTTTGATAACATCCTACAGTATTCGATAAATTTTATGTAAATTCCCCCCCCCCCCCCCCCCCCAAAAAAAAAAAAAAAAAACAAAAAATCACACACAAAAAAAACAAAACAAAAAAAAAAAAAACAAACAAAAAACCCGCACCTTTAAAAGAAAGGTTTTATTCAACGGTATTCATTATGCTAAAAAAAATTTTTTTAAAATATGAGTGTTTTTAAAATTATGGAAGATTCGGTTTTCAGGCTAAGATTAGAAAAAAAAAAAAAAAAACAATAACAGGCAACAAAGATACTGTTATCTTTAAGCTTGAGACTCTGAAGGGAGAAATTGAGTCGAGTCGTATTGTTAACTATGGATAGAAATTTTTATCCACGTATTTGGGGATTCTTTTCAACTAAAAACGTGCAATGTAAATTTTCCCCGAAAAACATGCACACATAATCCATGTTTCAACTTTCTCTCTTCTCTCATCTTCATTATCCTCCTCGTCCACGTATTTTAAAAAAAAAAATTTAAACAATTATTGACCTCTCCTCATTTTTTTTTCAATCTTGTGTATGTTTTTTTCCTCCTCCACTTCATGCTTCTTTTCTGCCTTCTTCTTTATCTCCTTTTCTTACATTTCTCGTTTTACCTATACCCCTCACCCTCCTCTTACGCCTCTTCCATCTTCCTTTGCTCTTCCTTCCTCCTCCTCCCCTTCCTCCTCCTCCTTCTCCCCCTCTTCCTCCTCCTCCTTCTCCTCCTCCTCTTCCTCCTCCTCCTCCTCCTTCTTCTTCTTCTTCTTCTTCTTCTTCTTCTTCTTCTTCTTCTTCTTCTTCTTCTTCTTCTTCTTCTTCTTCTTCTTCTTCTTCTTCTTCTTCTTCTTCTTCTTCTTCTTCTTCTTCTTCTTCTTCTTCTTCTTCTTCTTCTTCTTCTTCTTCTTCTTCTTCTTCTTCTTCTTCTTCTTCTTCTTCTTCTTCTTCTTCTTCTTCTTCTTCTTCTTCTTCTTCTTCTTCTTCTTCTTCTTCTTTCCTCATCTTGTTCTTCTTCTCCTTCTTCCTATTCTTGATCTTCTTGGCCTTTTGTTGTTGTTGTATTTGTTGTTGTTGTTGTTGTTGTTGTTGTTGTTGTTGTTGTTGCTGTTGTTGATATGCTTCTTGTTCTTTGTCTTCTCCCTCTTTCCTTTATTTCTCCTTCGCCTCATTTTATCTTCTATAGCTCTATACTCAAATCATTAACAGAAAAATCATCGTCATTTGTGTGTTCCATGCAGTCGTCTCCACGTCACATTGTTGTATTATGCAGCTCCTCCCTATTAATCAACGCCCTTGCCCTAAACGTCACATCTGCACATTGAAATACCTGCAATCGCTTCGCCTTGCCACATCTTTTTGCCAATTATCGCTCCCGGCCTAATCTAGTTTTTTCTTCCAAAGTTAGCATAGATTTTTGTAGTTATATTATGTATACTAGTCAGTTTTTTCTTCCAAAGTTAACATAGCTTTTTGTAGTTATATTATGTATACTAGTCGGTTTTTTCCTCCAAAGTTAACATAGCTTTTTATAGTTATATTATTTATACTAGTCGGTTGTTGTTGTTTTTTTTTCATCCCATCAAATCGTACACTTTTTTTATATTAACATTTCTATTCATTCACAGAGAACCTATCTATTAGTCTAACCCATTTATTTTACCGAATATCCGCCTAACCTATTCGCTATGTCTGTTAACCTTCATTTCTGAATGCCTATACATATTACATAAGGCAAAATTGCTACCTATTGAAATCTATTTTTATCTAGAAGTTAATTAAACATTTAACATGGTTGAAATTATAACTTCTCTATGCTCTTCCATTATTCCTAAACATCCGCTTGCAATGGTTTTTCTTAATCTGTAAATTTAAATTTCTGTACTCGCAATCTTTTTATACCTACCATATCTCCCCCATGAAAAAGGAATGTAAAGAGAAAGGTCATAATATCATTTTGACTGGCTGTAATTCACTGATGACTTATGATTCCTGAACAGCAACGCCTTGGGGCAATATCGCTTTTAAATGTGCGTTATATGCTTTGAGTAAACTGATTTCTATTTTTTGGAATCAATTATAACATTAAAGTATTGCTCCATTTTTAGCTTGAGAAATCTTGCTACAAGTGCTCTGACTATCAAAGACCTGGACTGGATCGTCTAGACTAAATCTGATTGGATTTAGATCTGTTCTCGTGTAGCCAGTATAAACTAAACATCCTGTAATTTCTCTTTAAAAGTTGTTGAGGTATTTCCCTTTTTTTTTCAGGTAATGTATATGTTAAAAAGTTCAATTTTCATTATTAAACGAATCATATTGGTTATCAAAACAAAATTTCTGTTTTAATTAAAAATCTACTTTCAGATATCTTCATTTTCAGAAAGGATTTTATATAACCCTAGAATGTGGAATTTCTGAAGAAAGTCATTAGTCATTCAAATAGCTTTAACTAATTTTGTATCAGAAAATATGTGGCTTATAGTTTTTTAAATCATTTTTTTTTACTTTTGAAGACTTCTTGGTCAGTGTTTCTTTAACGGAACTCGCAAAATTTTTCTCAACAAGATCAACATTAAGAGCAAAAACGATAACAACAAAAATGGCAAAACAATAATAATAATAATAATAATAATAATAATAATAATAATAATAATAATAATAATAATAATAATAATAATAATAATAATAATAATAATAATAATAATAATAATAATAATAATAATAATAATAATAATAATAATAATAATAATAATAATAATAATAATAATAATAATAATAATAATAATAATAATAATAATAATAATAATAATAATAATAATAATAAGAAGAAGAAGAAGAAGAAGAAGAAGAAGAAGAAGAAGAAGAAGAAGAAGAAGAAGAAGAAGAAGAAGAAGAAGAAGAAGAAGAAGAAGAAAAAGAAGAAGAAGAAGAAGAAGAAGAAGAAGAAGAAGAAGAAGAAGAAGAAGAAGAAGAAGAAGAAGAAGAAGAAGAAGAAGAAGAAGAAGAAGAAGAAGAAGAAGAAGAAGAAGAAGAAGAAGAAGAAGAAGAAGAAGAAGAAGAAGAAGAAGAAGAAGAAGAAGAAGAAGAAGAAGAAGAAGAAGAAGAAGAAGAAGAAGAAGAAGAAGAAGAAGAAGAAGAAGAAGAAGAAGAAGAAGAAGAAGAAGAAGGAGGAGGAGGAGGAGGAGGAGGAGAAGAAGAAGAAATTAAAGAGAAGGAGGGGCAGGATGAAAGGAAAAAAAAGAAGAACGAAGAGGAAGAGGAAAAAGGGAGGAGAAGAATGAAGCCTGGGGAAGAGAAAAAAAATAAGATGACGAAGAAAGAAATCTGTATGGGCTGTCCCATTTCAAAAGTTATTTCAAAGGCCGTGACCTCTTGAATTCCCTTCTGTAAAGAAAAAAAGATTCTATACATATGTTTTTTTTTCTCGTAATTGCAGGAGAAGAAATTTCGTGAAGATACATATAAAGCACTATGCGCATATTGCGAACAAACTTGCAACCAGTCCAATAGGCTGAGACAGACTTTCAGAACGAATGAGATGCCTTGACTTTGGTCCTTATTTATTAATTTACTGATTCTTCCTTGTGCAGACCAGATTGATATCTTTGAAAAAAAGACTCAGCAATCAAAATTACATATTGCAGAAACCACTTCTCTAACTACTTCTCATCAGAAAGAACACATACATGCAAATCAATAGAGTTATTTGGGTAGACTAAAATCAGTCGTAGAGCATACTTATATGGTTTCTTTAGGAAAAGTCTAGTCAACTTAAATGGTCTGAGGAAAATGTAGTCACAGAATGCAAAAAAAAATTATGTTCTTTTTTTATGTTTTTGTCTTTTTTTCCCCCCCCTTTTTTTTTTTTGGGGGGGGGGGGGTTCTATTTTAAGTGAACGTGTAATTCATGATTTGTGCCCATGAAGAAAAACAAACAACAACAGTAACAAACAAATAATCTAACATTATGTTATTTTTCTTTATATAAAATCGAAAAATGTATTACCACTTCTGCAATATACATAAACAAAAAAATACTGTTTTAGAATAAAAATCTAAATTCTTTGAAGTTCTATGTGAAAATTTCGCGAGTTTTCCTTCAATGCCTGGGTTTTCATTTTCCTTTTTAAAATAATAATTTAACTTTTACTGAAAGCGAAAAAAGTGGAATCAAATCACAATCATTCTCATTGTTACAATTTTCGAACAATGTTTGTACGTCATAAAAATATCATTGAAAAGACTTTACAAATGGGTTGACTTTTGTCATCAACAATAGAGTTCTATTTATGGAGATAGCCTGAAAACCCTATAGGTCGTCCGTAAAACCCGTATAATTATTTTTTAGTTGCTCTAGGTAAGCCATTCTTTAAAAGACAGGATACTTTTAATAAAAGGGAATTCTAAAACTTGACGTAGATTTCTGGTACCCAAAGATTCTAGATCGACATCATTCTACAGTCAATGACTTTTCTACAAAGGAGTTCCGATTCTACGGCAAAAACGTTCAATTATTAATCTGACTACCTGTAACATTTTGTGTTGAAAAGCAACTTGTGTTTTCCAACTCCGAACTCCTATGGGTCCATTAATGTTAAATTCAGTTGTTTTGTTAATTCTCAACAAAAAACCGCCACCGTATCACTTAAAAGAAAAGTATCGAGTTTACACTTTTAGCTTCGCAAAAAACCTCACGTTTCATTGTACTATTTTTGTTATTGTTAGGTTGTTCTGTTTTAGAATACAATATGATGATACTTCTATTTTATTTTCCTGTCGATCAATCTTTGAGTCGTAAAATCCAAAGAAATTGTTTGTCTGTCGTTCGTGAGCAAGTCTCGGGTTCTTCACTTGACACTGATTTGTCTGTCGTTCGTGAGCAAGTCTCGGGTTCTTCACTTGACACTGATTTGTCTGTCGTTCGTGAGCAAGTCTCGGGTTCTTCACTTGACACTGATTTGTCTGTCGTTCGTAAGCAAGTCTCGGGTTCTTCACTTGACACTGATTTGTCTGTCGTTCGTGAGCAAGTCTCGGGTTCTTCACTTGACACTGATTTGTCTGTCGTTCTTGAGCAAGTCTCGGGTTCTTCACTTGACACTGATTTGTCTGTCGTTCGTGAGCAAGTCTCGGGTTCTTCACTTGACACTGATTTGTCTGTCGTTCGTGAGCAAGTCTCGGGTTCTTCACTTGACACTGATTTGTCTGTCGTTCGTGAGCAAGTCTCGGGTTCTTCACTTGACACTGATTTGTCTGTCGTTCGTGAGCAAGTCTCGGGTTCTTCACTTGACACTGATTTGAGACAGAAAAAAAAACTGTTTAAAACAATGAGGGAGGAGAAATACACGTAGAAGAAAAAGAGAGGGAGATAGAGATAGCGAGAAAAGAGAGCGAGGGAGAGAGGCAGAGAGAGCGAGAGAATGAGAGAGAGAGGCGGGCGAGCGAAAGCGAGAGAGAGAGAGAGAGAGAGAGAGAGAGAGAGAGAGAGAGAGAGAGAGAGAGAGAGAGAGAGAGAGAGAGAGAGAGAGGCTGGAAAGAGCAAGCGAAAAAAAGTAGAGAGATAGAAAGAGGAAGGGATAGAGAGAGAGAAGGAGAGAGCTTGATAGTTGATAGAGAAAGTCAGGGAGAGAAAGTTCGATAGAGAGACGGAGAGAGAGTAGGAGAGAGTTTGATAGATATAGAGGGAGAGGTAGAGAGGTTGATATATATATAGAGAGAGAGGGAGATAGAGAGGAAGAGAGAAAGTTTGATATATATATAGAGAGAGACAGGTATGGAGAGAGGAAAAGATAGAGAGATAGAGAGAGAAAGATGTAGATAGATACATAGATACATGTATATATATATATATATATATATATATATATATATATAGAGAGAGAGAGAGAGAGAGAGAGAGAGAGAGAGAGAAAGAGAGAAAGGAACCGATCAAAGACGTCACCTCACTTTGTTAATTCTCATTTTTTACTTAAAGTAATCACGAAAGTGGTCTAAATTTAAACATTGTTCCGCGAGAAATTAATGTGAGATCAAGTCTATAAGAGAGATTTGCTCACAACCATTTTAATTCCAAGTGCCATTCATCCTCTCTGAGTGCAGCAAAATCCTTCAACTCATTCGACCTTTCACTTCAATTTAACCAATGTTGATGATGGAAGTCGATACACCATAGATTGTTTAGAACCAGAAACAAAGCGCCCTGAACAGGGTGTGGTAATGTGATTATTTCTCCCAATCAAAACCAGTTTTTTGTTTTAAATATGATTGTTTTATACAGAACCAGCTGAAAATTTGTGCTGCCGATAGCAGCTAAACTCTTTTACCAAGCAAGAGAAAAAACTTAGATCCATACCAATTTCTTAATTGCTTCATTCGCAAAAGCTCAACCACTACATCATTAACAAAAACTACTACTACTACTACTACTACTACTACTACTACTACTACTACTACTACTACTACTACTACTACTACTACTACTACTACTACTACTACTACTACTACTACTACTACTACTACTACTCCTCCATCTCCTCCTCCTCCTACCACCTATACTACTATTACTACTACTACTACTACTACTACTACTACTACTACTACTACTACTACTACTACTACTACTACTACTACTACTACTACTACTACTACTACTACTACTTCTACCACTACAACTTCTACCACTACAACTAAAAATTAGGAAAGGTAATGCGCTGAAAATAGTAATACAATTTTTTTAAAATCTGATATCCCGTGATAAGCGCGCACGTAGACTCTGGAAGACAAAAACAGCAGCGTTTGTGCCTTTATTCCATTACGTCAGTCTTTACAAGATCAATACGTCATCAGAATCAAAAAATCGATTATCTTAGGTCTCTTTAATTGCTTTTTTAAACAAAACCTTTATTGCTAGATGGGACAAGAGAATCCGCACGTCCTGACACGAAAATGAGTGAAATGGTGCGCGACTCAAAAAAAACAACGCTCAGCAGATCAGGGAATCAAGTCGGGATAATTACACGTAGGAAAAAAAAAGGGGAAAAGAAGTTCGAAGTAATCCAGAACACTGTTCTAGACTCTATCGTATGTAATGGGTGGTAAGTGTTACATGACGTAAACGTTACGAGTTATCTCACCAACTTAGCGGAAAGTTGATCTTAATCGGTGAAGGAGCGCTGGTGGCTATGCGGTTAGAGTGTCCGCCCTGATATCTGCAGTGCAGGGATCTTCTTCGCGGGTTCGAGACTCACTATGTCAGTAGGTTTCGCCCTGCCTGACGGGGGTTAAATTTAATGGAAAATAAGTCTAAGATCTCCCTGTGAAGAGCGAGCTATGTCAGTAGAATTAAAAAAAAAATTCACTTTTAGATCTGCTTTTTTTTTTACAGCCACGCCATAACAATGAGATTGCGTATCTTTGTCCATGCCTGCATGGCTTTGTCTCTGCCTCTCTGTCTGTCGGTCCAACAGTCTGCCTGTCTCTCTCAAAATCAAGCTTACTCTCCTATTCTTTTCTTACCTCCACTCCCTTCTCTCTCTCTCTCTCTCTCTCTCTCTCTCTCTCTCTCTCTCTATCTATCTATCTCTCTCTTCCTCCTTCTTGCATTCATGGCACCTAATATACAATCTTGAGTATTCACTTCTACTTGGGTTTAAAAAAAGGGAAAACAGAGGGAGGGCGAAGCGTGTGTGTGTGTGTGTGTGTGAGAGAGAGAGGAAGGGGGGAGGGAGGTACAGAGAAGTAGGTAGAGGCGGAATGAGAGAGAGAGAGTGTGTATAAGGAAGAGACTGAGAGAAGCCCGGGAGAGAGAAAGAAAAGAGAGTGAGACAGAGAGATAGGATGAGAAAATGTGTGAGAGAAACAGAGAGACAGAGACCCACATACAGAGACCGAATGAAAGAGTGAAATTAAGACAGAGTAGTTGGAATAGAGGAATGATTGAATAAAGTTTATTCAGTATTAAAGGCATTTGGCCCATTTTACAGAGTCAGTCATACAGTGCAGACAAAATTACCTTACAAAATAAAAAAGTGACCTTATACAGATGTTATAAGCATACAATGGAAAATATTTTTCAGAAAGCAAAACTTATTTGACAACAGCTAGGGAGACTCAGATATATCACAAATATATATATATATATATATATATATATATATATATATATAGAGAGAGAGAGAGAGAGAGAGAGAGAGAGACAGAGAGACAGAGAGAGAGAGGGATATATATATATATATATATATATATATATATATATAGAGAGAGAGAGAGAGAGAGAGAGAGAGAGAGAGAGAGAGAGAGAGAGAGAGAGAGAGAGAGAGAGAGAGAGAGAGAGAGAGAGAGAGAGAGAGAGAGAGAGAGAGAGACAGAGAGAGAGAGACAGAGAGAGAGAGAGACAGAGAGAGAGAGACAGGGAGAGAGAGAGACAGAGAGAGAGACAGAGAGAGAGAGAGACAGAGAGAGAGACAGAGAGAGACAGAGAGAGAGACAGAGAGAGAGAGAGAGAGAGAGAGAGAGAGACAGAGAGAGAGAGAGAGAGAGAGAGAGAGAGAGACAGAGAGAGACAGGGAGAGAGAGACAGAGAGAGACAGAGAGAGAGACAGAGAGAGAGAGACAGAGAGAGAGACAGAGAGAGAGACAGAGAGAGAGAGAGAGAGAGAGAGAGAGAGAGAGAGAGAGAGAGAGAGAGAGAGAGAGAGAGCTAGCAAACAGATAGAAGGACACGAAGACATTAAGAGAGCAATACGAGAAAAAGAGAGTCATATGTATTTAGAGACAGACATCTAGAGAGAAAGAGAAATAAAAAGAAAGACAGAAGAAAAGGGGATTTTTTTTCTACTATTTCCTGTATATTAAGATTATAGTCAAAACTGCGGTGTTTCCCGATGCCAGTCCAGAAAACCCAGCGGGCAGACGATCACACTGCTGTCTCGGAGCAGCAGACGAGTTTCCTGTCTGTTCTTTCTTTGTCTCTTCTATAACGCACCTTTAAGCAATCTAATGCACTTAAGAGCTATAAATAATAAAATACCATGCTTGGCCCTGCTTTTAAAAGGCCATCTCTACGGCCCAGTAAACCTTTCACCCTTTATAACGTTAGGATGTCTTCAGGGAACGATACATCGTTGAATATCCGATGTATCGCATCACGGTGTATGAAAGTGTTTAGACGTGCCTTTCAGTTTACGGTGACGTAGGAGAAAGTTATTTATGCAAAGAACTTTTGTTCACTTAACTTCACGATCAAAGTAGATCTAGTATTGTCGGCTATGGAACATTTTAATATTGAAATTTTCAAGCGAAACGAAAGGACAAATAAAAATAGTTTAGAAATGGTTTTACAAAAGTTGCCGACGTTTTAACAATATTATTGTAGAACTAAGATAGCACGGAAAATATGAAACGAACCGACAGATTTTGAAATGAACAAGACATAAATCATTTAGAAAAATAAAAATTATCCTAGAAATCCTACATCTTCCATTTTATGAAAAAAAATTTCCAAACTATTGTAGGGTTTTTATTTTTTTTTTTTTTTTTTAAATCTATGTTTAAGGCTATAAACAAGTTAAAACTATTTTTCTTTAATCTAACGGCAAGATGTTATTACCTAAATCTAAAAAATACCTATTGGGTATTGGAAATGCCTGTATGCTTACTACACAACAGTATGACGAATGCAAAGCTTCGTGCCCACAGCTTGATTGATTGGTTGATTTGTATACATCAGGCCCACTACACTACGAGCAGGGATTTCAGAAGTGCAGAGACTAAATTTTTTTTAAAAATCGGAAAAGATTAGCTAATATCGCCAAGAGACGGAGCCCTTCCTAAGGGAATTTTTTGGGGAAAATCTTCCTGCATTTTTATATTCTTTGGATATTAATGGCGGATATGAGCCATCTTGACTCATTTTCCTATCTCTTAAGCCCTTCTTTGAAATACTGATAATTTTTTTCTTTCATATCAAGGCTGAAATCTTATTCATCATGGAAAGGGAGAGAAAAAGAAGGGAAAAAAGTGATTTAAGTAGGAGGGAATTGTACATAAAAAGGGAAGATTTTAGCCTAAAAGAGGACAATTTTCAACCCTGCCCCTGACCTTCTCTCTATTTGTAAACTTCTCGATGAAATTAAAGTTTCTTAACATTTTAAGCTTGGAATGACTCACATTAATGAGAGACCAGGGAGATCCGAATACCAAAGAAAAACGTATTTGCATTTCTGTTGCTTTGTTATCATAAATCGAACAGTAGTAATGGTTGGCTATAGTTATATTTATGGCTTTAATATTTGGGTAATGACCTCTAAAACCACCCAAACCTTATCTCGAGTTAAAGTCAGACAAGAGCTGATAAATCTCTATGAATGATGATAACAGCAGTATCAAAATCAAGAAAGAAACTGAGAAATGAACAAACAATAACAAAAAAAAACATCTTCAAGGTTGCACCAACAAAACAGTCATATGATATATATATATAATTAAAGAAATAAATAAATAATTATATATAATTATATAAATGCAAAATCCAAACATGGAATTGAACATTGACAAAACGCAAAAAAGATGCAATGATAGATTAGATTTTGACATCTTTGTAGTTCCACCAACATCCGTTGGAAATAACTGCAAAAAATTCCTAAGAATTAAATGGTGACTGAAAAAAAAGAATTAAAAAAAAATACGGAGAAAAACACAACAGATTTGATTTTTGACATCTTTGTAGTCCAATCAAAAGTAAGTATGACGTGATCATTGAAAAATATAAAAGAACACCCAAAACCACTCGTATTATCTTGACACCAGTGAGTTTAATCACCCTGTATTGCCATAGAGCCCTGGGCACCCTCAGGAAGAACTTCAGCGACCACAAGTCCATCTCCACCATCTCCACTCTTAGCCCGATGTTTTTTCTTGCTACCTTGGCGGTGACTTTTTTTCCACCTGGCCCTGAAGTGCTGAGTTCGACGCCTGCACACCAAGAACCCGACCCCGCCCGAGAGGATCAGCATCAGGATCACAGGCAAGACTCCAAACAGGCAAATCCACACGCTCAGTCTCACGTGACACTTCGTGATCATACCGTCGTGATCTCGTTTATGATGGGGCACCCTGTATTCTATCTCCATCCCAGTTCCTGGCTCCACGCTACCATTCGTGTTATCCTCCACACCACCGAATCTTCTATCGTATTCGTTGACAGGAGATTCCTCGAATTGGACCACGACGTCCATACTGGACTGCCAAGGTAAGTCAAATTTGCAGCTGTTGCCGGAACTTGAGTTCGCTTCTCCCATCTGCGTCAAAGAGTTTGGCGTAGTGCCAGACACCACACACACTTTCTTGGCGCCCTTCACGTCGAAACTCGTGCGCCTTACTGTGCCCCATAATTCGACACCAGGCTGTGTGAACAGCGATTCTGGCCCGCGCGGTATTCCATAGAAAATGATGAGGAAGTATCTATCATTGCCTGAAACGATGTGGTTCAAAGTGGCGTGCCTTGGACTTGGAAACAGATTGGAAGCCGTTGTTGAATTTTGTGTCGCATTATTCGTTACCTGCAGACTTTGATACTGGCTGTGGGTTATAACATCGTCATCTCTGCCAACATTGATTCCTTTGTCCATCGGCTGAGCGCCAGCGTTAGGAGAGAGTGGTGTATCATCATCATTAAAGAACTTCAGCTCTTCACTGGATCCATCAGCATCTGTTCCGTCTTCCTCTCTGCATCGGACATCTAGAGGGATGCATACCTGCCTTTCTACGCAGCTGGCACATCTCTTATTTCTACGCCAAGCTCTCAAGTTCGCCTCACCTGCGTTAGAGATTAGAACAGATCTATTTCAGATACATTTATTGAAACAATACTCGAAGGTATACGTCTTGAAATCAAAGAATAGACAAAATTATAACTATTTCTTTTATTCTTTTTTTTGGATCAAATTAATCAGTGGTTATCAATTATGCTTTGGAATGTAGAAAAAGGGTGCTCTTCTTCAATTCTAATACTGAGCAGCATAATAAATATTATGCACTAGATCTTGGATCCCCAATTGCAGTATACTAATTCTCTTCAAATAAATATGTAATAAAGTTAGACTTTTTGTTTTGCCGATGATTATTTCTTGTTGTGCGGGTACTCAGGCATCCCGTATACATTTAGAAATATCCTGATAATGTTTATGGGTGCATCAGAGATTTAATTCCTTTTGCCACAGATAAGGCAACTGAAGAATACCGTATTTCAGCAATGATTTAAGGTATTTTAACTTAAGATAGATGCATTAACTCACTCAACACCGGGCTATTTTTAGATTTACAAGCATTAAAGGCCAACGTTTCAGGGCAGTTTTGAAGAAAAAAATTACCATGACATTCTTAATTAATCAATTTACATGAAAATTTAAAAAAATAAACTTTTAAAATAAAACAAATTTGAATACTAAATATTCAATGCTTTTTTTTTTTTAACAATTTTGTGAATAAAGACAATTTTATGTAACTGACAAAAAATATTAATCCACTAGGTAATTTGCCTGCATGTGGAAGTTTAGTAGATCTAGATCTAGCGTGGCTGTGCTTCGCAAAAGTGACCTCATGAAAAAAATTCGTAAAAATAAAAGCATCGACTCTTTTTCCACTCCCATCTTCACAAATTCGAAAGTAAGATGCTGTACTTACGTAGGAATATTCACTTAAGCAATAGACACAATAGAGGGCGAGAAAAAAATTATTAAAGACCATCCCGTATATAGCACGGGATCGGCTCCAGGAGAAAATCGCCGATCCCGTGGAAAGCACGGGAGAATCATTCAGTGACCCAGCAAAGACTGAAAGCAAAGAGCTCATCATGTTAAACTACCTCGTTCCCTTTAAATAGCAATACACCACTGCATCTTATTTAGAAGACCGGCAGTTGTTTATTAGAGGCACGGTATTTTTTTCAACTAAAATTAATGCTCTTATTTTTTGGTGTTTTACTCAAAATATTGAGAACTTGAAATGTTCAAATTGGTAAATGAAATTGTATTGAGGTTTTCCCTTTTTTGTCTGAGTTTCTTTAAGCTGCCGGGAGAACTGTTTTCTGTGGTGTGTTGACACTGCTCTGAACCAACCTTTGAACAAAAGAATCTCTCCTGGAAAATCACGGGAGCCATTTTGTCGGCAAGCTGACACCGACAGCTCTGATTGGTCGAGCAGGTAGAGGCTAAGCTCCCTGTAAGCCAATCCCGGCACTTGTAACATCGAGATGCTCTCTTCCCGGCCAATGAAAGACTTGTTTACTTCGGCATGGCTCGGCAGGAGATAGACTTTACCCGGTTCCCAAAGCTTGACCTATAGAGATAGAAGTGGAAAAAATCTGTTTTAGTTTAATTCATATCAAATACTAAATAATTTGGAATTGACACTTCTTAAATATTTTAATAATAATAATAATAATAATAATAATAATAATAATAATAATAATAATAATAATAATAATAATAATAATAATTATAATGATGATGATGATGATGATGATGATGATGATGATGATGATGATGATGATGATGATGATAATAATAATAATAATAATAATAATAATAATAATAATAATAATAATAATAATAATAATGAAATAACAAATGAATAATTGTCCAATGAATTTAGATGTTTCTGAATACACAACTATATTAATTTTTTCCCATGATAAGAAAGAAGGCTCGGAGCCATCCTGGTAAGGTCGGGTGATATCAAACAGTCGGTAACCAATCAATCAGTCAATAAAACATTTTTCTGAACTCGACTGTTCAAGAACCGATGCTTCAGCTGCTAGTTCTAAGCATCAGGTTAATATTGATGACTTCAAGTAGGAAACTAAGAGACTTGATTTTAAGATTCCAATTCTACGCATATTTTCGTTATCGATGTAGCGTTATGTAACTTTAAGACAATAAGAAAAGTGAGTTGATAAAGTGAAACCTAAATCAATTTTGAGATACCTTAAAATATTCAATGTCATGTAGTTTTAAATAAATAGGCAGATATGAATAAGAGTAGCTTGATAATTCAAAAAATCCTAATCTATAAAACCTTTTTAAACTTTTTTTTAAATAAGAAAAGCGCAAATAAGACGAATTCCCGCAATTCAATGCACCTCTTGGCACTTTTTTTGCGGAAATTTCTAAACTAACAACGAGCGTTGATAAGGATTTTGAACAAATTGAGAAAACAGTATTGTTTGTCTTCCAATAGTGCTGCATAGCAATACATAGCCTTTTAATAAGCTTTTAAAACGATATTAAAAAGAAAAACTGAGGAAAGTTCAAAATGAGATGATTTTTAAAATTTTCCGTTTACAAAAAAAAAAAAA
>JAWDGP010007548.1:127500-133845 GCA_033675545.1 Elysia crispata
CTTTCGGTTCAATATGTTTGGACCACACATTTTTTTGGACGATCAATTTTCTTTCAAACAAAATCCATGGCGACAGCTTGCTGGACAATCCTTCCATCTCTTCTGATTCTAGATCTAGCGAACGGCTTCGAAATCTCGTCCTCGTTGACGAGATCGTTAAATATCCCTATGGTATCCCAGGTTTCAATCAGATTCCGGAGATTCTAGTGGGGGTAAAAGTCCATAAAAAAAAATCGGTTTCACAAGGATTCCGAAGATTCTAGTTGGGTCTCCACACTCTTCGAACGGCCTGCTCTGACCCTAGAAAGCTGGAGTGTGGATTTTCCCGTAGCACTCGACATTTTTTTTCCGATATCTAGCGAGCTGGCGACCTTTGGAAACCGACGCCTTGGCGGGATCGGTGACAAATGCGGTACGCACAATGCCCTTGCCGCCTGGAGCACTCTCTGCTGTACGCGCTTCACTTGAGCCGGGTTGAATGGAGCCCACGGGTAGAATCTAAGTTTCAGGAGGTTAGACAAAAAGACGACAGAGAAAGGGTTAAAATAGCAGTTTAAAAGAAGAATTCAACATTTCATGCGTTTCAAGCAGCGGTCGTAGAAGTAGAAGTAGTAGTAGCAGTAGTAGTAGTAGTAGTAGTAGTAGTAGTAGTAGTAGTAGTAGTAGTAGTAGTAGTAGTAGTAGTAGTAGTAGTAGTAGTAGTAGTAGTAGTAGTAGTAGTAGTAAGGAACAATCCAATTCAAAAGAAAAAAAAATTCAACAAAACCGTAAGGTAGTCACAACATTCAGCAGATGAAAGTTACATAGTAGTAGAGGCAAGTAATTGGCAATTCGCAAAATATTTGAACAAGGACCACAAAATCCAATTCTTTACCAACAGAAAAACTTACACTACACCATTACTCTAGAAAAAATGTTCTTAGCATCAACATCGATAATTTCAATTTTTTTAAATTTTTTTTTTTGCTAGTTTATGACGTCTTGAATCTAGGTCTAGATCTAACTCTGAGCACTAGGTAGGGCTCTTTACTGTCATCATGGCGAAGCGCCCAGAATGAGACAGTGAACAAGTCGGCTCAGTCAATATTGGTAAGTTCTTCCATGGAGTACCTTTGCGTTCCAATATTATACTTGTCTATCCTGACAGCTCCTTTCCAAAATGGCCCTTCATGAGGCTTCTTGCAATCATCAAATGGAGAGGTTCTCTCTTCCCGCGGCTGCCTGCGATCACCTGATGAAGAAATCCTCTCTTCCCGCGGCTGCCTGCGATCACCTGATGAAGAAACCCTCTCCTCCCGCGGCTGCCTGCGATCACCTGATGAAGAAACCCTCTCCTCCCGCGGCTGCCTGCGATCACCTGATGAAGAAACCCTCTCCTCCCGCGGCTGCCTGCGATCACCTGATGAAGAAATCCTCTCCTCCCGCGGCTGCCTTGGATCACCAAATGGAGGCGTCCTTTGAGAAACTATTGTAGATGGTTGTGAAAACGGTTTCTCGTATGTTCTCCCCACGAGAATTCTCTCCAAGTTTAGTCTTTCGGCGAGCTGCCGGCATGAAGTCTTTCTGTGGCCGCATTCTTCCGTAGGTTCTAAGAGCACTCTGAGTCTAGTTTGCTGGGGCGCTAGGATGTAGGCAGGACTATGACGTAAGGTTGGGATTCGACAACAGCTAAATGCACGATGCGTATCTGTGTGGAGAAAGAAAACAACCAGCAAAGTCTCTGCTCATAATAAATATTATATTATTGGGTTGAAGATAATCGGTCAGGGTAGCCGGCTGTCGTCACTTGCCAACAATTTAAATTGAGGTGGGCCGCAATAAACTTCAACCCTTGAAATATCAAAGCTGAGTTGTGGATTTGACACGGAGGATGTAAAATATCAAATATTTCTATCAACAAATTTGACCGAAACGACACTGATTTTGGGGGTAGGGGGAAGCAAATTATATTTTTTGCCGACATGCTCTACACTAGTCTGTGCTTCACCCGCGTAAACTAGGAATGCTTGTATATTTAATCATCATCAGAATATGATTGACGATGTTGCTGATTTTTTTTGTCTGGGTAAAAACCATTTCAAATTAATCTTTGCCTACATGATTATCGAAAAATATCATTATGATGAATAAAAAAAGATAAGTGTTTCTAGGCATTGGATTTTGAAAACTTATGATGTTGTGTTATGAAATCGAAACCCAACAAAATTAAGACAAAAAGAAAAGATAAGACTGCCATGTGTCTTTGTCGGTTTAACTTCGCAGAGAATTAATAAACGGATTTTCTGCTTTTGCAAATAGGCATTAAAATGTTCACTTCAAATAATGAGTCACTGGAACTGACTTTTTAAATCAGTATGAATGACAACGATCACACCAGGGGTGACATTAAATTTTTTTTTCTAACAAATGAAATAAACGATCAAAACAACTGATTAACACATTTGATAAACACATCTGATGAACACATTTAATAAACACATCAGATGAACAAATTTGTTGAAAACATCTAATGAACACATTTGATAAACACTTCTGATGAACACATTTAATAAACACATCAGATGAACAAATTTGTTGAAAACATCTAATGAACACATTTGATAAACACATCAGATGAACTACACATCTGTTGAAAACATCTAATTATCTAATTTGTTGAAAACATCTAATGAAAACATTTGATAAACACATCTTATGAACAAATTTGTTGAAAACATCTAATGAACACATTTAATAAACACATCAGATGAACAAATTTGTTGAAAACATCTAATGAACACATTTGATAAACACATCAGATGAACTACACATCTGTTGAAAACATCTAATTATCTAATTTGTTGAAAACATCTAATGAAAACATTTGATAAACACATCTTATGAACAAATTTGTTGAAAACAATCTAGTGAAAACATCGCCAAAGAGTGTCAGTAGAGTGGTTTCTTACCCTGAGCGTGGTGGCGCCGTTCCGCAGATTCAAAGTCAGCTCCGGCAGTATGAGAGCTTTCCGGGATACGGGCCACTCGACGCCTCCAAGCCAATTCGACGCGGTGTCCAGCCAGAAGCGAGATGCTCTGCCGACCGCAGTCAACACTGGGCAGCCGGACCAGATTCGGGCCTGACTCGGTGTCATGGATTGCGTCTGAGCTGCGATCCCCGGTAATTATCTTTATTTTCAAGCTGCTCTGTCGTCCCAACATCGAGTCAGCGGAACCGAAGCTGACTTTTTTCGAATCTGACTTGCCCACGTCGAAAAACCTTTTGTGCAGCTTGGGTAGCGTCCTCACCGACTTGGCCGTGAAGAACGAATCTCTTTCACCAGCCCGCGCGGGGATCTGATCAGAAGTCAAAGCGCTTGCACTCACGCCTTCCATGGAAGGTCTGCTCATGAAGTCTTTCGTAAAGCTAGGGATGCTTGGCACGCTGGAGCGGATGATACTGCCTAGACTGATTTGGGATGGAAATGCCGGCAACAGTTCCGCGCCGCTTGACAGCTCCGCCTGAGTTTTCATCTTGTAGAACGACAAGGGAATCATATCCGGATTGTATAGCTCGGGGTGTGTGTCCCAGTATGTAAGCAGATTTTCTCTAATGCTAGGCTGTCTTTCGTGCGTGCGGCTCAACCTTGTTCGCTCGTTCCTGTTAGCTTGATTCGAGAACAGGGAAGAGTTCGAAGTTATACTGCGTGGCCTGGTCGTCATTATCGTCTTCCAATCGTTCGCTTTGAGCCTGCCAGGCCAAGATGAAACGGAGTCCCTTTTCGACCCTGTCACGCTTTGATCGGTCCATCTTGACCTAAATAGGAAGTCTTTCGCAGTTCCTTTGGACGGAGATCGGCTTTGATGGATGATGTCAGAGCTGAATCGTAAACTCCTCTGTTTTGTGATACTGGTCTGCGGAACAAGTCGATTGATGATTTTATCGCTGTCGTCAGCGAGATACGGGTCGTGAAGCTGAGCTGTGTCATGCTTCATTGGGCCAGGACTTGGTTTGCCGTCTTTTCTCGGTGTAGTCCTTTTCCTCGTCTTGTCATAGCTTAAGCCACAATCTTCAAGATTTCTGTTCGAATCTGATACCGTGCAGACGCCCTTCATGCCTCTGGTAGTTTTCTTTCTTTCATCGTTATCCTGCGCGCCTTGCTGTAAACCTCGCCCGCTATTTACAGTTTCTACAGTTTTAGAACTTTGCTTCTGGGATGGTCCGTACGCTTTCTGATAGCTGTCGAGGGCCTCTGAAGCACACATACTTCCACGCTTATTGACACACGTACTCTTGTTGTATTTAGGACCCATGCTACCTTGTTTAGACGTCACGGTCACGGCATCATAATCGTCCTCGTTGTTATTGTTTATGTTCTCGTCTCTTCCTTTGCTAGGGTCTCTCCTCATCGCGACCAAATCTCCGATAGTGTATCTGTTGTGAACGCGACGTTTGCTCCTAACGTTTGCGCACGCGCAAGGGTAGTTTCGATACGTGCCTGACAGTGTTGAGATATAACTTCTCCTTCTTCTTCTTGCAAGATGCCTCTTCCTGTTGCTGCCTTTTCGCCTCACTCCACTGTATCCTGAAGTGCACATCCTGCTCTTGCTGATCTTGTGGGTGTAACTGTACCTGAAACTTCTATTGATGTGTTGTCTGCTGAAAGTGAGTAGTCTCACATTCTTAGCGATGAAGTGTGAACCACCATGATAGTAAGCGCATGGTAAGATGATAGTTCTGGAACGCAATTCGGGACGGATTGAGATGATTCTATTTTCACCGTCACTCATTTCCCAGACAGTCAGAATCTCGTGCTTTCTCGCTGCAACGTGGGCAAAATTCAAAATAAAATTTGCAGCATGAATCTATTAATAATGGAGCTAAGCGAAAAACGAAGACCATCTAACCGAGCACTTCTAAACCACCGAGGCACGTCATATTTGGTATAAAGTTTTATCTTACCCTAAAGATTTGGGAAATCATATTATTTTAATCAAAATAGTGTTTTTGAAAAATTAAAGGCAAAACTGTGATTATGATTTTCTTAAAAGTAAAAGGTGTGCACGAACAATTTCTTGTAAGCACAGCTTGACAGAGATGGCATAAAACGAAACTGAAAGTTCGCATGCAATATAGGCGGCGGCAGATTTTAAACCGTATGGAATAGATTTGCATGTTTTATTGTAATATCTTAATAAAGAATCTAAAAAAATGCTTGGGCATGTGTTTGAGATCTAGAGCCTAGATATTACAGCAGCTAGACAAATCAAAAGGTTAAGATCTATATCTAAATTTACTTTTAGGCTTAGAAGAATTTCAAAAAAAATTTTAAGTTCTAGATGTAGATTTTAATTTGAGAGTAAGAATTATCGTCGTATCTGGAATTTAGGTAAAGAGGATAGGTTGAAGCATTTATTTGGATCATATAAGATAGAGGATAGCTATCAAGACCATTTATGAGCCTATTTAATACACACTCGCATACCAGCCCCGACAAATTGACACCAGGGTGCCGTTCGGAGAACGGAGTTTTATAGCTTCTTTGCTATAATTATAGTATTGAAAAGCATAGCCCACAAGTTTAAGGCATTCGAAAACAAGCTATGTTTTGGGTATCAGTGATACACGTCGGTTTCTTTAAAGAAAATACTAATTTCTTAATATTCATCTAGACTTTAATTTTAATCAGTCTCTCCGGTGTAACAGATGAATCTGCACAATCATATTATATATGTAATTTACACATTCATTGCTATCACATAATAACAAATTATCTTATTAAAACAGTGGTCCATAGTCAAGACTGTTATCGACTCAAGTACGGGTACTACATGCCAGTTATGATCTGGAATTACTTGTCGCCTATCCTAACGGAAAAGAAACTGCCTGAGGTAATTTTTTCTCTTTCTATAGAACATCAATGTTAGATTTCGGCTTTTATTGTGTTGTGATTCTATTTTGAATTGAAATGAAAAAAAAAAATACCTCACAAAATTAACTAAGAAAGAACGAGGCCGATTCTATATATCTGCACTTTTCAGGCCAGAACTGAAATGATATTGCGAGTTTTAAGGCATTTGTTTTAAGATAAGAAAACATCCTAAACTCAACCTAGTATACAACACGATATGTTAAATTTTAATCTCTACTTTTTGAGTATGTTTCAATATTCATTAGTTAGGAAGGCTCACTTATTTGTGTGTTTTAAATTCGTTAAATTTTACAATGGACTTTTGATGATTGAAATAGAGGGGTCTTGCAATTTTAACGAGTGATTTTTATTTCGCTTCAAGTTTAAATGCTAAGTAATTTTTCTACAATATAGATAACCTGATTCTGCTGCTGCTCCAAGGAGGCGTTGTTTG
>JAWDGP010007549.1:0-7500 GCA_033675545.1 Elysia crispata
TATATATAGACTATATATAATGCATTTAAAAATGCTGTTTATCATTTTCGCTTTGTATAATCAAACCTCTTTTTTAGACCTATTACTAGACCATTTTTTCCTCACGTTATTATCTGCTTTAAAACAAGGTTTTGGCTTTAGATTTTCCATACCGTTCTTTTTTTGTTTTGTATGTAATGCATCTTATTTCATCAAAATATGTCAAAAACATTTTTGGGAATGAGCAGGATTTTGCAACAATTACGTGCATTCTAAAGATTATGAAAACCGATTGTGATTTTCCTGCTGAATCAACCAATTAACATGTCTGAGATAATTATGTTTTCTTCAACATGATTAAAAAAAAAAAACGAATTTTAAACGAAATGTTCCTTCCCGAGAAAATATCTTTCTCGACTTCATCACTGAGGAAATATTTACTAAACTCATTATGTAATGAATCGAAACAAACTAACAATAAGGAACAAAAACAAATCAAGCTTCAAAAGAATGCGCTGTTTTATACACAATAGAAAAATGTCCGATTTGAGCTACACGTTTTATATCACTGGACTTGCAAAATGAAGAATCATAGCATATTAATCTTCGCTTTTTGCCACTAGGCCTATGCCCTTCCGGAAAATACGGCTTGAACTGTAGTAAAGACTGCAGTATTCATTGTGCAGGACCGAATAAATCCTGTTCTCATATCAATGGAAGCTGTGCTGAGGGTTGCGATCCAGGTTACACAGGAGAAACATGTGATCGGAGTAAGCGTACTGTAAGAAAGAAATTATTAGAGGTTATAGCTATGGTTTTATACGCTATGAATAAAATATGGTGTTTCATGTTTTAAAATTATAAAGTTATTAAAAGACGGTTTGCATATTTTAAGGAAAAAAAAAAGATTTAGTTCATAAATACTTTACTCTTTTTCTCTTTCTTTTTTTCTCATACATTGTGATAATAGTCTGTTCCTTTTACGAAGTAAGAAACTTCACATTGTTTTGTTCTTTATAAACCAAGAATCAAATATTACAGTACAATGTAAAGTATGTAAATAGCAACACTAAAAAAACCTATAGCATATCTGTTGATTTATTTATGATACTTACCTATTGCATCATAGTTTTAGTTGCTCGAAACAAAAAGGTAAAAAGGGTTTCTTCAACCTTCTTAACATTCCATTAATAAAAACATAATGTTTTTGTTCTCCTGTCACTTATGATATATCTATTTCAAATTGATCAGACCCCCTATATATATAGATATTCTATAAAATTAAGGAAGCAATTATCCCGGGGAAGAAAAGAAAAAAAAATCGAGGTTATCAATTTTCTCTATATTCCTCCTCTTTATATCTTTCTTACTATCCGTTTCTCTCTCTCTCTCTCTCTCTCTCTCTCTCTCTCTGTTTCTCTCTCTCACAAATACACACACACACTCTCTCTCTCTGTAATTCCGTCCTTGAGAAAGAAACAAAAGTCTGCTTTTTCTTTGTTACATATATATATATATATATATAATATATATATATAAATAAAGCATATATCTATTTTCATTATTTAGAAACAATCAACAAAATTTATAAAGGTTTTTTGTTAAATTTAATTTGGCTAAACCATTTATAAATCAAATTATATCTGAGAACGCAACATATAAAGTTTACTTTAATTTACGTTTTAAATGAGTGACATAATCGAAATCTTATTTGCACTGTTTTTTATATTTCTTCATTTAGGTCGTTTGTTGAAGATACAAAGCAAATTCATTTCATTTCAAACGTACGGAGTTTAAACATCAATAAAACGTCTAAGAAATGTATTAAAAATAAGAGCGCCTAATAGAGAAAGCAGCACCAAACATCAAATAAGTCAATAAGGAAAATTCTACCTTATGTCGGTACGGAGATACCTTTGTAAACCGTAGAAAAATCAATCTTCAACCCATACAACAGCATAATGTCACCACTTAAAATGCGGAGATTCATGACATTAACTCTGCCCAACAAAAAATTAAAACTTTACCGTTTTAAAAAAAAAAATAAATAAATAAAAGAGAATTAGCTTGTTGAATGAATAATTGTTCTAATTTTAATCATTTTTACCTCTGCTCAGAATGTCCTTCTGGAAGACACGGCGTAAAGTGTAATGAAAGCTGCAGCCTTCATTGTGCTGGACTATACAATGGCTGTTCTCATATCAAAGGAAGCTGTGCTGAGGGCTGTGATCCAGGCTACACAGGAGAAACATGTGACCAGAGTATGTATACAGAAATAACTTGTAGAGATTATAGCTTATATGTTTCCTATATGCTATCAATATATATAATTTTCATGTTCTAAAATTTTTAAATGATGGTTTAGATAATTTGGTTGAATAGAATTAGTTCATGTATACTTAACCCTCCTTTTCTTTTTCTTTTCCTCTTTGACATGATGGATAAATGTTTACTCTATTTTTGTCCTTTATAAACCAAGAAGCACATAGTACAGAACATGGAAAAACAAATAAATAGCAGCACCAAAAGATTCTGTAGCACATTCGTTAATTTAAAGTAAATCGTACATTATTTGTTTAATCAAGAAACAATCAGGAGGAGTTTTAATTTTTATCTATTAAATTTAGTTAAATCATTTTTAAATAGATGCATATTTGGACCACAGTGTAAATAAATGCATTTAATTTATTTGATTTTCTAAAGGTGTAAACTAATCTTATTTACACACAGGTGACTATATCATTTATATTTCTAATTATCTCATTTCAACCCTACGGAGGTTAAACGTCAATAAAACTTTCAAGAAAATGAAAGGAACATAAGATCGTATAAAAGAGAATGTTGCACCTGACATCAATTAAGCCAATAGAGACAATTCTACTACATGTCGATACGGAGACACTGATGTTAATTTTAGTTGAAATACATTTTTTTAATACATATAATATAAGTGTATCACCACTCAATTACGGATATTAATGACTTGACCGCTGCAAAATGATAAATAAAATTTGTGCGTAAAACAATGACAACAAAAATATGCGATTGTTTAAGTTAGCTTGGTAAATGAAAACTTGATCTAACTTTAATCATTGACAACACTGTCAGAATGTCCCTCTGGAAGACACGGCGTAAACTGCAATAAAAGCTGCAGCGCTCACTGTGCTGGACCAAACAACACCTGTTTTCATGTAAATGGAAGCTGTGCTTACGGTTGTGATTCAGGCTACACAGGAGAAACATGTGATCAGGGTAAGTATCCAAAAAGATTTAGTAAAGATCATATCTTTTTAGTTTATTTAACATACTAGGAAGAGAATAAGATAATTTACATTCCAAAATTATTTAAAGATGGTTTGCATATTTTGAGTGAGCAAAAATAGTTGACCTATACGTATCTCTTTCTCTCTTTCATTTCCTCTCTGACATGATGGATAAATAATGTGTACTCATTGTTTGTCGTAGTTGAAAACTTCACATTGGTTTGTTCTTCATTATCCAAAAATGATAGTACAGAAAAATGAAAAAAAAAGCGTCAATAGCGTCTATAAAAGATCCCAGAGCAAATTTGTCCAGTTATTTTAACTGTGGGGTTCCACCTAAAAGTTCTGCTGTGGAGCTGGTGTGTGAAATAACATCACCCGGGTTAACTGGGCTGCTCCGCACCCCACTGAATCGGTAATGGTTAACTTAAATATCATTGCAATTTACAAGACATTAGATAGGGAAAAAAATTGTTCAACTTACCCTCATGATCGAAAAATAAGTCTTTAATTATGTCGGCTGCCTCGCCTGCGAACCTAACATAACTGGTTTTAGTAACTTAAATTAAATCATATTAAAAGACCCGGAATGAAAAATAAATATAAATATTTCCCAATTAATTAAAAAAAAAAGAATGAAAAGAATTTGATTTCAATATTTATCGCGATCTACATCATAGATCTAGATCTGATAAATGCCTAGATCTATATCTAGATTTAGGTCTAGAGTCTAGATACCCTGGAAGTCTTAAATGTATCTCTAGATTTAAATTTCGGATATGGGTTATCGCTTCTTTTAGTTATTGGAATATTTCACTGTAATTTGTGTATTATTGTTGGGTTTCGTTTTTTTTTTTTTTTAACCAAAGTAGGCATGTTGAAAACGTGCTTGTTACAGTTAAGCTTGAACCCATTTACTGGCATGAAGGGGTGATTATTTCTGTTAATTCAGAGTCGACATTAAATCTAAAGAACGATTAAATCTTGCCTTTTTAAAAATTTGTTTTGACTGGGCGTTTAGACCTATAAAATCTTACCCTGCTTTTTTTTTTTTTTTTGGTTCCTTTAGAACAGACTGTGCATGTGATCTACAGGTAAATCACTTATATTTGTAAAATGAGTGAGTCGATGGGCTGTAAGGAGAAGCAAATGTGGGAACAGTAAAACTTGAGTGGATATAGGTGTTTGCTACATACTTGTGCCGTAATTTGATCTATTTGTGCAACTCACTTCCTGACCTTGTCTAGGTGCGTGCTTTTTGGATAGCGGAACGACTTGAGCAGCCATATACGATCCATTATACTGAGCAATATTATTGACAATGATTAGGTTGCCCACACCACAGCCCTCTGGAATAACACGGCTCAATGTAATTACAAAATTTTTTCGAGCAAACCAGGCTCATTTGGGTCTTGGAACCCGCTGAGATAGGATGGGTGATTTAGACGCAGCAATCGCAGTAGCAGTTGTTATTGCTTTAGAACCGAAACGGATTTCCCAAATGTGAAGAGGTAAAAATTATTAGTCTCTGCATCGCAAAAAAAAAATGGACACACAGAACTACTACGTGAACTGAGACATAATGAGCCCCAAGATTTTCAAAACTTTCTTTGCATGGATTTCGAATCCTGCAATGAGCTTCTGCGAATGGTTGAGCGCCTGATCTGAAAGCAAACTACCAGTATGTTGATCCCATCTCTCCTATAGAACGTTTATCAATCACACTGCATTACTTGGCCACCGGAAATACTTTTGATGATTTTAAGTTCATCAGTGCTACTGCACCCCAGACATGATGCCGATATGAAATCTGGAAGGAAAATGATTATTGCACAGTATCATTGACGGTCATCACAAACAGTCAATTAAATTGAACATTTGTACAATTGCATTGGGTACTGCGCGATAAAATATCAAACCAATTTTGATTGACATTTGCATCCGATAAACTTGGTTTGTAACTTTCAAAATGTGTCTTTTCTGGTAATTTGCATTAAAAATATTTTTATATAACAAGGATGTGCTTTTAACCCATTAAGTGTTCGAACTTTTTTTTTCTCCTTCTGAGTTTTTGTTTATGGTAACTTATAGCATTATTCTTTTCAGTACCGTATAAGAGTCCACCATTAACCCACTTTTTTATCAACCGCTTTGTTTTGATATCTGATGTGATCCCTGTGGTATTTTACTAATATTTTAATATTTTTTTCATGGTTTATTAAGAAGTTTTCCAATTATCATGATTCCTATTATTTATAGCTCATAATTATATATATATATATATATATATATATATATATATATATATATATATATATATATATATATATATATATTATATGTTCGATTTTTAATTGTTGCTTTGAATAGGTTTCTCGGACACGTTATAATGTATGCAGAAAAGTAACGCTTTTTTTTTCTTTCTTTATGTCATTTCAAAATATATTTTACCATATTATTTTATTCGGATTTGTTTCCCTAGTAATCTTCTATAGATCACGCTTTAAATATTTAGCACAATCAAATCATTGAGTGGCTATTACTGAAATAATTACATTTGTTTTTCTCTGCAATAGTGAATACAATTTAAACTTCTTTTTTTATCGAGAAAGTCCATGTTGGTTTACCTAAGTTTATACATTATGTTACGGTATAGCCTACAAAAATCATTATTTTGAAATTAGTTTATACCTAGTAACTATTCTAGTCAATTATATAAAACAAATTGATTCCAAGTATCACTTATTTACTGTACATAGTGAGAAGATAACTTAACCGTTTATCTTTTTCGTCTTGAAATATGATAATGGAAGTATAAGTTTGAAGGGTGTACTGTAGTGTAAGATAGGTTTTGTAGGAATTACATTGCACTTGATAAAATTATTTTAAAAAAAAAGATAAAACTACTATTTCCTTCATTCTTTTACTCCTTACCTATAACTTTCCCGTTCTCGCTCTGTCTTTTTTTTCTCCCACTCTCTCTCTATATCTGTCTTTCTATCTCTTTATTCTCTGCAAAAGTGGATAAAATGTAAGCTCGTTTTATTCTTGTATCAATAATCTTTAAGCAGATTTACATAAGAGTTATTTAATGTTGTGAAAACAATTTTAATGTTATCTAAAAGGTATACAAAAGCATCAATTTTAAAGACGTTTAAAGTTTGTAACAGTTAACGTTAAGATTTAAATACACTAACGTCAGTAAAATTTTATTTTTCAGTAATAGAAAACCGGTTCCCTATGTAAATATTTTTTTTCTTAGCTGGAAATACATATTATAATTGATGCATAGGAATGTAATTTATCTATTATTTAATATATATGTATATATATATATATATATATATATATATATATATATAAAAGAGCCGCTAATTTAAACTCAATGGTTTGATTTTTTTTACTTACATTAGAATTTTTGGAACAAATTTAAAAAAAAATTTGCATAAATATACCTTTTTTCATTTTTTACTGAAAAATGAAAATTTACTTGCAAACTTGTTTTATTAGAAGAGGTAAGTGAAACTTACAATTTTAGTAATTAATAATTTACTGGTATTTTTTTGTTAATCATGAAATTGCTAAAAAATTACATAAGATGCCTTCCTTTTAACATGAACGCACACCTTATTCTTGCACGAGATTTGTATAATAATTATCAGCGAATTTTGCTGTAGGACGCTTCTGGCTATACGTTATAAGATAGAGACGCATGTATTCAAAAAGAAAATTCACATGAGGGAGATTTCAAAACCCTCACCGATTTCATCAATTCAGAACCATTTTAAAAAGAGTAGTTTGTGTATAAAAAAATGAATTTTATAATAGTTTTAGCTTATGTTGGTTTTTTTCTTCAATCGCAATTATAAATGACTTTCTAAAACTCGAAAAATACGAAAAAACCGCCACGGTCTATTGCTTCCTTTTATTAAATGTCATTTTGGACACTTCAAAAAGGGAAATTTTTTTAATATGTTGATCTTCGACAATGAATATTGAAATACTATTGAATTGCAAATCAGAATTACATGAGAGATTTCATATTATTTTTGAACAACTCATCATTTTGTAACACATTTTATTCGTTTACGATGTTTATCTTACCAAGTTTACCTTAAAAAAATTGTGAGGATTTTTGGGATTAAATGCAAATGGACATATATTTGATATCAAATTTCTTTAACTTTCAATGAAATGGTTTTTTTTACTTCCTTTTTTTTTGTTTATGGCATTTATTGAAAAAAATCAAAATATTACA
>JAWDGP010007549.1:12500-23953 GCA_033675545.1 Elysia crispata
CAACCTCTATTGGTTCGTTGTTCTCGTCAAAACCTCCCAACTCTTGAGGGTTATTTTCAATAACGTTCTCACAAACGTCTCTTAAAAAAGTGCACCATAGGCTCACAGAATTTTCTGACAAAAGAGTTTCTCTTTGTATTTGCAACTGTAAAAAGTCTGCTGCCCAACAGTAAAGTAAAACAATAGCAGTGTCCAAAGAAACTTTTGCACCTTCAAAGAAAGAATTTACGCGAACACTTTGGGTAAAATTATGGCTAAAGCAACGCCACCTAAAACCGTCTTGAGAATTGTACTGGCTCAATGTGCACAGTTCATTACAAGTAGGGCAATTCACACTATTGGAGTTTAATCTTCTCTCCGCAAACCACTCCAAGGTTGATATTTTATCATGAAATCTCCCACCAAGTGTAATTAAACGGGGCACAATTGCTAAAATGTCACCGTCCTGTAAAAACGCATCAACAATATGTACTCTGTTACGAGGACGCCCGGCCATTATTTAAAAAATGCGTTTGTTTACGCGGTAAAAACTTTCACTTACCCACTTCCGGTTTAGGTCGGGCAATACCCGTAATTATTGCGTCACTTCATTAAATCTATATTGGTTATAAAAATCTACAAATGCCTTTAGATTATCTTCAAACTTCAAAAGAATAGATTGAAAATATACACATAACAGGCCCACATAACATAGTTTAAAATGCGATAATAACTAATAAGCCTTATAAAAGAGAAAAAAAAAAGTAAAAGAAATAAATTTAGGTATATACCATGATTTAGTTAAACCTGTATTTTATCGACTTTTTTGTGTTAAATACCTTATCGATAGTTACCGGAAACGCCGGAATCGTAAAAATACACCGATATTATGCTGTTAGTATTCGATTCTAATTTTGTACGCTCTGCTTGGAGATAACCCTTTGACATACTATGATTTTATTTATTTTTAGAGTAACGATAAAATAATAATTTTTGATAAATTCTATCATAAATTATTTCAAAACAAATAGATGTAAAAAATATATATTCTCATTTAAACTGACCCTTATGAATTTTCGATGTAGGTTTCGTTATTTGCACTGGATTATGATAACATTGAAGACATACTTGTTAGATGCAAAGCACAAATTTAAAAAGAAAATAAAGATTGATAAGTCATGTTCTATCTCACCTAACAAATAACAGCGACTTCCAAAATCTCGTTTTCGGTTGTCATTGCCTTTATGAAATAAACCTTAGATATGACAGTTAAGTATCAAAATGGATTTTACACTAGAATGTGGAGAATCTCAATTTGCAGCAAGTTAAACTTTATATTATAACAGGAGATATTCCTGATAAATCAACACAGCATAAATAGATACTTAATATATTGCTGTTGCTACGTAAAAAGGTTGTATCCTTTTCATTACAATATCAAATTTCTTATTATTATGTGCACATTGTTTAAAAAAAAATTCAGATTTGAACAGTAATATATAAATATCGTTTACGTTTATGTGAAACATTCTTTTTGTAGTGTGTATACTATATAATAATAATAATAATAATAATAATAATAATAATAATAATAATAATAATAATAATAATAATAATAATAATAATAGAAGGTATGATACCTTAAGATGTTTCTTTCCTCTCATTCTTCCACCAGAGTGTGAACCAGGCAAGTATGGGGCTGAGTGTGGTCAGATTTGCAGTGACTATTGTGCTGGTGGTGGTAACCCTTGTCATCATGTCACTGGAGAGTGCAGTCAGAACGAATGTGACCCAGGATATAGAGGGAAGAAATGTGATCAAGGTGAGGAAAAGTGTTAATGTAAATTTTATCACCATGTTAATCGTTTTTTTTTGTTTCAAAAGCCTTTATCCAGAAAACTCCACTGTTAGCAAAGAGGAAAACATTGCTTAATCAGTCAAATATTATAATACATATGGTTAACTCGAGATTAAAAATAAAACGAAACATGCCAGTTATAGCATAGGACAATTACATGTGTATACCAAAAATTCAGTGGTCATAGGTTTTTATTATTGTTAAATCTGTAGCATAAAATGTAACTTGGGAGTAACTTTTTAGTTATATGTCACATTTGTTTTTGACATAAACCAAATTTTTAATTCAGATTGATGAAATAAACTTAATTATTTCGGTAAACATTATTATTATTTAAACATACGCTAATAAAAGCTTTTGATCTTAAATCTTTTAATTTATTTAATATGCAGCTCAGACCATTTAGATGACTAAAGCATCTAAAATATATGTTTAAGCCTCCATCGTTTATTAGAGAAAAAAATGTGAAATTCATACATTCTTTAACAATAAATAGAGGTTAAAATTGGTATTCTCGTTTGAGAAGATACTAATGAATTTCGATGTAGGTTTAACAATTTTCACATTATTGTCATTACATTAAAGACAGAGTAGTTAGATGCAAAGCACAGATATAAAAAATAAAATTAAAAAAATCACCAAGTCATGTGCTATCTTACCTAACATAGAATTAAAAAAAAATCTAGAGCAAGCAAGGGTGCAATGCAGACATTAGTGTCCTCTTGTCATAATGGGCGATTTCAATGTAAACTAAAAGTAGAAGAAGGGAGAGAAAAAAACGTGGTACGACCCCATGGACTGAGTATCAGAAACATGCGAGGAGAGAAACTAGTTGACTGGTGCGATACCAAGAACCTTATTATCGGAAATACATCGTTGCAACAACCGAAAAGATGCCAATGGATATGAAAAATTCCAAGCGATGAATGCAGAAACCAATTCGAGCAGTAAATTATTTACCCTGATGCAGACTGCTATAGTTATAGTTATCATGTTCCAGTGGCTGCTAAATTCATACTTAAACATGAAAAACCCGAAGAAAACTTTAAAATATCAAACATTGCTTGGCCCATTAAAATCCAATGAGACTTTTCGATAAAATATCGTGTGGCTCTTAAAAATATATTTGAAGTCTTAGGAGAAGCTCAGGAAGCAGACCAGTGATGGATATAGTAAAAACAATCGGTCACAGACCCAACGGTGGAACAAAATACCAAGCGCCGAAAAAAAAAAACAAAAAACAAAAGTGGATGGCTGAGAATATTTTGAAACTGATGGGGAAAAAAAGGAGACAAGTAAAAAATAATAGTGAAAACAACGATACATACGAAACGTTGCATAAGGGAATCAAATTTAAAAAAAAAGAAAAAAAAACATGAGATGAAGCCAATTCCAGGGAGACGAGGAGAAATGTAATATCGCCTGTGATATCCTGCATGGATATCACGCACCACAATTAACTCATTCCGTAAATCCACCTTTGCCTTGGACTTAGGAAGATAATCTAGCCACAGTAGCATAAGTTATCGTCCTTAATAGGGGCCACATAGATGAATGCTAACTTCCCAATCCCACCTTAACGGGACCTTTCCCTAATTGCACTTAGCGTCTGTTTTTTTTTTCTTTCCCGCCGTAAACATTGATATGTTTTCCAAGACTACCACAATAGGAGGTTCCATTTTAAAATTCTGCTGTAGCGCTCGTTTGTAAAATAAAATCACCCCAGGTCAAGTGAACTTTCTTTACACAGATGTCATTAAAAAAAAAAAAAAAAAAAAAAAAAAACAACTTCTAGATTGTCATTTTAATAAAACCAAAATAATAATAATAATAATAATAATAATAATAATAATAATAATAATAATAATTATTATTATTATTATTATTATTTAGATAGTACTACTTAGATAGTAGTAATGAAATTAATACCGGCTTGTTCTTGCTGTGCGTCTTAAACTGTTCAATAAAATCCCGGGACTGCAAACTGCAAGAAAGCTTGTAAAAAATTCCCTCTTTGCTACTGCGCTGGAGTTGGGCCGTCGTCGCTATCGGGGCTGGAGTCGTCTTCAATGTTGGTATGTCGTCACGGGGTGCTGCGGCTGCTGTCGAGTGGTCTGACGGGGTAGGATCAGGATGAAGGTTGTGTGATGTGGGTCTTCACGGGGTCTTGTACCTGCTGTCGATGGGACGGTCTCCGGGTTTATCTTATGGTATCCCCTCCATGTCACGATGGTAGTCGTGGTTAGTACAAAAAAGTCAAGTCACGATAGTACGGTATAGTGAAATAAAGAGACGTAAGTCCACCTTAAAATCAGTGTTTTCTTTATTACACACAAAGAAAATTATTCCGACTAATGTAGGTCACATCACCATAGGATACTAATACAGTTCCGTCCATCGTGTTCTCAGATGTTACAGTTAATAATTTCGCACACAGTAAACAATATATTTCTGGAATTAAGCACTGTAGTATAATGGTATACAGTTTGTGTCTCCATGACTAGTGATTTGTATTACTATTGATGTATTATAGTTTAGAAGAAATCAGTTTTTCAGTAATGACTTAGAATATAATAATTACAGCTTTCCACTTTCTTTAAGCAAAAATCGAATGAAGATGCACTTTGCACAGCTGTTGAAAATCTATCGTCAATGATTTCTTAGATCTCTCGAGTGGAAGTTAGTTTAGAATAAGATTTATGCTATCTCTCATAGGAGTAAAAATATTCTACAGTGTAGAGCTCAAAGCTACCAGAGCTAGCACTGTGACAGTCTCCTCTGTCTCTAAATCTTACTTTCTTCCTCGAAAGCTATAGGTCCACTGACTACGTTTTCCGTCTCAACTTTTCATGAGGACTATTGAGTACGTTCTCACTCCGATTAGCTCGTATATGATTGGCTGCTATCTTCAGAACAAACAAACAACGAAACAGTGTTCAGTCGTAATATGACTTCGGATTAGGATTCAAATAAGTATCTAGTTCAGCAGATTATGCGATTAAAATACAATCTATAAGATCGTTATGTATAGATGATTTATTACATGTGCTTACCATGACAGTTGTTATTATTATTATTATTATTATTATTATTATTATTATTATTATTATTATTATTATTATTATTATTATTATTATTATTATTTTCATTTTTATTATTATTATTAGCATTATTATTATTATTATTATTATTATTATTATTATTATTATTATTATTATTATTATTATTATTACTGTTATTATAGATCCAGAAAATTTAATCATAATTATACAGTGTATGTATTTAGTAGTCGCGTATAAAATTTACTCAGGTGCGGTGTATGGGTTTGTGATAAAAAAGAAAAAAAAATAATTTTAAAAAAGTATTATATAATCTGATTCTTTGTTTTTTTGTTTTTCAAATTTGAAATGAAACTGTCTTTAACAAAAATAAAAAAAGAGGGAGATTAATTTCAACGCGAACCGTCTATGCCGGCCCAGGATAATACATGTATCTCTACACTTTAATAGCTCTTAGAACATGTGATCGGTATGTGGAAATTCGAGGTGAACTACTATAAGATGTGCTACATTAATGGGTTTGTTGGAGTTATGTCCCTGTTTCCCAGTGTGATTTCTACGGCAGTATCCACAGGGGCCCTAACAGGTAAACCATTTAAAACTACGTGTACCCTATAAGCCAACCCAGATTTGAGATTGTATATAGTTAGTTCCCGGCAATGTATAACTTGTTCATGCCCTTTCCTGACTTATTTTCCCCCAAAACATTCGCCTCCCTTTCTCCTTTGGGTCTAAACCGGCGGTCCCCATTAAAACTCACGACACTCGGCACACTGTGAACTGTAGTATGAGATACCGTATAAAGAACTGGCAGTGGATCCTACACCCCCCCCTCACCTCTCCCTCATGCCTATTCCTCCTAGTTATCCGGGTGTTTGATAAAGATCTTAATTTATTGCAGGGTGCCCGGTAATGTTCCACCTCGTTACACTTAAAGCAATTCTGATCTTGAAATGTGACGGTGGGCTGGTTTGGACAGTCTGCTCTAAAATGACCCAGTTCCCCACACCCGAAGCACTTACTTATCTCCCTGGTTAGATAGATCGACTGGAATATATTGATGGATGACCCCTTAACCTCCTGAACCAAGGCAGATACCGTCTTTGTTAAGGAATCCAACGCTACTTCAACCACCGTGTTTACCGCCTGTACCCCTGGATACATATGTGTCTCCGGACTGTACCTTCTCCCCTCTCGGTCTCATTACTATGGTGATGCAGCCCTACGATAAAGATTCTCTGCACCCGAAGTATTAAGCTGTGGATATTATGCTTCCCTCTCCATTTCTATTGCGCTTCCCCTCCCTGTACATGTGATAGTCCCTATCTTCATTGATATGAGGAAATCCTCCAACCCTAAGGTTGTACCTTTGACTATCACCGTAAAGAGGTCTACACTTAGCTGTTGCGTCTACATGTTGCAGCCATTGAACCCTCTCCAACGCAGCGTATAAATTCACGGGTGGTCCTGTTTCCATGCCATGCTGAAAAGCTTGAACAATCTGGCTTCTACAGACCCATGCGCTTCCTTTTAGTGCTGGGGTCTCCTCGATACTTTACTACTCGTCGAGTATCGGGTCCCATGGCTTAGAGTGCTGCGGGCAAGCCACATACCGAACCGCGGCAGAGCACATCCCAATCCGTGGAGCGGTAAACTCCGATCCGAGGGTCTAAAGTTAAATCAAGGCACTCGGCATTGTATCCAGGCGACGGCTCTCGAGTCATCGAGTGGGAACTGAAAGGGCACACTCGTAATACATCCCGGCACCTCTGTAAGCACACACACACAGATATACCCACATGCCGCGTGTCCACAGTCTACAGTATCACATACATCCTTTGGATTAGTGTCGGTCATATCTAAAAATATAGATTAGACATCGTTTGCATTGTGTAAAGGGAAAAAAGCTGGCCTGTGGCTTAATGAGCGAGATTTGGCCTAGATAAAAGCGGTAACAATAGAACTTTTTAACAATGCAATTAAAATCAAATTTACAAACAAAATGACTGAAGTTAATACATTATAATTTAATGAATTAAAACAGACATGCAAGCAGAGCTGACGCGAAGCAATAGGTTATGCGTTTACGAATAATACATAATTAGAACATGAATCTGTTATTTTTTAATAACAATGATACAAACTTTATAAACTGAGCGTGCTGTTGCAACTGAAATTTAATGAGTATAAAAATTCAAAGAACAATTAAAGAGCAGCAGCAACTAGATTTTGCCTTTTAAACAAAAATGTAAACAGGATAAAATATGATTATTCAATTGACAGAAAGCGATTTCATGAAAATAGTATTAATTCGTTATTATAGTGTGCAATAAGCCTTAGGGACAGCAAAGTAATAGGTAAATACAAAGCAAAGCGAGAGGATGATTCTAATCCGCCAGATCATAGAAGAATGAAGAGACCTAGGTAGTGTGCATAAAACAAACCTCGCATTGATTGGGGTCTAATTTTGTTAGGACTGTCTTTTTTGACCTGTTGATGTTTGTTGTTCTCATATCATAACTGCATCCTAGACCTTCCTCTTTCTCTCCACCTTCCCCCTCCTCTTATTTTACCTTGCGCAGGGCTGATAACAGGTTAATAAGAAACGCAGATGTCCCGACTCAGCAAAAAATTTAAAATTTCTGTCCTTTCGTTACGCTGTCTCTAAGATTGTCCGACATATTAGTTTTGGTCACAACAAACTTCCTTTCCATGGCAACAAACATGAAAGGGGCAACCCACCAACATTGTTAATGGCCCGTAAATAAAGATTTAAAACTTGTGTGGGTACTTTTCCACCGTGATTTAAGTCGACAGTTTCACACTTTCATTATGATAAATTAAAAAAAAAAAAAAACAGTACTAAAATAATATGAGAAATCCACAGACGTAACCTGTACATTTAAATACAGTACTTAAAAAAAAAAGGCGCTTGTTGTAAATTCTTTCCATATAGATCTAGATCTAGACCTAGCTAGATGTCTAGCTTTAGATCTAGATCTAGTGGGTCTGATTAAAAAGCAGTGAGTATCGATCCATAAACCAGATCTAGAAAGTATATTTTGAATATTGTGAAGCAATAATTATTTTGCGAAGCCAGTCTAATCAATGCCTAGCCTGTCCGATGCATTAATGGCACGATATCGTAGATCTAAATTTAGCCTGTGACAGATCTGTTTTTGAATAAATTAAAATTTGAAAGGCATAAAGGGCAGACAAACCCTCCCGTTTTTTTTTAAATTTATTTTAAAGCATGCAATATTTTACCAATTGAATTGCGTTTATATAATTTGACTCTAAACCTTTTTTTAACTTGTAAGCCATGAAAAAGAAATATAAAGATTCAACTGTAAAATATAGGGAAAGAAAATATGTTTTGCACCTAAAAAAATGTCGAAACAAGAAAATTCTGAACAAAATAAAACCGACAAGCATCAACATACACACACCCATAATTATGTCATTTCTGATTTATTTTAACCTTGAAGACAGAAACGCATTAAAAATTTCTGGAAACTTTCAAAAATGTTCACTTATTATGAAAATAATTCATTATCAGTTTTTAGGAAACTTTTTTAGACAATGTTTCAACACAACACCATTGTTTACAACATAGGATATCAAACAGTTTCCACCTTCTTTGACATAAACAGTTATGGCGGCATCGGAAAATTACGAAAATACCCGGGACGTACCGAAGGGCTTGTCTGTGCATCTGTCCGTTTCTTAATCTGTGGGGCTGACTCTCGTGGCCAGAGATTCGTGTTGACTGTTTAGAGATGTCTTTGCACGCCGCGCACGATGCTATTTTTATCCATAGAATCAGTTTGAAGTCGACGATACGCATGTGCAGAGAGAGAGAGAGAGAGAGAGAGAGAGAGAAAGAGAAAGAGAGAGAGAGAGAGAGAGAGAGAGAGCACCTTTTACTGAACTGACAATTTAAGCAGTATATTGTTGCTTAATGCACATTCCGGTGAATTGTGCATTGTGTGCGAGTGTAGTAAAGGATTATGTCAGATATTACTTATAGTTTTCCAGTGGAGCAGTGATTACACGTTTTCACTGAAATATTCAGTAATAATCCTTTTTTCTATTGATACATTTTCATATCAACCCACAAATAATTTGCAATGGCTTTATGAACGAAAAATGCTTATATGTTCAGGAATGTTGTAATTGTACATTTGTATCTTTTGCTTTGCTCCATTGCAATGCCTTTTTTTTTAGACATGTGCAACGCTTGAACGTAAGAAAAATAACTGTGTAGATTTTTCTTCAATGGAAAACGTCGTTTAAAGTTGTTTACACTATGCGCTTTTTATATATACAAGCATGATTACCCGTTCAAATGAACAGGTTAAGAAGACAATGTATACACTGATAAAGAGCTATTTGGAAAGTCCACACAAATATAACACTTCTGTCCTCCAGGAATCAAACAACTACAGTGAAGAAAAGTGAATAGGTGGGGAAGACTACTATATTAAAGAAATATGAACCACGACAGTAAAAGATATATCTCTTCTGGAACCATACAGCTACAGACATAAAGGAAACGAATATTTACAACGATAACTCTCAAGAGCCATACAACTACATAAACTGATAAAGACAAAAATGGAAAAGGAATATAGAAAAAACAACTTTTTAACAAATACAGACTAAATCTAGGGCCACGGAATTGCATAAAGGAAATTTAAAAAAAAAATCCAATTATACGTATTGCAACACTAAAAAACTCTGAAGAAATGAAACGTTAGATTTTTTCTTAAGTTGACATTCTTTAAATAAAGCAAAGGTCTTAAGCATAAAAGTAAACCAAATCTGGGTGCAATCGTTTAAGCAGCCAATCATTTAGTTTCTACTTCCAATGGACCATATGCACTTCCTCTATCATCTCAAACTCTTTCGAGATGTAAAGTGTCGTTTCTGTCATCCTCAACTTTAATCCTCTTAGATTTATAATCAGATATTTTTTCTCACCTTGTTGTGTTAAAGCGCTCGGGTCAAAATCTCTTTTCCTCTTCAGAATTCTAAATGTAATAATATTTTTTGCAGTGAAAAAATCAAGATCCAATTTAGGGGTACAGATGGAATCATAAAATTTATGAACTTCTTTGTCGATAAGATCAGCTTTTGTACAAGGATGAAAGTAATCAAAATGATCTTCTTTAGGAATATAGATCCGAAGTGACTGCAAAAGCTGAAAAGTTGCAGTAGCGAAGGAAATTTATCCCGTAGCAGATCCTGCTTGATTTTTGCAAAAAAAAAAAAAAAAAAAAAAGAAAATTATAAGTTTGAATGATCTCCAATAATTTTAAATCTACATCGAAAAGTTCATATCAGATTTTCAATTAAACTGAAGTTGTTTTGAAGTTTAAAACTAATTCTAGACAAGAAATTTGTCACAGCAAAGTATAAAAAATAAAGACATTAGAAAGTCTTGTCTGGATCTACATAAAGTTTGTCGAAAATTTTAAGATTTACAAACCCTTCTAGCCAAAGAGTATTAAAATCAATATTACTCAAAATCCTGACTTGGTTTTTAAAAATGGTCACACTGGAATGGAAAATTCATTTTTATATTTTTTGTTGAAAGGAGTAATGAAAACGTTGGATCCCAAAATATTTCAAAATGTTTCGAGAAAGAAAACAAAAACAAAAAGAAACCTTTAAAAATCAAGTAGTTCTAAATTTACTAATCACAATCAAAATTTTGCTTATCGAAACACTTGTTGCGATGTAGTGTTAAAAATGTTATAGAATTCAATGTGTGGAACTTTCTAGATAACGATTGTATTTTAAAAAATTCTATTGAAATCTTCCGATCAATATTAAATCTCAAAGCTATGAAAACGTTCTGTTACATAGGCAAGCCAGTGAGACTGAGAGCAAGAGCGCGTGAGAGTAAACAATAATATCGATGACGCTTTTGTCAATTCTATTGAAGAACTTTGTATAAAAAAAGCCAAAGGCATTAGAAAAGTCTGTCTGGATCTACATAAAGTTTGTGGAAAGAAAAAAACAAAATATGAGTACATTTCCAAACTCCAAAGAGTAGTAAGAATAAATTGTTATAAAAAAAATCGTGACTTGATTTTAAAAAAATTTGCAAAAAAGAAATGATCCAATAGATGTTGATAAATTTGTTGAAAGGTTAAAAATGTAATGTTCCTCAACATATTTAATAATTTTTCGAGAAAGAAAAGAAAAAAAAAACACACACAAATAAAATCTCAATCTAGTGGCTCTAGATCTAGATCTAGAGTCTAGTTACCGCAATATAAACTTTGCTTTTCGAAACATTTGTTTCGATTGATAGTGAACAATGTTATAGATCTAGATCTAGACTCTGGCATATTTATCAAGATCTAGATCTATATTTTGGCTGAGGATAAGTTTATATAACCAGATTTGGTTCTAAATCTAGATCTAGATTTTGATGCCGTACAATGATTAGAAAGTCCTCCAGATTAACCTAATTTTGATTCTATGTTTTAAGAATGACACAATTTTTTTTCAATAGAATGTGAAAGTTGGAAGCTATGGGACTGGAT
>JAWDGP010007551.1:0-22645 GCA_033675545.1 Elysia crispata
TTAGTTCCATTTTTTTTTTTGCATTAAAAGTTGAAATGATGGGGTACATTTTTTTGTTTTCCTCTACCTATTTGTCAATATATCTTTTTCTTTTCTTCATCTTATACAAAGATTTGCTGTAACTTTTCTAAAGAGACAGTTTTAACAAATTGAAGCAAGAAATAGTATTTTACCCTTTAAATTATATAATTAGTTCACCAATATTAAAAGAAAAAGATTTGCTGCAATATGTTTTAAAGAGAAATGTTTTTTTTTCCCAATTTAATCAATGAATGCTTGTTCTCCCTTTAAAATATATAACTAGTATAGCAATATTACAAAACAATTTATACTTTGGCCCCTTTCTTTTTAATATGCCATTATGAGGCACATAGAAATTGCACATTTTTTTAGTTCATTTTTTTTGTATTTGCATTACAAACATACAACTTCTTGAAAACCTGATCAAGTAAGAGACTGCTGTAGTGTATCAATGAAATTAGTCGTTATAGAGAAGACTGAATGATCCCTTTAGAGAGATGACCATAGCTCTTTAGGACCACATAAGAATTGCGTGACTGCCCCTCACCATCCACCATTTATTTTCTGAAGGTTCTATACGTTTGAATACTCCATCAACCAAACTCCTCAAAGAAAAAAGAAAAGAAAACAAATATAAAAAGAAGGCCGAAAAATATCATTAGAAATAACAGCAAAGCAAAAATTCCCTAACACATTTCTCTTCTTTCTTTCGCAGAAGTAAGAGTAGAACACAGGCATCTACTGTTCCCATCCCCTCCCCAAAACGACTAATCTGCATAATTATTCCACAGGAAGAAGGAAGAAAAGCGACCAAGAAGGGACAAGAATTTATTTTTCTTCCTCTTCTTCTCTCCCTCTCTGTACTATTAGATAACAGATAGACTTAGAAAGACCCGTTATCTCATAGTAGCAATAGTCTCCAATAGAATAAGAATAGATGACTAATCAGTAACACCCCATAGGTCCAATGGCTCACCCCACATAACAGCCCTCTACCCTAGAGTAGCCTAAGACTAGGTAAGATAACATCACTAACAAGCCACCATAGGCTGGAGACACTGGTTGGTAGGGAAGGTGGCATTGGCATGGTCAGCCCACTTTGGGCTGGGAATGTGTGGAGTGCCTCCCTTGTGACTCAATGGAGCAGAGGGCAGTAGATTCAGTCAATCTAAATAGACAAACTAACCATGCTAAAATTAAACCCATTGTATACCTTGCGACACTACTGACACTTGGAATGGAGATGTCGTCTCTCGCCCACTAACAAAATGCAAAGTAAAGCCCCCAAGCCACTTAACAAAAAAGCTGCTCTCCAAATTATTACTTTTTTTATTCATTACATAGCTGTTAATATGCCTACTAACTTCTGACCAGTTGGGTCATACAAAGGAAAAAATAATAGGCACACGGGATAGAATTAAAATAAAAACCCAAACAACTGGATTATGGGATGAAGGACAAAATGCTTGAGATTTACAGGTACTTGGAGACCAGGAACCAAAGGAAATGAAGAGGATGATGACCTTATAAACCACATAAGTACAACAGCTAGAGGTAGGACAGCTATTCCTTAAGTTGGTCTTCTTGGATTACTCAAAAAAAAAAAAAAATTCAAGAGACTAAATTTTTTCTCACATATATATATTTAAAAAAAACTATTTCTTTTTTACTTCTTTTTTTTTTGAATGGCAAATTTGAAAAAGATTTTTTTCTACTCAAGATGAATAATTTTATGAGATACAATTTTTTTCTGCTTTTTTCTTTATTTCAATTATACAAGGTCTATAGTAAAGTTGACAGAAATTGTGTTTTAAAAGTTTGGTCCTCTATTTTTAAATGTATGTTTTATAGTGCACATAGGATTGCAAACGCCTTTTCTTTCATGTATCAGCATAACAAACCTGCTCTAATTTTTTTTAAAGGAATCGGATATCAAATTTGAAGACTGCAAGCACCCAATCTACACAAAAAACCAGATGTTACAGCCAGAGAGTCAAGATGGGAGCGATTTATTGAACAGTTTGGATAGTTAACAGCGTGACAGAGCATGAGATGGCAACAAGGGAAATAGTTCCGAGGAAACAACAAATGCCCAGGAACTAGGATACCAGGAACTGATGGAACAAAAGGATGATGATCCTCCAAAAATGAGAAACACCTAGGCTTGCTCACATATACACAGTAAGAAGAGTGAGGACAGCTACACCTTTGCAAAGAGCCTGGGTCATTTCAACTTCTTGGCTTGCTACAACTGGTGAAGAGACAGTAATTTTTTTCTCATTTACTCTATCACGTTGTATATTTTTTTCTTTTCTTTATTAGTTACAAACATGAGCAGCAATTTTCCTCTAAAGAGTGCCGTTTTAAAAAATTTAATTTATAATTCAGTTAATGTCCCTTTAAAAATACAGGTAATTTGACAATGTAAAAAACAATTTTTTAAAAATTTGGCTTCTAATTCTTTCTGATAGTTTTTGTCATAACGCACATAAGAATTTTTTTTTTGTTCGCATACCAAAGATGCTGTCAAATTAACCAGACTTCAGGGTCAGGAAGTCAAGATAAAAGAGACCCATTTAGCTGCATGGCTAGTTGACAACACCTTAATAGAAAATAGCAACAAGGAGAAAAGACTTTAGAACGAAATGTTTGAGACTCACAGGAACATAGAGACCAGGAACTGAAAGAGCGTAGAGGACGACGATCTCAAAAACAACCAATATCGAAGACTTGGGACTTAAGTACAAGTAGAGTGAGGACAGCTTCATATTTCAGAAAAACAGGAGTCGGTTCAACTTCTTCGCTTGCACCAACAATTGAAGAGACAGTAATTTTTTTCATTTTTCTGCTATCACTTATTTATAGTTAATTTCTTACAATTTAAAAATTACAAAGATTTGCTCCATATTTTGTAAAAAGGGATATATTTTACATATTATTTAATCTGTAAAATGTTTTTTCCCTTTAAATTATACAAGTAGTTCAGCAACATTAAAAGAAAAAGGGTTGCAACAATTTTGCCCTGGGTTTTTATTTAAATTTCTTCATCATAACGCACATAAAATTGCACATTATTTTACTTTTTTTTGTGTCTTTGCATAGCAAACATGTGGAAATCAGAATGAAGTCAGTCAGGTTTTAAGACTACAGACATTTAGTTTACAGGAAAATTGGACATGAGTGCCAGAGAGTCAAGGTATGAGGGATCCTTTCAACTGTTACACAAGTTAAACGGCAGGACAAGAGGCAGAGAAGGCAACAAGAATAATAGGTTGGAGGACAAAACACTAGAGATTCACAGGAACTAAGATGCTAAGGACTGATGGAACAAAGAGGATAATGATCTCATGGGGGTCTGGTCACAAACGTACAACTCCTAAAGCAAGGGCACCTACACCCTTTGGAGGAGCCTGAGTCAATTCAAATTCTTGGATTTAAATATTTTCTAATTTATTTTCAATGTTGTTTACGTTACATTGATCCCCACTGCTTAAAAAAAATAGATCCTCTGCGATTTTCCTCCCAAAAGTTGGGGGGGGGGGGAGGCGAGCTTTTTATCTCTCTTTTACTTATTTTAATTATTAATAAAAATAAGCTATTTTTTTTACCAAAGTGAAGATTTTTTTTATAGTCATTTGTACACACCGTTTTTTTCCCTTTAAATGATACAATTTGTTGAAGACTAAAAGAACTAAAATTATGTAACCCTCTATTCTTTAAAATATTTTCAAATGTATGCACAAAAATTTTCAATTGATTTTTATTCATCTACATAACAAAAACGCTCTATATGTTTAGACAGAGTTTCAACACATGATGCCAGGTTTAAAGACTGCAAATATTCAGATGGAGACAAAAAACATACAGAAGTGAAGGACCAGTAAGAAAGGACGGAAGAGTTCTTTAGAACTTTAAGATCACAAGTTTTAGAAGACAAGATGACGATAAACAAAAAAACTGGGAGAAAGAATGTTTGATGCATTTAGCAAGTGCAGAGATGAGGAACTAAAGGCACATAGAGTAGGAAGAATCAAATAAGGAAAACCAAGAGGGCAAAATTGAAAGCTAAGTGCAACGGTGTAAATTAGAAGAGCTATATCTTAATTTCCTCTGCCAGCTAAAGTGAAGCAATTTTTTTTCTGCACTTTAACTTTTGCTAACTGTTTTCTTTTTTCTTTTGCTTTGTTATTGATGATCTATTGTATCTTTTTTTGCAAGCCATGAATTTTTTTCTGATTTAATTTATAGCTTTCTTTGACTTTTAATTGCACTTATTTAGCAACCTGAAATAAAAATGTTATAACACTTTTGCTCTATTTCTTTTGATTAACTCATATGTATACATCCTGATATGTCTTTGGACCACAGATGCAATGAGGAATCATGACCTTGTGAAGATGAGAAATGACCTGGGCCAGGTGGAGAAGAGACCCGAGTGTGGACTGAGATAAAGAGGAGGGACCTGGACTAAGAGGGACATAGGCTACAAGGATGAGGAAGACCAAGATGACGGAGAGGGACATGGGCAACAAGGATGAGGAAGACCAAGATGACGAAGACAAAGAGGGAGGGACATAGGCTACAAGGATGAGGAAGACCGGGATCACAAGGACAAAGAGGGACATAGGCTACAAGGATGAGGAAGACCAAGATGACGAAGAGGGACATAGGCTACAAGGATGAGGAAGACCAAGATGACGAAGAGGGACATAGGCTACAAGGATGAGGAAGACCAAGATGACGAAGACGAAGAGGGACATAAGCTACAAGGATGAGGAATACCAGAACCAGGAAGACAAAGAGGGACATAGGCTACAAGGATGAGGAAGACCAAGATGACGAAGACGAAGAGGGACATAGGCTACAAGGATGAGGAAGACCAAGATGACGAAGACGAAGAGGGACATAGGCTACAAGGATGAGGAAGACCAGAACCAGGAAGACAAAGAGGGACATGGGCTACAAGGATGAGGAAGACCGGGGTCACAAGGACAAAGAGGGACATGGGCTACAAGGATGAGGAAGACCGGGGTCACAAGGACAAAGAGGGACATGGGCTACAAGGATGAGGAAGACCGGGGTCACAAGGACAAAGAGGGACATGTGCTACAAGGATGAGGAAGACCGAGGTCACAAGGACAAAGAGGGACATGGGCTACAAGGATGAGGGAGACCAGTTCAGTAAGTGTTAACTGTAATGTTTGCACGATTAATTTGTACCATACCTGAATTTTAAATAGACAAAAGTTAGCCATCAATTATAGTATAAACATCAACAGGTACATTCTAAAGTGAATATTGGATTTTATGTTTTTCATTCTCTTCAGTTGGTATTTTTAACTTATGCCCTATTATGGACATAATTGTGGTTTTACTTGTGCGTGTATGTTTTGTCTTTTATATTAGGATGATGAAAGAGGATCTTAAGTCTATGCCAGGGTATAATGTTCATGTCCTGGATTTCACCTGATCAGCATTATCCTCCCATATCATGCAGCAATTCAGACAATGTAACAATAGAGTTGAAGCTATCCATTTTTTATACGTATGTGCCATAAAGTAACTTTAATATCAGACAAACTCTAAATCAAAATTTTGTAATGGCGCGACAGCTTCCTCACTAGCTTTAATAAAGATTCAATTTTTTAAAATAATTAAAAACCCACTCAGCTTTTTACTCTTTTTAATAAATACACTTTTACTGACCTAACACGACCACTCTCTCTGAGCTAACACGACCACTCTCTCTAGCTCAGCTATCACGACCACTTTCTGCAGTACAACTAACACAACCATTGTCTCTAGTACAACCAACACGACCTCTTTAAGTGTACTAAAATTTGCCATTGGAAAAAAATATTTTTTAGCCTTGCATGCAGCTCAGTCTTTAGCTATTTTTTATCCTTTAAATCGAAATTGTGATGTACATTGCAGGTCAAGTATTTGGGCAACAATGGAGAGTTGACATAGATGTTCAGTGATGCCGGACAAAACATGTGCAGCTCTTTGCCTGTTAACAGTATGGGTCATCCACAAACAAGGCCTCTTTGAAAACAGGGGGAAGAATAGTCGTCTTTAGAATTTTTTGTTGATCACATTTCTTTTTTCTGAGTTGTGCTTTTTGTCTCCAAAGAGCCCATTTTGTACTGATTTAATGTAAATTTGAATAAGTTGTTCATTTTTAAAAGTTTTGAATACTTATTTCTTATTTCCTTTAAACTTAAAAACTAGGTAATCATAATGCCAAATATGCATAAGAGAAATTCTAGGCAGGCTTGTCTGTTACTGGCTTGTGCATACAGTCAACACTATTAAGATGTTAAGATCCTTAGACTGTAGTGTACAGAGTCCAGTAATTTCATTCGATGCTGTTGAAATATTCGTTCACAAAACTCCTTATGTAAGATTTGATCTGTATATAAATCTATAATTAGCCAGGTGTGGAGTCATGTTAGTATATTTTATAGCCAATTTTTCACCCCCATGTCATGGTCTGAATGAGATAAACTAATAGAGTTGTTATTAAATGGAGCAGGTGAATTGCATTGGTGTTTTCTTTGGATTTGCTGTCTCAATTAGATACCTAGGGGTTAGATACAAAAATTCTAAAAGTTGAGTAGAACCTTGCCTCACTCCTGCATCACACTGGTTTCTCTTTCTTCCACTATTATTTTCTTGCAGATATCTAACTAAGTTCAGAGGTGAGATAACGATTGTTGTGGATTTGAAATTGGAGGAAACTAATCAGTTCTATTACCAATAAAGTTAGTTTACAAAGATAGCAGTTTGACACTCTGTGTTTTCTAATGCTCCTTATGCAAATGTCATAGCTTTGATATATTTTGTAAGATGCCCACTATTTTATTAAAACGGACAAGTTGCTCATTCATCTGTAGAGAAGTATCTTATGTCTTCAAGAAAACACTAATTATTATAGCTGCCTCAGCTCAGCACACAGGTTTACTGAGCTTTACTAGGATATTTAACTGAAATCTAGATAAGTAGGCAGAGAATTCTTTTGTGACTTACCAGTTAACCAGGTTTAGATAAGGCCTTAATGGTTTCATTATGCTTAATATTTATGAATATAAGTCGCTTAGTGACCTTCCATATGAAGAGCAGGCACTGCTCAACTTATGTATAAGTATTTATGAAACATGAAGGTACAAGTCTCTCAGACAGATACAAAATTTGAATGAGAAATCTACTGAAACATGAGATATCATGTTATGTTACGCAGGTGTATAGATTGCATGGTTTTATTTTTCAAGCATGAGTTTTAAATAATTCAGTTTTCCTCCACAGGTTAACAGAAATGATTTTTCTTGCTCAGCATGTGAGAGTAAGGCAAACCATGAGATATTTAAACCCATTGACTTTGCCATGCTTCTTTTTTCCCTCCTTTGCATTGTTCATAATATGACTAACACTAACCAGCAATGTCAGTAACATGAATACTTCTGCGTAATGGCTAATGATACTATTATTTTAGTATGAAATTTTTAGCCATAGAATTTATTAAATTGTGCGAATAAAGCTCAACAACAATTATTACTGTTGAAAGCCTTTTTAGTTTATATCTATGCTTTGCAAGATGAAAAAGATAATAGAACTTACAAAACCCATATTTTTACTACATGAACTGTTATAGTAGTTTATAGATGAGAAAGGAAGAATGTAGACTAAAGTTTTCTTCATCAGACATAACAATACGTCTGATATGATTTTTTTCTCAATACCTCAAAATATGATTCTTTTTGACTTTCCCAATTCTTGTAAAAACCAGTAGGTCAATAGATTTAGCAACATTCTCCAAGTAATTCAGCTCAGAAGTGTGTATAGAATGTCAATTGCTTTTGGTTAAATTGTGCTAGGCCTTAATATAGTTTAAGGTTTTCTTTATCTTTGTTGCCTTGGTTCATTTTGTGATTTCTATAGTTGATTTAAGGCTGAAGCAATGTTAGTTGATGAAACAGAGGTAGAAGATGCATATTTGTGCAAGTGGGGATATTTATAGTTGTAATAATAGTTAAACATTGCTCATGAAATGTGATAATGGTTTTGGTGATGTAGTATTTGTCCCTCAATTATAAATGTGGCAGCACAAAAGGCATTATCATTATCATTTGAATACAAGTGTAATTAATGGCGTTGGTAAAAAAAAAAACAAATAAAAACATAAGCACATTAGTAGGAGAGTATCGTAGGATGCTACAAAAGAGATGACAGACTCATAAAATAGTACTGTTTGCCTGTATTAAGGTGCATGTACAAAATCATCACTATCCTTGGAATTTTCATTGTTTAGAGCACACTTTCTTCCTTTGCTTTTGTATTTATAAGTATAACATTGAAAATTTTGTGCACAACTTTGGATTTTTATAAGCAAAATATTCAAATGCATTATTTATGTAACTGTATATTTCGGTGTCAATGTCTGCATACATTTTTTATGAACTTCATTTTTTAATCTTAATTTGATCACATTTCATAATTAAAAAAAAAAAATAATAATAATGTACAGCAGACAGAAATAGAGTATTTAGGAGTAATAGTTTAGAAATCCAAAGAAATTCCACACATTTTGATCGTAATATTATCATGAATTACTGTCAAACGAGAGGGGCTCAGTTTTTTTTTTTTTTTTTTTAATTTTGATCCAAATTTAACTGCAGACAAGTTTGTTGTTTAAAGTTAATGGTGATTCTGTTTTTTATCATCCAATAATTTGAGTGACTAGGACATGAAGTGAATTCGTTATGTGAAGTCAAGGTCTAAGAAAATAATATATGGATGCCGTATAATGATTTAGGCATCTGTGTTAAAAAATTCTGCAAAAACAAAAAAAAGTAGGAAAACAAACGTTTATAAACTGTATTAAGATAGTGAGGACAATTTAACTTGTTTATCCATGTTTGCATCAACAAGTTATTATTACATGTAATGTTGATATACAGTGTATTTTAACCTCCATTTAAATGGGATATAATATAAGTGCGCTTCATATGCAAATGTCGTTTTTGTATTGCAGTGGAAAAAAAAAATTCATATTATTCCGATTTCAAGTTGTTTCCTGTGAGATAGATGTTTTATGTAGAGAGTAAGAAGAATTGCTATTTATTAATTTTAAGCATGTCATACAGGGTATGCTCTCCTAGAGTGTTAAAATGTTAATTTCAAAAACACTTTCTTGTTTTTATACAAACGAGTATCTTTTGAATTGTTTGAAATCTCTTGGCTGTTTGATTGTGAACCTCATACATAAAAACAACTTATTCAGATGTCACACTATGTTTTCTTGTCTCCTTAGTGACATGTCTGTTGCTTTTGTCTGTGGTTGTCTGTTCAATATCCTTACGGCGGGTGCCCACCTAGTTGGCTGTCACGTGGGGCTGAGCCCTTCTCAGGGCTACAGGGAGCATGGACGTTAAACCCTGGACGTTGTTGCCATCCTAGTGTGGGAGCCATGGAAGAGAGAAGTGTCTAATATGAAGTGAATAAAATTTTTCATTGTATCACACTATTGAGAATTTATTTATTTGTGTACTTTTGTGTATTTGTCTGACTGTCTGTCTGTCTGTCTGTCTGTCTGTTTGTCTGTTTGTCTGTCTGTCTGTCTGTCTGTCTCTCTTTCCCAAAAAAAAAAAAAATCCTCAGCCATTCATTTTATGTACAAATTTATGTGTGATTGCGTTGATGAAAGGTGAATTGGAAACGAGATTAAAACCAAACAACACACACATTCACAAAATAGCATGCGCAGACTCGTATTATTTATCATGATTCAAAGAAAGAAATATGATCTTTAAGTTTAGGTGATTAAAGTACTCTCTCTCCTTCTCTCTCTACTGATTTACATTTTTAGCAGATTCTAAAGACTGTTAATAATTAATTGGCAATCGGGGAAAACAATAAGTTGCATGTTAATTTTTTAACTTTTTAAAATCTTCGAAAAATCAGTAAAATAAAATGTCAGAAAATCTGTTCACTGCGAGCAGGTGTCCCCGTGAGTTTCGACACTTGCAAATTAGTAGGCCTAATATCGACAAGATGTTTGATTTCCTTATGTTCTCACAGAAATTATATAAAATACCACATAGCAAGGGCTCAATGCCGCACCTAGCCTGCTTAGTTCATGAACCGTGTTACAAAGCCAACAATCTACCTCTTTGATCCAACTCAATACAGAAAAACTGATGCTGCTACATATAGTCATGACAGCTACCACTTTTCCATTTGTATTTGTTCATAAATCAAGACAAAACTATTTGTATGATCTTAATTAAGCATATGATTCGTAAACGTCCTCTTGATGAATTAAAAAAAAAACTACAGAAAAAGGAAGTATGTTTATAGAAGAGAGATGGCATTGTTGAATTCTTTCAATTACTCATCCGAGAAAATTTGTTCACAAAGGAGGACGATATGGGCTTCCATTGAAAGTAATGTAGACGGGTTAGAAAAGAATTAATTTGCCCATAGGTTTTTCCCCTCACACCTTGATTATCTAAGAATGATAGCACTAAGCAGTTGTCCCATCTTAATGGGTGAGCTTCGAACAGATTTTGTTCACCCTGTAAAACTAATTTTGAAACAAAATAGTTGATGCAGGTTCTCCTTCACTGAATTTGAGCTTTTACTGTTGAATATTTCGTATGAGTTATTTTTAACAGATCAAGCCCTTCATTCACTACTGCTGCGATACGGTTTGCGTACAAAGCGAAGTTCGGTAGTATTTGAAAACTATCAGACGTACACAACAATTCTGAAAAAAAAAAAAAGGTCAAAAAATAGCTTGTATGACAGTTGTGGAGTCGGTTCAAGCCACCACACCTAGGAGGGGGAGGGGAAAGGGGGGTGGGGAAGGGGCGATCTAAAACTAGTTTAGGTCTGGAGATCTATAGGACGTTGGTGAATAAACTGAGTGACAGTGCAAAACGTCATAAGACTGTCGTTTTCTCGCATTATTTTTTTTTATTTCAAACTTAAATTCAACTGTTCTTGTAGTATTCTTTAGTTTCAAACTGTTAAGCACAAAAATTGATATATGTGAAACGTTTCCGCAAGTTTATATATATATATATATATATATATATATATATATATATATATATATATATATATATAAACAGTACTCGTTTTTTGCTTTTTCTTTTTCATACAAAGAGAATGTTGATTGCATAGTGGTTTTGACGATCAAATGATTTGATTTACTGAAAATGAGGCCATCTGAATGTGATTTCAGAACGAGCACTACAGAAAAATATAGGCGTGTCGTAGACTGCGATAATATTAACAATAGACAAAATCATCATGGCAAATATTTATAGTAAAACTTTTTTGTACAATAGAACTTGAAAAACGACAGCTGTACATGATCATAGTTGATCCTGTGATAAATAATTCTCTTCTCCGAGTTTCCTCACAGCTCACACCGATACTGCTTTCCTGTTGGGTTGTTTCCTGCCTGTTCTGACCAGAGCAGGCCTACACACCGGTGTCCGGGCAGGTGAGAGTGAGTGTGGGAGTCAGTTCTGTAGTCTGGACAATTATTATCAAGTCCTTGGTAGTTTCGGTTTTGGTTAGGGTAAGAGTGGGTTCAGGATTCCCCTGGCCAGAATATTTAAACTCCAGGTTGTCTCCCTTGCTGAATGTGGCCTGTGCTGGGTCCAAGGTAAATATGACTTGTGGGGCATCTGAGGAATTGTCAAAATAGAAGAAAAAATAATGAAAGTTTTAAGCCTCCTTTCTTTTCGAAAAGATAATAATGCAGCGTTTCCGAACCAGATTGAAGATTTCGCGTTTAAACAACAAAAGCATGCAACATGATCACAATAATATGTTAGCAAAAAAAAACCCCAGTTATTTTCATTAATCCTTATATAGTACACATACCGAATTATTGTTACTGCTTACATATACTTATAAGTTAATACAGTTAAATTTTTAAGGATTACAAAAGTCAACTCATGTAGTTTTTTTAATATGTAATACGATCTATGAAAAATTCTACGTTATCAAACTTTACTCCTGTGCCATTTTTATCTGTCCCCTTTACTCTGATTGATACAGACGACCTTCGCTTACAGCTGAATGTTACTGAACTAAATCATTACGGTCAGAGTTATAAAAAAGGTTCTCATAATTACGGTTCAAAGCATTTTTAATATGACTGTATTATAGAATGAGTTTGTCATAATACAAATCTGATTCCTGTAGTTCATAAGAAAAAAAGTTTTAAAGTTATGTACTAACACAAAAACTGTATTGAAATTTATCGCTTTCATCTTCTTTAAAATAATGAGATTCAATGCCATAATTATTGTGCCATTATCCGTCGAGTATTTCATTTAATACACAAATCAATCAAAAAGATTCCACATTCTTTAATAAGATCATAAAATCGCCTGCTCTACCCTTAACTTTGATTCCCTACATTTATTTCTATCAATTTGATCTCATATAATTAAAATTTTTGTTTTGACCATTTCTATGTAAATTGCTTGGACTTTCAGATGTCAGAGGCTAGGCTCCAACACTGTTGTCAACTTCCTGCATTGGTGAGTAGATCATTCAAAACTACACAGCTGACATTTTTGTTAATTTTACAACTTTGATGCTTCTCAATATTTAAAGGCATATTTTTTCTTCTCAAAGCGTATAAATTAACGTCTACAATATAACACAAGTTGCATTTTCTTAGTGAAGAACAAACATGCTGGTAGGAAGATCATAATTATGGTAAACTGGTACTGAATGTTATCTACGCACGTTGACCGCAAAGATATTGTTTTTTTAGATTTTCAAGACTATTGTTATTTGTGGCAGCTGTGGAACGTTTTTCGTTTTAGGTTTTTTTTTTTTTTTTGCGAACTTTGTGCGAAACGAAAGTTGAAGAAATAAAGATTTTTTTAGAATAACTCACAAACTTAAATGCTAACATGAACGCTTTCAAAGACACACAGATTTCCGCTAGTACTGTTGTTCAGATGTCGATCTGGTGCGTTTACCTTGGCGCTTAAATTGTAGGTCAGAAATCCAGAACAGGCTGGCGCTCAACTAAATAATACACTTGTAAAATACATAAAAAATTTTATATGCTTTTAATACTGGTGTTATAATACACCATCATTTCTGTAGTATAAAATATTAGATGTCGCAGTGGTTGTTAAAATCTTATGCCATGTACCATGCAATTGTGTCCGTAAAAAATCTTTAGTAAATCAATTGAGAATGACAACAGTTTCTCATTATTATTATTATTATTATTATTATTATTATTATTATTATTATTATTATTATTATTATTATTATTATTATTATTATTATTATTATTATTATTACTGTTGTTATTATTACTACTACTACTACTACTACTACTACTACTACTACTACTACTACTACTACTACTACTACTACTACTACTACTACTACTACTACTACTACTACTACTACTACTACTACTACTACTACTACTACTACTACTACTACTACTACTACTACTACTACTACTACTACTACTATTATTATTATCATTATTATTATTATTATTATTATTATTATTATTATTATTATTATTATTATTATTATTATTATAATTATTATTATTATTATTGTTATTACTATTATTATCAATCAATATGAATGATACTATTCTATTAATTTTTTCTCTGGTATAACAGGTCGAATCAGATTATTTGGTCGATCCTCATTATTCTAGTAATAAAACTTAAATGCAGTTGTAGAGTCTATCTTTTTGTTACAAGAGTAAAGATGTATTTTTGGATAAATTGAACATTTAAAAAAAATTATTTTTTCTTAATTTGTAGAATTTTAACAATTGAATTCGAATGATTTTTGCCTGGGATCAGATAATAATAATTAGGAAAAGAACCAAATAGACTGCAGCATTTGTAATGTGAAAAATAACGTAACAGTTATTCACCCATCTCATTCGAAATCATTTGGAGAAAGCAGAGTTTACGAAAACAAAAAAAGACAAAAAAAAAAAAAAACAAACCTAGAATATATTTAATCTGAAATGGTTAATTTTAATTGACTTCGTTAAACACCTATATTTTGTACAAGCAACATGTGGCTTAGATACAAAGTGGCATAGATACAATGTCACATTACGCATTGCCATATTGATGGCTCCAGCAGTCTTCATCATATTTAAAATCGCACAACTGTTGACTTTTATGATATTACTTCTTTCGAATTCAAAAAGAGTTTAAGTATCAGAATCTAAGACTTGCTGATCTTTCTTAATCACCTTGAAACTAGAATTAGTTATAGCTATAAAGAGCTTTTTATATATAAGAAATACAGTTAACTCTTCGTTAGGTATACTATTTTTCATAAAAAAAGTGTAAAATGATGAATAGCACTGTTTATTTTTTTTTATTGACATTTAAAACCGTACTAGGACATCATCTGCAAACTCCTGTTGGTTACTTTTTTTCAGCTTTTCGGAGTTGTAGTTCTAATTTCTATTGGAGAAATTTCTATATCTATATACAAATTTATCCCAAAGTTTTAAATGCATAAATTGGTGTACGGTAGCAAAGATGATGTGTCATTCAGGAATTAGAATTTGTATAAAAATCTTAAAACTTGTACGCTAGAATGGATATTTTGCTCTTGAAAACTTTATTGATAGTCGCACAAGTTCAGAACTTCTCATTGTTTTCATTTAAAAGAAAATGAAGAGTTGATGATAACATTATTTCATTTTTCTTCAGAAAAATAAAGACGGGATGCAACTGATTCACAAGTATAAAATACATTAAATGTTCTTATATTTCATCTGCACATATATGTTGACTCCGATGATTCTGAAATTTAAATCATTTCTATAATTAAATTTTACAGCCTTATATTTTATTATTTTAATTGCAAAAGCACACTTTATCTCTTTGGTCAATATGTATCTGAAGAATAAATAACGAGTTATTTTTTTTAGTTTTTTTTCTTACTTACTTTTACATAGGAAAACAGCAGGTGTCTCTTAGTTGATTACACCAAACAGGAATCATTTAAGTACTAAACAGTTCAGCATCCCCTCTTCTTCCAAGTCGAGCTGAAACTACAGACTTAAATACTCAAGATCAAATATAAAATGAAAAAAAAAGACCTTTAGTGGAGTTCATATATTGTAATAACTTCGTATTGTCCCTCTGTGTAAACTTCATAAAATTTTGAGATTAGATGAATTTGTTAATGTAGTGAATAGGAATAAATTTAAGCAAAAAGAATGGAAACTGAATATTTCGGGATAAAAAACGCACATATAGGCCACAGGGAGTTTAAAGTAGATTATTTTCATGCAGATAATATGCCGTTAGTAATGAAAGTTCAATCATAATATTGTGTTTACTTACCACACACATATGTGTTTGGTATCGTTTAATGACAAAGATGCAGATTATTCTTACTTGGGAATAACACACGAACATCAGTGTAATAAGAAATACTAGATCTCACATTGCTTGTAGCTTTAGAACCTACATATCGTGTTCTCTCTGATGCATCAATATGTATACAAAGAGTTAAAGTGTCCTTCAAATATTTCAGATGGTTTTGCGGATCAGGTCTGATTAGTTTTAAACGAACCTTTGTAGGATAGAGAACGCACTACATAAAGAGGGCGTGGTCAATTGATCAAACAGATGTAGAAGGGAGGCTGCTCATTGCTAGATCTTAGTCTCCTAGGTTAAGTCGAACCTTTTCAGGATAGAGAACGGACTATATAAAGAGGGCGTGGTCAGTTGATCAAACAGATGTAGACGGGAGGCTGCTAGATCTTAGTCTCCTAGTTTACGTCTAACCTTTGCAGGATACAGAACCCACTATATAAAGAGGCCGTGGTTAGTTGATCAAACAGATGTAGACGGGAGGCTGCTAGATCTTAGTCTCCTAGTTTTAGTCTAACCTTTGCAGGATAGAGAACCCACTATAGAAAGAGAGCGTGGTCAGTTGATCAAACAGATGTAGAAGGGAGGCTGCTCTTTGCGAGATTTTAGTCTCCTAGTTTTAGTCGAACTTTTTCAGGATAGAGAACGGACTCTATAAAGAGGGCGTGGTCAATTGATCAAACAGATTTAGACGGGAGGCTGCTCTTTGCTAGATCTTAGTCTCCTAGGTTAAGTCGAACCTTTTCAGGATAGAGAACGGACTATATAAAGAGGGCGTGGTCAGTTGATCAAACAGATGTAGACGGGAGGCTGCTAGATCTTAGTCTCCTAGTTTTAGTCGAACCTTTGCAGGATAGAGAACGGACTATATAAAGAGGCCGTGGTTAGTTGATCAAAAAGATGTAGAAGGGAGGTTGCTAGATCTTAGTCTCATAGTTTTAGTCTAACCTTTGCAGGATAGAGAACGGACTATATAAAGAGGGCGTGGTCAATTGATCAAACAGATGTAGATGGGAGGCTGCTAGATTTTAGTCTCCTTGTTTTAGTCGAACCTTTGCAGGATAGAGAACGGACTATATAAAGAGGGGGTGGTTAATTGATCAAACAGATGTAGAAGGGAGGCTGCTCTTTGCTAGATCTTAGTCTGATAGTTTTAGTCGAACCTTTGCAGGACAGAGAACGCACTATATAAAGATGGCGTGGTCAATTGAGGAAACAGATGTTGACGGCAGGCTGCTAGATCTTAGTCTCCTAGTTTAAGTCTAACCTTTGCAGGAGAGAGAACGGACTATATAAAGAGGGCGTGGTCCGTTGATCAAACAGATGTAGACGGGAGGCTGCTTTTTGTTAGATATTAGTCTCCTAGTTTTAGTTGAGTCGAGGACATGCATCTTCATTTTGAACCCGTGGTTATTCTAACTGGAACTGCCACAAATTTTTTTAACCTTTTGAATAAACATTCACATTCTTTTTAAGTCCGTCTTAATTTTACAATCTGAGAACTCTAATAACTAATCGGGGACTTTTGTGGAGGAATTCAAGAACCTTGACCTTCAGTTGTTATAATTTGAAACTCAATTTATATTTAAACTAAAAAGACCACAGCTGAACAATAATTACCGTTCACTATGCAAGTGTAGAGTCTCTTTACGTTTTGCTCCAAATTTTTTTCTCCTTAGCAAAATCTAATCAGAATTACTAAGGGTAACACTTTTATCAGCCGTTGTCCCAGTCACATTGGATAACCTGTCTGTAACATCAGGATAAATGTATCCTGTGAAGCTGTGTGTCTTTTCCTCCAGCTCTTGGACTGACACAGTGACTGAGCATTGGGACATGTAGTAGACCGGAGTCTCACCAGTTTCTGTGTGATTGTAGAGTGGGTTGGTGGTGATCTCTTCAGGGTTATCTCCCTAGGAATGGAGATTAATATCAACCGATGTAGCTAATGAATCATATATAAATTTTCAAAAAGCTACCCAGTATCCTTTCTGAGTTTGATTCAAGGCTGTCAGTCAATCAATGATCTAGCACCGTTTCCTCAACGTTGTTTTAGCACCGAGCTCTCTCTCTCTCTCTCTCTCTCTCTCTCTCTCTCTCTCTCTCTCTCTCTCTCTCTCTCTCAATCATTCTCTCTCCATCTCTGTCTCTTCGTAACTCTAATCGATCAAATCATTGGGTCAGAGCTCTAGCTTAACCAATGTTTGAGATTGTTACATAAATTCCCTTTTTAATAACACTAGAGGATACATTTTTTTCTTCTTTTGGTTTTCATGTTTACAATAAAATCTAATCTTTATCATCTCTGCATTTATCAAAAAAGGAAAAAAAAAAAGAATGTGCTAGCAACATTATGCTGAAAATCATTCACTGATATAAACAATCACGACTTTTACCTTCTCAATGCTTCATTGACAGAGCACCAACCCTTTCTGCTATCTTTTAATCTTGGTGTATTAAGCTCCCTCCAACTAATTAACTTTCCTTTCCGGGACTCCTTCTATAGATCAACAGGGGAAAAAATCCCTTTTTGTTCTCGTTAAGTAGGCTCAGAAAAGGTACAATAATAACGACGTCATCTTATGGTTCATTAAATTTTTATTTTTTTTTTACTTTAAGAAAAGCAACAGCTTGAGAGAAGAATTTCCTTGTTAGAGTCAGCAGCATTCACGCCATTCTGCCTCTGGAGTCTGAGTGGGACATCAGGTATCTAGCACAATTATACTAGGAATACTGACTTGTTCTTGGATTGTTGTACACATATCTTAGTAGGCGACACGAGTCAAACAATGCTCTCTTGTTATTTTGAATTTTTGTCCTAACATTAAAAATACATTATGTGTCGAGTAATCGTCTCTTGTTATTAAATTTTGTACTAATACCTTAGTGGACGTGAGCAGCGAGGAGTAACCTCTTGTTATATTGGATTTTATACTTGTAAGTAAAATGTCTGAAAAAAAAAAAACGTCATGCGTCCAGCAAAACTGTCTTGCTTTCGATTCTATATTAATATCTTAGTGGGTGTTATTCAGGAGAATTTAAAAAAACCTTAATTCGACAATCAAATAAAGGTTACACAAATATTTAACCGTATCTGTGTAACGCGGTGCAACACAGCTCTTAATAATTGAATTTATGTGATCATTTTGTTTCATATGCTCTTTTTAAAAAAGTTTTTAGTGACATAAAAGATAAAAAAATAATGAAAAATGGTTTAAAAAAAATGATAATTCCTGATTATTTAAATTAAGGAATAATAAAAGTTTTGAAAAATCTGATACATGAGAGAAAGTCGAAAAAACACAAGAGAAAGGCAAAGGAAGGCAGAGACAAAAAAAGGCATTAAAAATAAATTTGATTTCCACAGTAAGAGAGACAAAGACAACCAAAGGCAAAGAGAGGGACAAAAACCCAGTAAGAGTCAGAGATACAGAGAGAAAGTGGGTGAGAGAGAAAGGGCATCGAGTGGCTTAGATTAAGAAACAGGACAAAACAAATAGAAAAGAGAGGAGGGTAAATACAAAGTAAAACAGAGAAATAAACAAAATGCGAGGGATAATGGCAAAGGAAAATAAAAAGAAACAGATAAAGTGGGGACAAAATTAACGAAATAAGAAAACTGATGAAACCTACAGAAGACAATAAATAACAAGTTAAACAAGATAAAAGCTAACTGATGATGTGGAAAGTTTCTTTTTCGCAAGAGAGACCAGCTTCTTCTGATTGTGTTACAGACAACTTTTGGAGATTTTCACTCTTCTTTATTCTTGAAATGATATGAAATAAAAAAAAAATTTAAAAAAGCTTGGCAACTGCAAAGCTCGTTAAACTTTAAACTTCACTACAGTTATACTCACCTTCTTTAGAAAAACAGAAGATTAGCATTCGAACAGTCAAGGGCATGTGCATTTTTTATTCTTAGAAACCTAAAAAAGGTAGAAACGCAGACACAATAGATGTTGAGATATTGAAATGGCAAAAATATGTATTTTAGAGAACTATGGAAAAACTTTCCCGCTTCAAGATAAATAAAAAAATATAATCCACTGTTACCTCTCTTTATGAAAGACCGGTTAAACTTTTCAATACTTAGTTGCAACTATGGAGCAGAATCTTGATTATTGTTATTATTATAACTATAATATTGATAATAAAAATGATAATAATAATAATAATAATAATAATAATAATAATAATAATAATAATAATAATAATAATAATAATAATAATAATAATAATAATAATAATAATAATAATAATAATAATAATAATAATAATAATAATAATAATAATAATAATAATAATAATAATAATAATAATAATAATAATAATAATAATAATAATAATAATAATAATAATAATAATAATAATAATAATAATAATTATACTACTACTACTACTACTACTACTACTACTACTACTACTACTACTACTACTACTACTACTACTACTACTACTACTACTACTACTACTACTACTACTACTACTACTACTACTACTACTACTACTACTACTACTACTACTACTACTACTACTACTACTACTACTACTACTACTACTACTACTACTACTACTACTACTACCAATATAATAATAATAATAATAATAATAATAATAATAATAATAATAATAATAATAATAATAATAATAATAATAATAATAATAATAATAATAATAATAATAATAATAATAATAATAATAATAATAATAATAATAATAATAATAATAATAATAATAATAATAATAATAATAATGATAATATTATTATTATTATACCTCAACAGAGAAAGAGAGTAACAAAAACTTATTATTCTTGCAAAGTTTCACTAGTTAAAAAACAAATCATATTTTTCTATTAACCTTTATTAGGCTGCTGTTATGTGAACCAATGATCAATAGATATCAAGAATGCACAAAGTGAATGTCAAAAAAGTCTAACAATTTCTAAAACAAAGATTGAACTGCTTATTTAAATGTGTCCATGAATAATTGATTTTTCTTTTTGGGATATTTTCCAACGGTGGGCCTTACATACTTAATGCGCATTAGGCCTGTCTGCTTTTAGTTTTGGACAGAAGTGAATTATCAAAGTATATTGTTACTATTAATACCACCACTGAACAAATAACTAAAAGATCCAGTGAAACACTGGAAACAACAGAAAGGCACCTGGAATATAATAAAACAGTTTACTTTAATCTTTATATTTGAAATCAGTAATTTAAAGAAGTCTTTACAACACGCAGAAAAAAAATAAGTATGGTAACTCTGTTGATGATTCTCTAACGGAAACTTAGTTCTCCGTGTACTGATCTGCGTAGGAACTCTTTTGACTGCAGGGTAATTCAACTTCCTTCTTTCTTCTTGAAAACATCTGAGCATAGAGGAATATTGCTTAAATTCTCGTCCTCTCAGGATAAATAAAAGCCTGAAAAGGTCATTTATTGAAAATCTTTTTGAGATATACGTTGGGAAAAACGTAACTCACTATCTGTAGAAAGAGATTGAAAAAAAATAAAACGTGCTATACAGAATAATATTTTAGTTTAAAAAGTTCCCAGTCTGATTCAGGAGCCCCGAGGCTCAAGTCATATCTCGAGTGTCTGGGTCTTTCTGGCAATGTTTGATTTGGGTTAGGCCTGATATATATCGTTACGGCAGTAGTTAAAGCAAGAAGCAGGATTAAAGAGAGAAACATTTTGAAGACTGTAGTTAGGAGACCATAAATATTATGGTAAGAATGAAAACGTCCAAATGCATTTACTTGAAGGCATTATAGAAACAAATAAAACTTTAAGTCAATAGCCGAAGAGATTCCGATATGAGGGCAAGACTGAATAAAAAAAAGACTAGATTTTCGCTCTTTCAGTAAGTGCATACACAACACTTACAATATCATGGAATGATTATAAGTTATATCTAGAATCTTGATAGCATGAAAAATCTCTATGGTAAATGGTGAGACAGTGCCCTTTTTTTCGAGGTTTTTGAATCTGCACCTGCCCCTCTATAAGAATTCCTTTTCTAATCATTAAATCTTCTTATTCTCTGTCTCATTTTCTTTTTTTTTCCTTTTTCTCAATATTTGAGAAAGTAGTAGTTTACCCGTTCAAAGTTCTAGAGTGATGTTGACTTGTATTTTTCGGTTGGGGAATGCAACTCACCGATGGTTCTCCACTGGGATGTTTGACGATTTTTTTTGCCGAGGCTTGTGTCCTGTTTCTGGTCACCAATATATCTTTGACGATCAGAGCCAGACACCGATCACAATGCATGACGCCAATTATACTGTGAACGAAGAGGCCCAGATAAGGGAGATGGAAGAAAAATCGGCAGCTCGTTTAACACTATACAATTTTTTTTTCTTTGCGACAAGCTCCCTTCTAACATTTCTGTTTCTACAACTCTGTGTAATAATTGATTTTGCTAGCTTTACGACTTGACATGATGTTCAATTCTTTAGCTGTGACAATAATGACAAAAAGCCCACGTCTTTAAATGCTATAAATCATTACTACAATTATGCCATACATCGGTTCCGTGAAGTGTGGGTTTTTTAGATATCATATGGAGTAGAAACTTGTTTACACACGACAGGGATGAAAAATATAAAGCAACCAGGAAACCCGGAAAGGTAGTAGGAAGTGAAAAACATGACACTGTCACACTGTGTAGACCCTGCACGACGATAAACATTCAGTTTGTTATGCGTTTGAAGTTAGACTCTTGCTACAAGTGACAACACGCCATCTGGGACAATATTTTTGCTTGTTTGCTCCATCTCCAAAGAGTAAATGAGATATTTCAAAATAATGGATAGAAAAAGAAGAAAGAAAAAAAGTAAACGCTATTAACGTATCGTCATGCATTCTTCTTAGCTGTATATATTGATTGCATCTTATACTTATAGTTTTAATAATAATAATAATAATAATAATAATAATAATAATAATAATAATAATAATAATAATAATAATAATAATAATAATAATAAACTATTAATGGTGATGATAATAAAATTTGGATTCGAGTTCTGCTATCATAATTTGGTAATCGATGTAGAATTATCTAGAAGATTTTGATTCGCTTGTATTTCGTGAAAATCCTTCTCGTTGCTTGTCAATATCAAAAGAAATAGACAGCTTCAGAGTATTTTGATTGAGCTATGAAAACCTCTATGATGCACTGAAACACTAGTTTAAAGTAAT
>JAWDGP010007552.1:0-2500 GCA_033675545.1 Elysia crispata
ATTTCTCCTCTTCTCAATAAATTTTCCTGCATCGCCCACAGCAGGGAGATAATAATTATCTTCTCAAGTATGATACGTTTTACAGCAATCAAGCAGACTTAAAAAAACATCTCAACTGGAGGCCATTTTGATTACGTGAGCTGAGAGAGCTTAATGAATAATAGAAACTCTTCAAAGTTCATTTAGGAAAAATTTCCGTAAATTTTGAGAGAGGTGAAAATAGCTGCAGTAATTTTTGCTCCAAGAAATCCAAGAGGGGTAAGAATCGTGCTTATATGCTGTTTTTGGCTTTAACGAAGAAAGTGTATGATTGGGCCGGATCATTTCGACATATTGTTTATACGATATAGAAGGCGTATCTTTCACGCGTTTTTTTTTTTTTTTTTTTTTTTTAGGAAAATTAGATTCTTTCGGTAAACTAGCAAAACCTCTATTTGGCTTAGTGTTGTAAACCAAAATCAGTGGTAACACTAGTCGCATGTGGCTAGGATTTTATTCTTATCACGTGACCGACCAATAGCTAGCAGGACCTGACCCAGCTAGTGCCAATACTTGTGTGTTAACTGAGAAACAGAACGGGCTACGCCCACACGAAGCGTAGACTTTCTAATTTTGACGCTGCTACTAGTTAGTCCAGAGCCATTTTGAAGGGCCATGACTTCTGCATTCTTAAGATGTAGTCATGTCCTTGCTTTGACTAAAAAACAAAGACAAAAAAAATCCTAAAAACGGCGATATGAAACAAGCAAAACAAAAAAACAACAACAAAGAAACAAAGAAAACAAATTAATAACTTCCCCCAGCAACGACACTAACAACAAAACAGTATTAATATCAGAAAGGCAACAGAACATTCTACTATCCAAACAGATGAAATGATAAAAGTTTATCAAAATCTTAACACCCAACCCGTCCCTCAGCCTTTATATTAATTTATAATGAGAAGGAATATTAATAACGCTATCTATACAACCCTAAAGATAGATCTAGGTCTAGATTAACGGAAATTTTAGAACTCAGAACCACTCGATAATAATATATTGTCATTTTTTTTACAATCTATTTTATCACCGATTCAAGTAGAACAAGAAAACTGTGTTCAACTGAAATCTATTCGATCAAATGAATTTTTCTTTCTGTTTATTACAGGTTATGTCAGGCCACTGGTTCCAGTGATACAGAGATCGCCTGTTAACTCTGTCCAAGAGAATTTCTGTACGCAAGAGAATTTCTATGTCCAAGAGAATTTCTGTACGCAAGAGAATTTCTAGGCCCAAGAGAATTTCTGTACGCAAGAGAATTTCTGTAACCAAGAGAATTTCTATGCCCAAGAGAATTTCTGTACGCAAGAGAATTTCTATGTCCAAGAGAATTTCTGTACGCAAGAGAATTTCTAGGCCCAAGAGAATTTCTGTACGCAAGAGAATTTCTGTAACCAAGAGAATTTCTATGCCCAAGAGAATTTCTGTAACCAAGAGAATTTCTGTAACCAAGAGAATTTCTATGCCCAAGAGAATTTCTGTAACCAAGAGAATTTCTATGCCCACGAGAATTTCTGTACGCAAGAGAATTTCTGTAACCAAGAGAATTTCTGTACCAAGAGAATTTCTATGCCCAAGAGAATTTCTGTACCAAGAGAATTTCTGTACACAACAGAGTTTCTGTAACATAGAGAATTTCTGTTATCCAAGAGAATTTCTGTTATGCAAGAGAATTTCTGTTATGCAAGAGAATTTCTGTATTCAAGAGAATTTCTGTAACAAAGAGAATTTCTGTATCCAAGAGAATTTCTACATATCCAACAGAATTTCTATATATCCAAGAGAATTTCTGCACGAGATGGGCCATGGTGATGGAACAAAAAGAAAATTAATTGCAATAGGTCAAGGCTTAGTAATGCACCACCAATGTTTTGTTTTTGTTTGTGTGTTTGTTTTTTATTTTATTTTTTTGCTGCCATTCACAGTAGTAATTATCCCAATTGTTCAGAACTGTAGAACTTTCTATGTGGTCTTGGACAGTTTACATTATGGTTCGGACAAACATTGGTCTGACATCCTATTTGATGCCCTGTTCGGAAGATAATATGTCACAACTTCACAATCAAAATATTTGTATTAGGTAACTGTAGGAAAGCACGATTCGTCTTTTTAAAAGGACATGCAAACTGAATGAAACGTTTTAAAAAAACAAAAACAAAACAAAAAAACCTTCCTCTTATAATTTGATGTGCCTAACTTTTCGGTAGCATAACTTACGAGACTTTTTTTTACGATTACTTTCGATTTATGTCTTCTTTAACTCCTATATTTTTATTTTTTACTGAGTTATCTTATTTGTTATATTAAATATTTCTATCTTTGTTCGGTAGTTTCTTTACAACAAAATAATCCAGTAAAATGATTGTATTCAAAACAAAAATTTGAAGAACTTCTTTGTTCTATCTCTGAGTCTAAATGCCTTTTCCCAACTTCACCCTTTGCATTCTCCTTCTCTTTCA
>JAWDGP010007552.1:5000-7500 GCA_033675545.1 Elysia crispata
AGAATCATTGGAAAGAAACAATAAATAAACTAATCAAACATTCTCTATTGAAAAAAAATTTGAAAAAAAAAAATACCCAAAAATAAAACAACATCAAAACCACTTTAAAAAAAGAGTTAGAAAACTATTGACGCCAAGAAAAAAATTGAAAATTTCTTTACTCTTCATAATGATTCAAATTTAGGAAACAAGACGAAATATCGTAAATGAAGGTTTCGAGATACCAAACGAGAGGCCAATAAAATTATTTATACATTAGACTTTCTACAAGTTTGATAAATCGGAAGACTGATAGACAAGTTTGAATCGCAAAGCTAAATTGGTGAGTACGATAACAGAAAGACAATTTAACGAGCTTCAGGTACGAGGAGTGGCCACTAGTAAAACTCCAGGTACGAGGAGTGGCCACTAGTTAAGCTTCAGGTACGAGGAGTGGCCACGAGTAAAGCTCCAGGTACGAGGAGTGGCCACTAGTAAAGCTCCAGGTACGAGGAGTGGCCACTAGTAAAGCTCCAGGTACGAGGAGTGGCCACTAGTAAAGCTCCAGGTACGAGAAGTGGCCACTAGTAAAGCTTCAGGTACGAGGAGTGGCCACTAGTAAAGCTCCAGGTACGAGGAGTGGCCACTAGTAAAGCTCCAGGTACGAGGAGTGGCCACTAGTAAAGCTCCAAGTACGAGGAGTGGCCACTAGTAAAGCTTCAGGTGCGAGGAGTGGCCACTAGTAAAGTTTCAGGTACGAGGAGTGGCCACTAGTAAAGCTTCAGGTACGAGGAGTGGCCACTAGTAAAGCTCCAGGTACGAGGAGTGGCCACTAGTAAAGCTCCAGGTACGAGGAGTGGCCACTAGTAAAGCTTCAGGTACGAGGAGTGGCCACTAGTAAAGCTCCATGTACGAGAAGTGGCCAATAGTTAAGCTCCAGGTACGAGGAGTGGCCACTAGTAAAGCTCCAGGTACGAGAAGTGGCCACTAGTAAAGCTCCAGGTACGAGGAGTGGCCACTAGTAAAGCTTCAGGTACGAGGAGTGGCCACTAGTAAAGCTCCAGGTACGATGAGTGGCCACTAGTAAAGCTTCAGGTACGAGGAGTGGCCACTAGTAAAGCTTCAGGTACGAGGAGTGGCCACTAGTAAAGCTTCAGGTACGAGGAGTGGCCACTAGTAAAGCTTCAGGTACGAGGAGTGGCCACTAGTAAAGCTCCAAGTACGAGGAGTGGCCACTAGTAAAGCTCCAGGTACGAGAAGTGGCCACTAGTAAAGCTTCAGGTACGAGGAGTGGCCACTAGTAAAGCTTCAGGTACGAGGAGTGGCCACTAGTAAAGCTTCAGGTACGAGGAGTAGCCACTAGTAAAGCTCCAGGTACGAGAAGTGGCCACTAGTAAAGCTTCAGGTACGAGGAGTGGCCACTAGTAAAGCTTCAGGTACGAGAAGTGGCCACTAGTAAAGCTTCAGGTACGAGGAGTGGCCACTAGTAAAGCTCCAGGTACGAGAAGTGGCCACTAGTAAAGCTTCAGGTACGAGAAGTGGCCACTAGTAAAGCTTCAGGTACGAGAAGTGGCCACTAGTAAAGCTCCAGGTACGAGAAGTGGCCACTAGTAAAGCTTCAGGGAAAGTCTAGAGCCTAGATTAACTCAGCGAATACCAGAGAACGATATTTTTAGGACAGGAGCAGAGACACCTCAAATTAGAAGTCATGGAGCGGGACCACTTCTCAAATACGACTTTGATTTCGAATATATTTGTAGCATTATCTTTTGATGTAAGGATGAAGGTATCCTTTCTAGTGTAATAATAATAATAATAATAATAATAATAATAATAATAATAATAATAATAATAATAATAATAATAATAATAATGATAATAACAATAATAATAATAATAATAATAAGAAGAAGAAGAAGAAGAAGAAGAAGAAGAAGAAGAAGAAGAAGAAGAAGAAGAAGAAGAAGAAAATCATTAGAAAGAGAATCACAAGGAATAAAATACAAATCTCTCTCTCTCTCTCTCTCTCTCTCTCTCTCTCTCTCTCTCTCTCTCTCTCTCTTTCTCTCTCTCTCACTCTCTCTTCAAGCCACCACAAGTCATCCCTTCACCTCCCCCCCCCCCCTCTCCCCGATTGTTATCATTCTTTTCCCTCCTTCAATTCCCAGAAACCCGTTTGCGGCCCGAGTAACACATGAACGTAACACATCAAATAACCTTCAGTGGCAGGAGAACTCAACATGTAAGCGCCGGGTTTGTGGCTGAGAACACTGGATGCGAACGTTGCTGCTAGGTCTAGGCAGAGAGGCCGGTACAGCTGAATCTCTCTCTAGTCTAGGTGAGCATCACGGGACACCCTGAGAGTGATAGACTGATCTGAGAGAAGCGAGACAGAGCGTGCACACACACACACACACATACACACACGGTCAGACTCAGAGTGGATTCCATGAGGTACTAGGCCCAGCGTGTTGCCAAACGTTGAACTCCTATCTGTTTAAGTTGTGTTTCACAGCAGATA
>JAWDGP010007552.1:22500-287500 GCA_033675545.1 Elysia crispata
ATGATTATTATTATTATTATTATTATTATTATTATTATTATTATTATTATTATTATTATTATTATTATTATTATCATTCTCTCGCCATCATTCCACAGTAATCCTCGCCTCATTTCAAACATGGCGTGTTTTCCCCTGGTGAAACCGGCTGCGGCGCAGTGAAGTGAAACCGTCTGCTGCGCAGTGAAGTGAAACCGGCTGCTGCGCAGTGAAGTGAAACCGGCTGCGGCGCAGTGAAGTGAAACCGGCTGCGGCGCAGTGAAGTGAAACCGGCTGCTGCGCAGTGAAGTGAAACCGGCTGCGGCGCAGTGAAGTGAAACCGGCTGCGGCGCAGTGAAGTGAAACCGGCTGCGGCGCAGTGAAGTGAAACCGGCTGCGGCGCAGTGAAGTGAAACCTGTAAAACCGGCTGCGGCGCACGCGCAGTGAAAGGATGCTGAACCGCTCTTACGTGTTTCTCCTGGTGTGCCTCATCTGCGGTGTCTTCCTGGTCAATCTGTTCATCTACAAGTACGGGCTGGGTTTCCTCAAAAGAGTCGAGGACGAGGAGCAGCAAGTGTTCAGCATCCTCAGCAACATCACCGACAGACAGGTGAGGCTCGATGTTTTCGAGGCCGTCATCTCGCCACCCGTGTCGTGTGCAGGCCGTGACATAGAGCTGGTCATCTGCGTACCAGTGAAGCGTGACAGCTTCGCCAAGAGAGAGGCCATCCGTCAAACCTGGGGAAGCTACGGCAGGTACGGCGGTCGATCTATATCGACTTCCGAGTCTCGCAGCACTCTCGAGATTCAAACGGAGAACGGTAAGGTTAGAACAGGGGAGATAATTCTCATGTTCTTTATAGGGTCTACCCTATCGCCGTCTGACGCAGAGGAACAGGAAAGAATAGACGAGGAGGTGAAGAAGAACGGAGATATTTTCCAAGATTCCTACATAGATACTTACAAGAACCTCACTTTAAAGTCCATATCGATCATCAAATGGATTTCTAAGAAATGTCCCAATGCCCGATATGTCGCAAAGATTGATGACGATATGTACGTCAATATTCCGCTCCTTGTGACGTCACTGCGAAACCACGCTACAGAGATTTATGACAAAATCCCAACAGTTTCCCCTGGTGTTCGCAAACACAGCTTCCCACCTCCATTCCTCGTCGGCTTCAAAAACACTGGAGCGCAAGCTATCCGCGACAAGAAAAGCAAATGGTACACTTCCGAGGAAGTGTACAAGGACAAGTGGTATCCCAGCTATCTGTCGGGAACGGCGTACGGGATGTCAGGCCAGGCGGCTGTCAAGCTGTACGACGCGTCGCTCAGAGTACCGCTCTTCTGGATGGAAGACATTTATATCACGGGCCTGTGCGCAAGGATCGCTAATGTTCCGCTTATAGCAGACGACCGCTTTCATTTTTTCAAGATGCCTCCAAAGGGTTGCGCGTTCCGCGAAGTAATTTCCGGTCATAGATATACGATAACGCAGATGAAAAGAATTCACAAAGAGCTCACCGATCCATCTTTGAAGTGTAAATGAGGAAATGTTGAGTTTCCAGAGCCCGTGTGATCAGTTGACGGATTACACGGAAAACGTTCTCAGGCCTCAATTTATCGTTTTATCAGATGAACTAGTGGTGCTAAGTATTTCGGTCGGTAGAGTACTGGATTGAGATGGCGGAGTTTCATGATCTCGTTCAGTCTTGGGCTTTCTGCTTGTTCGATCGGGTGTCATCAAACAAGCCGAACCTTTAGCTAATCAGCAGACTATAGTACTTTGCTATAGGTTTTGCACTACCACTGCACTCAGTCATCTTTTCAGTCGATAATATGGTATTTCATGACCCTGGTTCTGTACGCTTAAAAGAATGCTGGTTCAGATAATCATTGAAATGATTCACTTCAAGCGAATTTCTTATAACTCGAATTATTTCCAATATCTTCAGGAAAAGCGACTTAACCGAACTGCACTGTGAAAGGGGCAGCATATTATCTGCTTCTATGTTTTATTAATTGCCAGTGATTTCAGTGACTGGATAGCGACAGATTATGATTTTCATCCAAATACATGTACAGGTATTATTATCATTCACTGGCACTGTTTATTCATTTCTAGTTAGATATACTTCTTATTGCCATGACCTATCAACCTCAATTACATGGTAGAGATATAGAGATAAATAAATAGACGGAAAGGTACATAGATAGATAGATAGATAAATAGATAGGTAGATAGACAAATACATAAATTGATAAACAGATAGATGGATAAATAGTTGGATAGATGGACAGATGGACAAATAAATAGATCAATGGATAGATACATACATAGAGACAGGTATATAAATAGTTAGATAGATAGATGTATTGATAGATAAATAGATAAACAAATGGGTAAAAAATATCATCATTCAAAGCAGAGTTATTCATCCTTGCATTTTTTTTCTGAGTAGATACTTTATAGATGCGCATCTCCTTTTTTATACATCATAAATCAAACTGAATGGGAGATACCATCATCAGACTGGCAAGATTTATTAATTTCTAGTCATTCATTGCATTGAGTTGTGCCGTGTGTCACATTTCGACAATGTACTGACGCACGTTATTTGCCTCATACGTCTTTTTCTGGTTCGCATAGAACAGGATTTATTAAATTATTGCCTCAAGTAAGACAAGTCGTATTGTCTGCTATATGTTCTAGTCAAGTTTCTCTACAGATGTCTCTAGCTCTTTGCCTCTTTTATAGAATAACCTAGACACCGATGGTGCTGCCGCTAACAGTATGTACAACGCTCGCGCAGTCAATATACGCCGCTCTTATGTCGGCTCAAGTTCTTAAAGTGACCCTGAATTGTTTCCCCTTATTCCAGGCACTTTATCTTCTGAATCATATTATTTTATCAACCTTAGAAGTTTTTTCCATATTGCCTAGTGTTGCATTTATCCCCTTCCCCCTCCTTTCCTTTCTCTGCCAGCTCGTTGCTGTCTTGTTTTTGTTCTGTTTTATAATCATTGATTGATATTGTATTTAAATTATGCACGCGAAATATTTGTCCGTCAGATATATTGTTGTGATAGAGTGTTTGAATATATTTTTTTGTCTAAGATTTTTTATTTATTGTAAGAAATTAAGTTCTAGAATTCGATACACTAAGAATGCCTTAGAAAGACATTTTGCACAGAAACTGTTTTTAGAAAATTCTTTCATTGCTCTATTATTGTACTTTTATTCTGCATTTGTATACATTTGTGCACTTTTTGTCAAAGCTTTAAATTTTTGAACTATGCATTTTACTTAGTGGTGGTTGTATGTTATGAAGGATCTTGTAATTAATTACATATAATGCTATGATGAAGTTTTCTTCGTAGATCTTGTAATTAATTACATATAATGCTATGGTGAAGTTTTCTTCGTAGATCTTGTAATTAATTACATATAATGCTATGGTGAAGTTTTCTTCTTAGATCTTGTAATTAATCACATATAATGTTATGGTGAAGTTTTCTTCGTAGATCTTGTAATTAATTACATATAATGCTATGATGAAGTTTTCTTCGTAGATCTTGTAATTAATTACATATAATGCTATGGTGAAGTTTTCTTCGTAGATCTTGTAATTAATTACATATAATGCTATGGTGAAGTTTTCTTCTTAGATCTTGTAATTAATCACATATAATGTTATGGTGAAGTTTTCTTCGTAGATCTTGTAATTAATTACATATAATGTTATGATGAAGTTTTCTTGGTAGATCTTGTATGTAATTAAGCGAGCTAGCGGTCACACATTACTTTAATTGAATGATGGTTTTAGATTCTCATGTATTTAATGTCATTTCCGGATTTAAATAACTTTTTCTGGCCTAACTACAGGCAGAAGTTTAAATCGAAGACGTACATACGCGCCTATGCTGCGAGCGAAAAAGGCCAATTTTATTTTAAAGCCTTGCATCGGTGCATCTTTATTATTGACTAAACTAGACTGCCCTACCCCGTGACGCAAGTTATGGGTTTCAGCTGTTTTACGTTTTACATAATTATATATTGATAATTTAGGTTTACATAAACCTTGTGTATAGTTTAAAATATTACAGTATCTTGATCTCTTTGTATTTCGATGTTCGAATCAAGAACATTTTTTTATGCTTAAAATCTTCTCGATTCAATCTAATTATTAGAAAAACAAGCGAGAAACATGCTGGACATACAGTGTTGCCCGGCATCAACAAGTATCCGAGCATATCCAAATCAGCTTGAGGAAATCTAATGGTCGCCTATGGATTTTTCTTTGCCGGAGATGAACTGGTTTCTTTGTTCCAGGTTGTAACACTCTAGTAGTAAAAGAACCTTGATACAGGAGCCTTTCTGTTTCTCCGTTCACTGGCAGTCAGCTGTGTTGTAGATGTCCAACAGCCGTCTAGGCAGTAGAGTTTAACATTCCACAGTTCTACACTACACTCTTCCAATACAGCTGGCGTGTTGATAAAATGTATTGCGAAAAGAAACAAAAAAGGGGGTAGTTTGACATTAGCCGCGGGTATATCTTGTTCTTTGTTTTCCCAAATACGTCCCTGGTCGCCCCTTTCACCAGGACAGGGCCCATAAGGTTAAAGCTTTACCTATCTTGCAGACTTCTACGTAATGATTTATCTGCCACGATTGTTGAAAGATGCAGTTTCAAAGGCCTTCAATACAAAGTCCTGCCGTCGTGTATAATTAATTTTTTTTAATTGAAGGGTTATATGTATTTGAACGCTTTACACATTGTTGTATTTTTTTATTCTGGTATACACGAAACATTCCTAAAACTATCGAGTGATTAGAGAGTATTTTGTGTAAATATTTTTATCAATACAAATCAGCATTGCTGGCGGTTATCATTTTCAATTGTTGTCTCTGCGTTCATTGTTTGTGTAAAGAATAGTTTACAAGCGTTTGTAGACACTCTCTTGTCAGCGTTGTGACTAAGTCGGGTAGAGTAAATTCTATTTTATTGCTTTACTTCGCTGTCATGTTAGTTTGTTTTTTTGTTTTTTTTTTCTTTTCTTTTGTTGTTTTTTTTTTTTTTTTGCGTTAACCGCAACTCTGTATCCACTTGGGATTAACAATGTGACATATTGGTTGTTTGTTTGTTTGTTTTTTAACTTGGCAATCTCAGATGAGTGTAATTAGTTTAGCTTAAGTTACAAGTCTCTTGCTTATGTTTTACTTATTTTAAGTAAAATTTGTCATCTTTTTTTTTTTTTTTTTTTTTTGAGTTCTTTGTTTTGTTTTTAATTTTTGCTACGTTTCTCAAAAAATCTGAGACGGAGACTTTCTATGATGGAGATCAATCTCAGCACATGACAACTCAGCTGTGGTTCGAACCCAAGACCTCGTAATTGTCAATTCATCCCTTTATCGGGTTAACCGGTGACCCCAATCGTATCCTGATTAGTTTCTACGTCCTCTAAAGTTTCAAGGAGAATGTAATACTGAGACTGTGGCTCTCCACCAAGCTAAGTATGGGGCTGGTTAAATGGGAACCGGCTCCAACAAAAGATGTCCAGCGCAGGGATCGAACCGCGGACCTTGCGCGTTCTACCAACAGAGCTATCGAATCTAGCGCCTTTTCATCTTAGAATCTCCATTTATTTGTTTACTTTCTATTCATGCATAGGTTTATTGTTTTATATCTTGAAATTTATGTTTCGGGAAGAATTTTATCTTCGCTTTTAAACTCCCCTCTCTACCGTGACTGACTGGATTTCTTGTATTATGTAGTTATAAATCTATTTTCAAATCCATGTATACAGTCTCGAACATGTTGACCTGTCTCCGTGCAGTTGTAAGTCTATTTTCAATCATACAGTATTAAGATCTCGATACTATGCCTGTCATCTAAAAAAACAATCTGATTGCCAAAGATGATTATAACAACTGAAGGAAGCTTTATTAAATGGTTTACTCGATTATTTGATGTGTTATTTTTTAATTAGTTAAAAAAAAAAGTTATTGTAGGTGCGAAATAAGCGACTGAAAATCTTTTGCTCTCCACACCTGCACGACGCGAAACAGAATGCTCTGCCCTCAGAGGTTACACTTAGAAGTTAATCTAAAAACTTATATTTCGCCAGTATTGGTTTTTTGTTTTGTTTTGTTTTGTTTTTTTGGTTTTTTTTTTTTTTTTTGGTATTGTTAAGTAAACATCCCATTTTATTTCGGGACTATCTTAAATGAACGATATCACAAGTTTTAGATCTAGTGTTTTATGTATATACGTGTGTCTATTATTACCTATTTCTTTCCATCTCTTTTGGCTTGATTTTTTGTTAAATTTTGGTGTTTTCTATCAATTGATTTAGGTTTCATAGAAATCACATGCACTGTAATGTAAGGTGTAAAACGGAACAACATATCGAGGTTTGTGGTAGATTTTGTGCATTCAACTTTTTACCAAAGAGACTATGCAATACTATTACAACATTCCAATATTATTGTATTTTTATCTAGAAATAATAGAGAGAAAAAGTGGTGTATCGCCAGAGGTTTAAAAATGATCTGAGCACAATAGGACCAGAGTTTTCCAACCTCAGATTCACCTCAAATTTTACGTCAAATCATGAGTTTTTGTTATGTAAAGACTTAACCAGACACAAAAAGAAAAAAAAATATCAATAGTCATAATAAACAGAGATTTAAAAAAGAAAAAGAAAAAGAGAAAGAGAGAGGGAGAGAGAGAGAGAGAGAGAGAGAGAGAGAGAGAGAGAGAGAGAGAGAGAGAGAGAAAGAGAGAGTGAGCGAGTCGAATCAGAAGAACCAAAAATAAAAGACAGAATAAGTCCACACACAGTTAAAAAGAACAAGTGAGGAATCAACTGGCAGAGACGGCAAGATTAAAAAAGAAAATGTAAAAATGACAAAAGATTCGAAAAAAAAAAAGAGAAAAAAGATATAGAGGGAACGAAAAGGGGGGGGGGGGGGGGGGGAGAGAGAGAGAGAGAGAGAGAGAGAGAGAGAGAGAGAGAGATTGGAAGCAGAGGAACAAAAAATATAAAAGAGAAATAGTCCCACGGATATAAATAGAAATAGTTAGTACTAAAATGACATAGACAGAAACGGACATTTAAAAAGGAAAAATTCCAAAATCAAATAAGATCCGCAAAAGAGAGAAAAAGGTGATAAGCGAACAAGCGAGAGAGAGAGAGAGAGAGAGAGAGAGAGAGAGAGAGAGAGGAGAAGGGGGGGGGGGGCAGACACACAGACACACAGACACACAGATACAGAGAGATAGGGCGAACAAGCAAGAGAAAGAGAGAGAGGCAGGCAGACAGACAGAGACAGAGAGAAAGAGAAAGAGAGAGAGAGAGAGAGATAGAGAGAAACAGAGGGAGACAGAAGGAGAGATTGTGTGGAAGAGGAAGAGAGAAATAGCCACACATAGTTAGAGAGAAAAAAGGAGTAGTAAATGCGATGGTCACGTCTATTTAAAATAAAAAAAAAATCTTTCGAAAATGACATAAGATAAGCAAAGAACAGAGAGAAGAGAGAGAGAGAGAGAGAGAGAGAGAGAGAGAGAGAGAGAGAGAGAGAGAGAGAGAGAGAGAGATTGGAAGCCGAGGAACAAAAAATATAAAACGTTAGAAAACCACAGAAATACATACACATCAGCAGAGAACAGTGGTTTAAAAAAATGGAAGACCAGTCACAGGCATAGACAGATCGTGTACATTGACCCTTGTTCACTGAAGAATTAGAGATAGAATAAACATATAAAAAAAGGAAAGTTATTTTTAAGATTTATAAAGAGGTCAGATTCATTAACAGGAAAAAGAGAGAGAGAGAGAGAGAGAGAGAGAGAGAGAGAGAGAGAGAGAGAGAGAGAGAGAGAGAGAGAGAGAGAGAAAGCGAATGGGATTGAAGTAGAGAGAGGATCAAAAAGATGAAACAGAAGGAGACAGAAGGAGAGATAGTGTGGAAGATGAAGAATCAGAATTAGAGGAAAGAAAAAGCGACACATAGTTAGAAAGTAAGAAAGACTAAAAAACTTCCATGGACACATCTAATTAAAAAAAAAAAAAAAAAAATTCGAAAATGACAAGACAGAGGCACAGAAAAGAGAGATAGGCATGGAGATAGGTAGACGGATATACAGATAGACAAAGAGAGAGAGACAGAGACAGAGAGGGGGGGGGGAGGGAGAGAGACACAATTTGAAAAAGGAAGAACCGGAAAAAAAATGGAAGAAATAGCGATACACAGTTACAGAGGAAGACTGGCTGAAATCTGATTTAGAAACGGACGTAATGATAAAAAATATTAATAAATAAAGGAAGACGCGCTAAGATGATTGAAAGTGTGTAAGAGAGATAGATAAAGAGAGAGAGAGAGAGAGAGAGAGAGAGAGAGAGAGAGAGAGAGAGAGAGAGAGAAAGATCGAGAGGGCGTGAGAAGTAATAACCCGGAAAAAGAAAAAGTCGCAAAGAAAAGAAAAAGTTAGGAGCGACGGAGCAGGAGAGAGAGAGAGAGAGAGAGAGAGGGGGGGGGGGGAGAGAGAGAGTGAGAGAGAGAGAGAGACAGAAAGATACAGAAAGACAGACAGAGAGAGCGAGCGTATTAGGGAAATAAAGTGGAAAAAAAAAGATAGAAATCCAGTCGCTCGAGTATAGAGAAAGAGTGAAATATGTACAGAATTCTGTAAATTAGGCGATAAAAACCTAGAAGATGCGTATCTTTTTGGCTGCATTACACCCATCAATGTAAAGAGGAGGAGACCCAAAACAGGTGAAAAAGGGCAATATCGAAGTAGTTCATACAGGTATGCCGTAAGTGTCGAAGCTTCCACAATCGAAATCTGTGCGACTGCATTTCGTTCTATCCACGGCATTGGTATCACACGCTTTAAACGGTTAAGAAAACCTAATCAAGTAACAGCCGCAATAGATAAAAGAGGTCAGCATGGCAATCAACCAAAAATTGCTGTTTTCTTAATGACTCAGATAAAAGATCACATAAAATCTTTTCCCCGGCGAGAGTCACACTACTCTCGGAAAGACAATCGCAACAGAGAGTATTCGTGCACGAATACCTCAATAATTATTAAACGCATGTGGCTTTTATACTTACACAAATTCGAACCAAACGAATTTTAGAAGTACTGAAGTGGTACGAAGAAAGAGATGTCATGTCAGGTAAAATATTCATTTTACAAAAAAATATTTCTGGAGGAGTTTAACCTGTCTTTTGGCAAACCAAGGACAGATACGTGTTCTTATTGTGATAGGTTAGAAAGCAAGATAACCGCATAAGATAATCCTGAAGAAATGAACGATTACAGGCTGAAAAAAATGTCCATCTCGCTCTGGTCAAAATCAAATCAAAGCTGTTATGGCTTTCTTTCTTTCTCTGATTGAGAACAAGACTTCAAGATCATTAGTTTCTTTATAGAGGACATACTTTTCTACCCAATGACAGAGATTTTAGCAGGAAATGGGTTGAAAAGGCTCTGGTTCCTAATGATTGGATTAAGATTATTAAAGAAAGCAGACAAGTTCGCCCATATCAGTTCTGGCGGTTCAAATGAAACAATAAAACATTCTAGACTACAAAAGTTTTGCTGAAGCTCGGATGAAAACCACATTTCATGATAGTTTGTGTCAAAAATTAAAATTTCGTGACGTAATGTAGTTTTCATACGAAGAGAGCTATGAGTTCAATGACACATTTACACAACAAACCAGAGTCTCCCACCCAAACGAGGTCTGGTGTCGATACACACACAGCGCAGCAGAGCCATGGAAGAAAGTAAATGAAGCAAAAATGAAATAGCACTTAAAAGAAATTACAACGAACCCCTGAAGATCAAAGGAGCAAAAAAGAAAGGTTTAGTACCTTTGTGTGACTAAGGACTCATGTTTGCGGCAGAAGCATTTTATCGAAATCGTCCAGCATTCGGCGATTGCACCGCGAATGGTGAAGATGATAGCGATGGTGATGATTATAAATTATGTATTACTGGATTTACAATCATGAACACGCCTTAGATTTGCTGTAGCTTAGGCTGCGATTGAGGGTGTGTGTGGGTGTGTGAGAGAGAGAGAGGGGGGGGGGAGGAATATTATGAACCACACGTAACCCACTAGGTTTATAACTGATTATTTTATTCAATATAAGAGATATTGGGATTTATTTGAAACTAGGGTCGTGTTTTTGATTTACTGGCCCATGCGATGTAAATCTGCACTAGTACATCTTTATACAAAAAACAAAATAAGTTCTCTAAGTACATGTATAAAGATGCTTTGGGTGCTCTATTGAAATGTTTGTGGATTTTAAGGGCATTCTAAAAATGTTTGGACATGTTGAGAATTTCCGTTTTGTTCTGTTGTATTAAGTACCAGATCAATAAAAATGAAAATTAAACATTTCTCTCATCATTACATCTTTATTTGTTTATTTTATGTTCGCATATATATATATATATATATATATATATATATATATATATATATATATTGTTGCAAAAAAAAGCTCCTAAGTCCATATTTGGATATAGGAGTTATCTTGAAACTTCCTAAAAATACAAAACCACAAAATCGCCCGTTTCTAGATATTTAAGAGATTTTCAGCCTTGCCCATTGAATAACATTTATAGAGTAGTCTAACAAATCCATAGAATCAATGCCAGATGGATACGATTTAAAATGTAAATAAATCACTTTTTGTCATTTTTCTCAAAAGTGATGTCATGGCACTTAGGAGTCTTTTTGATCAAACCCTTCATCTGTGTTTCAGTTTGCTCGCATAGAAATTCAAAAATCAAATCTTAATTTCAAAGAAGTGCATGGAAAACGGAGCTGGCAAGTTTGTTAAAAGAAAAAGCAGAAAAAAAGAGACTGTTTTTTAATGATAAGGAGACAGATTCGGCGATTTCATTCATATCAAATATTCTTGGTTTTCTCCTTTTTTCTCGCTTGTATATATTTGATTATTCTCCAAATGCTTTTGTAAAACAGGATGTTCATCTACTACTGATTTACGGTGGATTCACATAAGTTTTAGCGGAGACTCAAGATAGTGGTGGAAACCCTCCTTCTGCTTTCCATTTAACCTTTAACCCACCAGAAGTTATTCGTGATGTCACGCGGAATATCCAGATGGCTTGTGTGTTTAACACTAGGGAAAAGTCCCAAAATGTCACGAATCACGATGGTAGACTGCTGCAGAAGCTTGTCTCGGGTTGGGAGCAGCTAGCTGAGGCCAGATGGTACATGTCGCTCAGAGGACATCACAGAACCAGCGGCACCGAACATAGAGTTTTGCTGAAGTTTAGGTGGGACGTGGCCAGGGATGACGTCTTTGGTGTATACAGATGTGACTTCCTTGGGATGGATAAGATGCTGAACAGTGTGACTGAAAGCACGGCTGAAATCGAGCTGCCTAATCTGGATCTAGCAGCATTTCTGATTAAGATGAAATTGGAGCACAGGCGTGAAATTATCCACCTGAATAGAAAAATTGGTGCCTTAGAAAATAAGTTAATCTCCCAAGGAGGAGAAGTTGACTCTATAAAGAAAGATTTGGTATCTATCGAAACGAACGTTACCTTTAGTTGTGCAAATCTTTCTGTAGCAAATATCAATGGCGCAGCCGCAGATAAAGACCTTCGTTCTCTCTAAACAGATGTGAAATAAGTGTTGGCTGAGCTGTCCGCCATCAAGGAAAACGCGACTACTGTCTATCTCGGAGTCGCCGATCTCAACTCTTCATTTACAAGGCAACTTGATGACGTCAGCGATGATGTAGTTCTTCTAAAATTGGAGACCGCTGGCAAGTTCGATAAGTTGACATTTAATTACATTGTAAGGGCAGCATCAGAGGATACAGTTAGTTCTATCGCAGAGAACATAGTCTTACTTGGCTGCGATATTTACTCTGTCAACAGAAATCTTTCGTCTCACACTGAAACTCTCAAAAACGATGTGTATAATCTCATAGACGGAATGGCGTCTTTGGAGAAGGCTATCACATCTACTGAGTTCAATGTGTCATCACTTCATACCGAGGTTGTGCTCAACTTGGCTAATATTTCTTATCTTTACAGAGAGACTGAGTCTATGAAACACGACGTTACCTCCATTTTCCAGGTCTCCAAGAGCAACTTCGAGGTGTGGATGAACTCTGTGGATCTCTAAACATAGACATGAAATCAGTTCAAGGAGAACTCTCTTCTCTACAAAAAAGCGTTTCTACAAATACACAGTCAATTACTGAGTTCCAAGTAGTTTTACACACTATGGAAGAAAATCACAGATCACTTGTTGGAAAGGTCACTTCGTTATCTAAAGAAATGTCTGCTCTTGAGAGTACTGTCGACGCGTCAAACAATAACTTCGCTTCCATAGCTGAGCAAGTTGCGTCTGTCAAGACAGACACAGGTTCTCTTAAAGAAAAATTCAACTCAGTATCTAATGACGTTTCGGACATTCAAAAAGACGCTTGCTCGAATGACAGGCAAGTAAGCTCTCTTCGCTCGGATGTAGCTTTACTTCAAACCTCCTCATCCAGCGCTGGGCAGGTTGTCGACGACCTTGAACCAAGCGTGATCACTGAACGGAAATATGTCTTCAATCATGCGAGGGGTGTCGTCAATCAGCAAAGATTTCCTCCCTCTCAAAGAAAAGGTCACCTCGTTTCAAACAAATTTGAGTTCTATCCAAGGGAGATGGAACTCACTGAACAGCCGACTTTCCTCTGTCTCCACGCAGGCAGCTTCTGCCAGAGGCAGCGTCAGCTCATTGTCTAACAGAGTGAACGGCCTCAGCACCAGGCAGACTTCGCTAGAAAGATCGCTCGCTTCCATCAGAAGTAGTAGCAGGTCGAGCAATAATCGCCAATATAGACGAGATAGGCGAGACCGTTGGAGGAGATGGGGATAACACGGGAGGAGGCACGGTTACAGTAAAACCACTATTGTCAATACTAATAGCACGGCTGAGAAAACGACAGCAACGGCGATTATAACATTGCTGTTGCTATTGCTGCTACTGCTAATAATATTAGTAATATTTATTACTCCCTTGTAATGTTAATATTAGAAATATTACCATTACAATTACAGCTGTCACTGCTTTTTCTACTATTGCTGCTGCTGCTAATATTACCATTACAGTTACAGCTGTCACTGCTTTCACTACTGCTGCTGCTAATATTACCATTACAGTTACAGCTGTCACTGCTTTCACTGCTGCTGCTGTTGCTGTTAATATTACCATTACAGTTACAGCTGACACTGCTTTCACTACTGTTGCTGCTGCTGCTAATATTACCATTACAGTTACAGCTGTCACTGCTTTCTCTACTGCTGCTGTTGCTGTTGCTGCTGCTGCTGCTGCTACTACTACTACTACTACTACTACTACTACTACTACTACTACTACTACTACTACTACTACTACTATTACTACTACTACTACTACATAATGGAGCAGACTTTTTAAATGAATAAACGAAATTTGTTTCAATACTTAATGATGTATTTTTATATCGTATGATATTTAAAAAAGATTTTACTCCATGTCACAGCTGACCGAAAGACTTATTAACATTCCTAATAGAATGATGTAGACGAATGTTTATTTCAACCACGAGCCAAACGTGATTTAAACTGTGGTTGGATATTTGTTCTTTAGTTCTAATCAATCTGTGACGCTATGCCATTATTAAGGTATCATTGAAAGGAAAGATATACGTCAAGGCAAGCACATGGCGCCACTTCGGATCAGCTTTCTCATCAGATCAGTGTACGATCTCCTGCCCTCAAACGAAAATCTGGTACGGTGGGGAAAGAAACAGGACCCCACTTGTCCGCTATGCCAAGGAAGGCAGACCACAGAGCATGTCTTGAGCTCTTGCAAAATCGCCCTCTCACAGAGGCGATACACATGGAGGCATAACACAGTCCTTCAGGAACTTGCTGCAATCATAAGCACGGCTAATGGAGAGACTAACCTCCTTAATACCAACGCGTTGATATTCACAACAGAGGGAGGCGCTAAGTCGTGGCACGGAAAGCCGGTGAGGACAACAAACCAGATAAAATGCCTTCGAGACGGTTCTAGACCCATTTTCATTGAGATATTTTGTTAAGCGGGATGCCATGACTGAGAAGAATATCTTTCCTTCTACATTCAACAGCGAGATTGGTCGAAACTGATTTATTTCAGTCGAGTTTTGCTCCTTGGGTATATAAACTCCATAAGCAGACATCCACTGCTCACTGATCTTGAGGTTGCTCCATGATCCTCGGAGAATTTTGTGTAACCACTTTAGAACGTTTGGACATCTTTTATACAGTAGATAAGGCACGCCATTGGGGCCTGGAGCTGACTTGGCTCTTGCTTTTTGCACTACTGCATTGATTTTCTTTCAAGCTTGATGGTTTGCTATTGAATTCTTCTCCGGGAGCAGCTGGCCACACCAGACCAGCAGGTTCACTTAGAGGTATTTCTCTATTTGGGTTAGAATGTGTTTTCCTCAGGTGGGTCTCCAGCTGTTCTTTCTGTACTGAAAGAGAACCTGATCTTGGTTGCTGGAAGAGTTGTCTTGTAGAAGCGTTCCTGGTTCTTTTTCTTGTGGATTCTGCTCTGCTCAGTGCTGAGTGTCTCGCCTTCAAACCTCCAAAGTTCCTGCAACCCATTTTTCTCTTCTTCAGTCGCTGATTTCATTTGTTTCCTTAAGTTTTTCTTCTGCTTTCGCAGGGTTTCCATCACGTTGCTTTCTACTTTTCTTAGGTTCTCGTTTGGTTTGATGTTGTTTAGCTCCGAAGGTGTTAAGACATGTCTGGTAGATAATGTCACCGAAAGTGGTAAGTTTGTGCTCCAAAGTGCTCTTCTCGATGAGCTTGTCCAGTTGTAAGACTATTTTGCTATTCAGAGCTTCCCATTGTTCTTTTGCGCTTGCTGGTGGGAAATTGATCTTCTGGCGTTTAGCGTTGATGAGCTGTCGAAATTCTTCGTCAGACTCCTCAGCGTGGATTTCCTCAGCACTGTGGTATTGAACCTGGCTTTGGTTTTCCGATGTTTTATCTGCCTGAGCAGTGCGCTGCTGTTGATTCGACGAAGCATTCAAGCAGCCCATTTTAGACCTGTGGATCTTCATCCCTCTTTCGGTGGTAAATCTTCTGCCACATACAGATTGGAAGTCCATTTCCAAATTACTCCGTTGTTCTGATCTCGTAGTCCTTTGGGCGTTTTCAGTCGTGATCGATTTGTCACCGATTGATCCATCATTCACTCCCCCTTTTGGGGAATCGTGAGAGCATCTTTCTTTATTATGTCTTGTAGCGATTTTATTTTAGAGGCCAAGTGGTGGCTAGCCCGCAAAGCCTCGAATCTAGTCTTTCCTAGTGTCACCTGTCTTTCCAGGAGTCCTCCGGTCTCTCCCGAACGTCCTCCGACCTATTCCCGGAAGTCAATGGACATGGCATGTGTAGTAGGTAGAAACTCATTGGGGAGCAGATAACAGGGAGTCTTCAGAGAAGAAACCCCCCTTGTAGCAAGTGTTTCGGCCCTGAATTTCCGACACTCTAGGGCCCCCATAACCACCTCACTTCTTTGAACTGCAATTCAGCTTTTTTTTTTTTTTTTTTTGCCGCTATCAAACATATGTAAAAGTATTTTTAGACCTAGCTTGATCACAACGCTCAAAAATGCGAGATTTCGTGCGTTTTAGTTGGGCAGCAGGGGCGGTCATAAATAACATTCCCAGGGTACACCTGTCCAGGGATCAGCATGGGTCAGTCGTGAGATACTCGCACTTGCGGTACGGTTGTGGTTTAGCCGCAAAACTATTTTTAACGCTTTGTATATTATTTAATAATGATTATCATCTAAAAGTAACATTCATTGTAGTGAGAGCAAAAATCGTATTGAAAAGTCGTAAAAACCATGTTTTTCTATCACAATTTTTGGGCTCTCTACCAGTATTCTAAAAAACGAATATTTTTTCTAAGTTTAATTTTTAATTCGTTTCACTATTTTCATAGTCAGACGATGATTTTCACAAAGCTTAGCTCATAAGTAATTTAAAAGTATTCTGCCTTTGTAGAAAATTTCATATCCACTCATCTTTATGCTTAGTTGTAACAACGAAAACATTATATTGATGTGGTTTTCCAAAGCCTCTCGTTCCTGTTACAGTATGAAATTTCATTAAGGCATAACAGAGTTAGCCCAGTTACAGCAGTGTAACATTCATGTAATAAAGATCATCTCTGTATAATCTTACTGTGCAGAACATGCAGTCAACTTAGTACTTAGTTTAGGGAAAACTAGGAAAGAAGGCAAAAGCGAAGACGGAAACAAAAAATAAAAACTAACAGCATCCTTGTGATCTTAAGCTTAGAATTCTTTTTTGCTACACCACAGTATTAGTAAGCTTGTCTTGGCGGAGAATTAAAAAAAAAAAAAAAAAAAAAAAACTTGTTATCAACATTGCTTTTGTGGAAGCCACTCTACCAAGCATACTGAAAATTAGTGATGTGCATGCAGATTGATGGGACAGACAAAATGATGGGAATCTCTTGAGTTTCGAGGCTAGGCATAAAACATCTAAGAACTGTTTTTTGAACTGAAAGTGTAACTTTCTCTGCCAATTTGGTTGACCTGTCTAATCCATAAGGGACTTGTCCTCTCATTTGGTGTTTGATGCCAGGATCAAGAGCATTAAAATGCAAATCGATGCTTTCAGAAAAGAGAATGGGACATGAAACAGAGTAAGATAGTCTTTAACTATTGCCTCACTCCACTTAGGCAAATACCTTTGACCCTCAACTCTCCTCCCTATCTGCATATTCTCCTAGGTATCATTTTGAGATAGAACAAGGAACTTCAAAAGAGACCATACAAATACCGTTGACCTCACCTCTCCTCTCTATCTGCATATTCTCCTAAGTATTGTTTTGAGATAGAAGAAGGAACTTCAAAAGAGACCATACAAATACCGTTGACCTCACCTCCCCTCTCTATCTGCATATTCTCCTAAGTATTGTTTTGAGATAGAACAAGGAACTTCAAAAGAGACCATACAAATACCGTTGACCTCACCTCTCCTCTCTATCTGCATATTCTCCTAAGTATTGTTTTGAGATAGAACAAGGAACTTCAAAAGAGACCATACTTTTTATCTCAAATGTTACTGAGGACAAGATGCCAACGTCATAGAGTCAGGGAAAGTTCTCAAGAAATACATGTATGGGAACAACTGGACAATGCTCCTTATTTGCGATGCAAAGATAAAACATTTGCAAGACTGTGGGACCTCAGTGGAAACCAGGAAGTCCCAAGAATAATTTAATTTATTTCTATGTGATAGATCAAAAGAAAATAATACTAGATCTAATTGATAACATGTGTGATCGCTGTTCTTGGTGGATTTTTTTGCTGTTGCTCAAGAATCAGGCTCCCTGATACAGATTTGAGACTCTTTTAATAATAATTGAGTTTTTTTTTAGAATGGGCACAAAATATAGAGAAAGGAAAAACGCTTTGACCGGAATGACTTAGTTTGCATGTGACCGGAGTGAGTTAGTTTGCATGACAAGTTTTTTTTTCTATGTTTATATGGAGCACAGGCTGTTTTAGTAATGTACTGGATCACGTGCCTCACCTCTAGGATTGTTTTTATTATCTGATTTATTATTTTCTAACTGATAATAAAATTTTTAAAAAAAATGATGGTGCTTACTTATATTGTTGACTGTTTGGCTTAGAATAAGACCAACTAGTGTAGAGCTTATCAGATTAATTTTTTTAATTCCACATTTTATAAGAAGCGAGTTGCAATTTTTTTACCCGTGCTGTGCATGACATCGTTTCAGCACTAAAAGCTGCCGGGCAGCCATTCAGGCTGGATGTGTCTATATGAGCACAACTTTGATAATATTTACTTAAAACAAGTTCTAAAGACCTTAATTATAATGCATTTAACATAAAAAAAATCTGATTAAAGGCCATTTTTTTTTTCTATTCTATTAAATAAAAAGAAACAAAAAAAACAAAAAAAAAAACAAAACAAATGTGCAAACTAAATTGCATTAAACACTTTGTGATTTTATCAAGACTGTTAAGCCTTTTTAAAGCCCCTTATCCAGTTGTCACAAGATGTTCCAGTTGCTCTCATCTCATCACGTGGCCTTAGGAGGTTCCCTGGTGTTTACATATTCTACTTATGAGTGATCTTGTAATGTCAACTTTTCTTAACACTTTTGTTTAATTTCTTTGCAGTCTATGAGATTCGTAGCATTCTCAATAGGCATTTCTCTTGCCCGCAGTTTCTTTTGAAGCTGTTTTGAAATTATTGCCCAGACCTCGATTCCATACATCAAGAGGAGCTCAATGTGGCACTCCAGGGCTCTTCTTCTTGTATGGATGGAGATGTGTTTTAAATACTGATTTCATTCTCTGGAAACCACTTTTGCTCTCAGTATTCTTGATGCAATTTCAGTATTGTTACATCCTTTGCTTAATATTAAAGTACTGTGGCCTTTGGACTATTATATCATGGACAATAATAAAGGCTAACCTGTGATGAATGTTTACATCCGGGATTGTGAGGAGAGCTCACCACAGAGGCACTTAGGAGACGGAGAGCTGTCAGTTCTGATCTAGATCTGGACACAGTCAGATAAAACGTTAACCATTCAATAAAACAAGGAAATCTAAAGGTTTGACTTGTCACGAGTCCTTTATTGAGTCGATAAGTGCTACAGTACCCTAGTATTTCAATTGATCCCTCTGCTTAACAGTTAAGGCCGATTCTTGAGTATGTTCACTCGGTCTGGCAGCCAGTCCTGGAAACCTTACAGCAGGATATAGAGGACGTCCAACGCAGAGCCACAAAACTCATTGGCCATCTGAAAGATAAGCCCTACCCGGAACGACTGTCAATCTTGCAACTACCGAGCCTGGAACACCGAAGACGCAGAGGTGACATGATCGACCTTTTCAAATACGTCACAGGCATTTACGATGCAAGCCGACCCATCTTTGAGCTGGCTCCCAATAGCAATACCAGAGGGCACAATAAAAAAATTGATTAAAAAAAGGTCCTGCCTAGCAGTTCGTAGCAACTTTTTCTCAGAAAGGGTCGTGTCTGGCTGGAATAGCCTCCCAGAATCAGTTGTATCTGCACCTAGCGTCAATGCTTTCAAGAACAGACTGGACGCCCACTGGGTGACTCATCCTGCAATCTATAACCCAGAGTGTTACAACTACACCCTGCAAGGCATGACGCAATAAATTGGCAGCAACTTCCTTGGACCGGTGAACTGACCTGTAAACACAGGTCTCAAACACCGACAACATCAAGTATCAAGTAAGTAGGTAAGTAAGTCCCGTTGATAAAGATGTTGATCTTTCAACACTCACAGTTACGATAGACAACCATTACTTTTTTCCTTTTTGCTGTCCAGTTGAGGATATACATGTACACAGTGGATTGTGAGTCTTTCATTCTATTGAGGTTTGGCTCTACATAATTCTCAAATCCTGCTGTCACAAGGGCTGCCCTCTCAAGTTAGATAAATCAGTTTTTTTAGGAGTTCAAAAGAACGCATTTGCATAAAATGATTAAATAAATACACTTTTGTTTATAATTTAAATAGCTCACTTCCTTGACAAAGTGTTGTCTAGCTGACTTTATAGCACGTCATTCACAAAAAATGAAAATGAAATAAATCCCTCCTCTTTGTTGTTAATAACATTGAAGTTATTAACATTGGTGGCCCTATCATTAAGACTTCTTTCTTCCAGAAATTACATATCTATTTGCTTACCCCTCAGTCTTTAAAATTCTCTATATGAAAAAATTATCATTACACAACAGTGCACAGTAATTTATATTTTCCAAGAGTTGGTAGGACTTGCAGAAAAAAACTCTAGCTCAGTGCTTTTGTCTTCATTACTTTAGAAATCATGAGTTTGAAAAGTATTGGATAGGGTATCTGGGGCTCATTCTATTTCATAGGCACACAAAACTCTGACTCAGTTATTTTTATCATTGAATATTTTCCAGATCCTCTTTCACACCTGCTAATTTTCTAACCTGTTTTCTTTTTTTTTTTTTTTTTTTTGTTTCGTGTCATATTTTATAATTTTAGTCTTACTTGTTGTCCATAAAAAGAACCCTTGTGTGTGATTTTGAAAGTGGAAAGTAAGTATTGAAGATTATATTGAGACTAAATTTACATAATGTAAATCTCTTGTCCTATAAAGAGCTTGGATTAATTGCTTTTTTTTTTTGGCTTCAGTGTTGCCCTTTAATATGTTTTCTCTTTTATTCTTTTAAAGACTTTTTACTTAGAAATTTCAACCTCCTTTACTTGGTGAGCAGGAGAAAACTGTGTGAAAAGATGTTGGTTGAACTAACAAAGTGGCTCAAAGTAGGAAGAGTGACAGAAGCACTGAAAGTGACGAGGGATAGCTATGCATGGAAGGTCGTGATCACCTACACTGAAGAGCACGTCACCTGATTGATTGATTTACTTGCTATTTTATAATATCCTGTGCCCAACACATGTAGAAATATAGGCATTTTGGCTTACTCCTTCTAGCTATGTGGTTGCAGGTAGGCGAGATTAACTCATTGTTTCTATAGCTTTATTTTTAATCAGTGAACTTTATGGTTTTGACTATCTTCATATCTTAATGCGATAGAAGAAAAAATTGCCATTATATTTTATTTATATGATTACCTGCTGTTTTTTCCAGGGATGTGTTACTGGAGCTATAAATGTATTAATATAAAGAAATGAAGGTTTGTAAACCTTTAAGAACATTTTTTAAGAGAGCAATTTTCTTTAAAATCTTAATATTGTAACAACATTTTACGTTTCAAATCTTAAAATGTATATGTAGATGAAAAAGAATTACTATACATTGTATATTGCTTGTAAATCATGTTGATTTGTTGAATAGTTTTTTTTTTTTTTTAATTACCAGCCGCAACTGCATTTAAAGAAATGACTTTATGGAAGAAAAAGTACATTTGAACCTGGCTGTATTGTCTTTGAAATCCTCATAAGTAAAAACTTTAAAATGAGGAGGAGGTGAGTCAATACATGTATAGATATGCATATATTTTTGACTTTATAAATTTTTAGTGCAATAAAATCTGAACTCATTTTAGCTGCTTTTGTTTCTATATATCTGATCCTGTTTCACTCGGCTGAACTTTGCAGTGATCCATCTTGATCTTTCCCTGTCTGTCTGTCTGTCTCTCTCTCTCTCTCTCTGTCTGTCTGTCTGTCTGTCTGTCTCTCTCTCTCTCTCTCTCTCTCTCTCTCTCTCTCTCTCTCTCTCTCTCTCTCTCTCTCTCTCTCTCTCTCTCTCTCTCTCTTTCTGTCTCTCCTACATCTCTCCCTCTCTCTCTCTCCCATTCACTATATATACATAAAAACTGAATACATGGGATATAATCGAAAGAGTGCAGCCATAGCAGCAACAAACAGATGCAACCTATGCATAGCAGAGAAATATTTCATTCTAAAAACAAAACCAAGCCTCAACAAATGAAGGGAAATCTTTTCATCGTTCCTCCACAGAAAGAAACATTTGCTATAAAACTACCAGTGGCCCTGAAACAAAAAACAACAACACAAGGTTAGAACGGCAACTAAATACACCTCAGTCATACCCGAAGAGAATGGAGGACAAGCCACAACTTTGTGCTCCTCTTGAAACACCAGTGTCGTATGAAGAGAATTTAAGGTAAGATCTTCTATTTCTATGAATTGCTCACACAGTTGAGCACTCTTATTAATTATTTCAACTTATCTTCAAATTATATATATATATATATATGGCAAGCGAGAACCAACATTTCTAGCATTTATCAGTAGATTTTTTTTAGATTTTCAAATTATTTTTACTAGTCATAAACAGTCCATGAATATGTCGAATGAGACAATCATATTTTTTAGTTATTTCTGTGTGTTATTACAATTCTTTTTAGTAAGAGATTTATTTAGAAAAGAAATGGAAAAATTCTTTATAAATTAAAATTTCTCTACAGCGATTATAGATCTGTACAAAATTAGAATACCACAAATAAAATTTCTCACTCGCCTTATCAGTGTTGTCCTTTCTATACCATCAGTTTCTGCTCAAACAGACAGCTAGGATCTGTTGATCTGAGGCAGCCAGTTTCCACCCACTCTGATTTCTGTTCCTTCAAGGTAAAAATTATGCTATTGAAAAGTTTTTCTTTAAATTTGTTTTATTAGGATGCTTGTACATATTTATTTGCAAATAGGATAAAAAATTGTGCTCTGGACTTCATAGATTTCAGATGTACCTCTATTCTATTAACTCTTGCATTCTATGCTCTAATCAATAGACAGTTTGCTCAAACTGTTTGGGGTAAATTTTGTTAATTTTAAGATGGGTAAGAGGAATGCTGCTTTTCATGATAAAACATTTTGAAGAATTTATCCTCGCTTATAAAATATGGCTGTGATCAAACATTGTCAAAGATGATAGAACTAGAAGTGGCCCGAGGGGGGCTGTGCTATTTCCTTAGATTTTGAAACAAACTCTTTCTCTTGCTTCTGCTTATTTTCTGGTCTTGCAGTTGTCAGGATAAGGAGAAGGTTAGAGAATATAATGAAGTTTCTGGTCTTCCAGTCGTAAGGATAAAGAGAAGGTTAGAAAATATAATAAAGTTTACATACAATTACTCAGGCTGAACTAATGTGGGGGCAGTGTTAAAGTCTAGTTTCAGGGCTGCAAAAAACATTTGATTTAGTCAAGGTTATTTGTTAAGGAAAAAAGCAGTTTAACAACTTCATACCATTTTGGCCGAGCTATACGTCTTTGATTGAAATATTTTGGTTTACTAGTGTTTCACTGTAACATAATTGACTTGCCTGTTATATTCATGTTGAAAGAGAATGAAACAAATTAACACAATCCAGTCCACTTCATTTGACTTTTCTTTGAAATTCCAAATTCTGTTTATTAAATCACATTTTTTCATTTTTGACTCAATTGAAGTTTCCAAAGCTGTGAATTTTTCTTTAAATTCAAACTAGGCAGAATGTCTTACAATGTATTGTATTGTGACAGAAATAAGTAGTAGTGAGCAATCCGTAATCAGAGAAGAGAATTTTTCGTCAATTTTCTCAATTTCAAATATTTTGAACATTCATCATTTCATATGATCCTTTGTAAATTCTATCCTTGTGCCATATGGAAACTTTTTTGCTTAAGATTAAATATATATGTAAAATTTACGTAAAAAGAAATGTTATTTCTGTCATTGAGTGTGAACCTGTGCGAAAGTATAGAACTGGCCGATATATATATAGATATTGTGTATTTTTTAAAATTATTATTTATACTTTCGATTCCAATCTTGAGATTTGCATTGTAGTTGAAACCATCCAAGATATTAGTGCCATCGAGTTGTTTACTTTATCTTTTTATAGCACGTTCATCCAAAAACTTTCTCTCTAACTTTACACCCAGATTTTGCCATTATTTCCAACAAAGGATCTTTCTTATTTCTTGTTCTTATCATACTTAATACAATTAGCCATTTTTGTTTTTGTCAAGATACATCATCTAAATTTAGTCGATTATTAAGATCGATGGGAAATCCCAAGTAATGCTATGTGTCACACGTCGGAAGTCACCTAAGTTTAAGAATACTTTTGGAACACACAACGTGCAACAAAGGGATTTGGACAACCTTCAACTAAGCAGAAAGCACGGAACTCAACGTCAGGTTTAAATGATAATAAAGAAAGAGATTAAGTTTATTATGATTATATAAATGCTGACGTATTAAAACATTAAGAAAGTTCCTTTTTACATTAAAGTAATCAAGTATTTAAACTAAAGTACAAATCATTTAATAATGGCGTGCGTTACAATGTCAGGCTGGTTTAATATTACTTGGCTTCAATTAAAGCACATGAAACAGTTATGCAATAAGTAATGACACCAATGGTTATCTAATTAAAAGCAACTATCTTAATTAACAGATTTCAATAAAGTTGGGAAAGGCAATTATCGATCAATATAACTTAAGTAACTTCAACTACGACAAAGTTGTTACAATCCTGCGGACAAGCCCTTCACCCAATTAACCAGGCGGTTCTTGTAGTAACCACTAGATGCTGGTCCCAGCAATGATACAACTCAGCTGTCCAGACCACACCTCCTGATATCACGTTAATCTAGGATGATGTTGATGACGACGGCAACGACAGCAACCAGGCCACGACAGTTATTGTAGTTTAGACAACAAGGCAACCACGAAGGTGAAGAAATACACGACGAAGAAGATGTCGCAGAAGAAGATTACGAAGAAGGCAGTCTGCTCAACTGAAATTAAACAATCGAAAGGTGTGCGTTGCGTTTACTAAACAACCCTGTGTTTGGACACTTATACTCACCTTTGCATCAGCTGTAGCATCAAGTCTATGTTCTTAATTAGATTAAAGTCATGAGCTAGTCTTTGCTTGGTTCTCAAGGGAATGTTGGCTTTCAACACTTACCTCCTGCTTACGATGTATCGTTACGGTTACTTTTGTTTTTGTGCGTTTTCTTTATCCTTTAAAGCTATGGATTTCATTTATGAATAGAGATACTTTTAGGCTTCAACATTATGTTTCCTTTAGTCAAGTTATTTCAATTAAATTTATATACATACTCACCTGAGACAGAGAAGATAGGCTGTAGGACGAGGATAAGATGATGATGCTGGTACAATGACCAAATCAGGACTACGTGCCCTATAATAATCTTGAACTTCTTTGCTTGTTCAAGTAATAGGCAAAATCTTGCCTTAAAAATATATTTAAAGTTTGAGACGACGTCTTGTCTTCAATTACAACTTCAAAACTTAGGCAAACGTTTGCCTTTAATTATAACGACTAGGATTTCTTGCTGGAATCTAGCCGGAGCCCTCTGTCTTGCTTCGTGTAGGGAGTCTTCGTAAGGGTCTGATTTGGACTCACACTGGCTCCAATATTTAACGAGATCGAAAACCACACGTAGGTGGTCTAGGGAACGGCAAATACAGGAAGCAAACTCATTCTTAACATTTCAGAGTTTTCACTCCCCCACAAATTTAAGGAACTAAACCCGTGGTCATCGAGTACGCTATCGGAAAAACCCCCTTGATGCGCAGGGCTTGGATTATGTACTAAAACTTAGGAGACGTTACCTCAGTGTAACGGACCTAGTAACCTAAACTTAGTCATGCTTCCTGGCGGATCTGACTGATATTCTTTGCGGTTTTCAATGAAAAATCCCCATCCTTGATATGTCAGTCTTCGTATCGGACAAGCGACTCCCCGCATCGTTAATACGCCTAGCGTAATTGGAAACGACCCGCGGTAGGAAGTTAAACTGTAGTGCATTGACCTCACTAACGTTTACTAAATAATATTTACACCCACGCAGTACGCCTGTCCTGCGTGACACGTCCCTCCTTGGGACAAAAATCTCAATTTTTGCCAATAAAATACAGAATAATGTTTCTCAATATCTACAAGTTGCTCACCTACGAAAATTTACTTTCTACGGAGCGAGTCAGGACGATGATTGTCCCTACCTGAAATACTTTGAAGTATCAAACGATATCGGCGCAGTAATACAACTCTGTCTCACTTGCATTCGTGGTCAACTGCATAGTAATGATTTGTTCAAATCTGGCAGCTTGAGCACCGGCTTTGGTGTCCATGCTGTCTTTATGTTTGGAAAACCTTTGGCTTGGGCTTCCTCCTTACGCACATAATTCCTTGTGGACTTTTGATCAAGTTGGACTTTGGATGTAAGCCCCTTCTGTATGGGCTTTTGACAAACATCGCAAGACTGGCAGAACCGTGTCACATTTTTCCACAGACTCGGCCAATAAAAATTTGTCAAGATTTTCTGTGCTGTCTTCTTAACAGCCAGATGTCCAGTTAACTTCTTCTCATGGGCTAAGGTCATTACCTTTTCTCGCAGACAGGTTGGTACCACTACCTGCTTTATGATATTCCCATGGTTAACTTTTGCAGACTTGAAATAACGTACGAGAACTCCCCTCTGATAGGAGTACCAGCTCTTACTTGCCTTGCCGGTATGGACTTTATCCCCGACCTCAGCAATTTTCTTAGCCTGCTCAAGGGTTGGATCCTTTTGTTGCAGACCTTTTAATCTTTTTTCAGACAAACCCAAGTCTGCTACTTTGGGTGTCATAAACATTTTCGACTCTCTCTTACTTGCGGCCCTGGTCTCCACAGTGGCAGCTTCTTGAGAGTTCAACGATTCATTTGCTCGGAATCCTGGGCACTTAACTCCCTTGATGTTTCCAAGAATGACATCGTAAAGAGGCTCGTCTAAAAGCGCAGCCTTCACACTGCCTTTATAATATGGACAGTCGATAAACACAACTGCTGTGGGAACTCTTCTGGTTGACCCATCAGCTAAACACACTTGTTGTGTTCCAACTCGGGGTACTGTACTGGCGACCAGTCCCCTTTTTACAATGACCGACGAGCACCCGCTGTCCCTCAGCACCGTGCATTTCACGCCGTCCACTTGTCCCGGAGCCACAGGCATACCGGTGACATCACAACCTCTGATATAGGTTGCAGATACTTGAAGGTAGTTTCCCCTACCTTCTTGGATTGATGGGTCTGATTGCCCATTACAATCCCCTAGGACCACAGTGGCTGCTGCCTTCTTTAAGTTCCAGCACCTTTCTTTGGTGTGTCCTAGCTTTTTGCAGTGGTCGCATCTCAACTGTGACGGGTTTTTAGGCGCCCCCCGTTTAAAGCAGTTTTGTGCCAGATGCCCACTATTACCACAATTGTGGCAGATTATTTTCTCTTCAACTTTGCCAGTGATTTCACTTTTCAGTTTTTCTGACGCACTGAACGTAGCAGCACCGCCTTTCGAAAACTGATTCTTCTCCCCATGTGCTTCTATATATTGCTCTGCGAGCACAATGAGCTCGGAGCAGCTCCCTGGTTTTCTTTCCATTAGGAAAGTACGAAGGTCTCGTCCGCACGAGTTAAGAAGTTGCTCATAGAGCATCAGATCTTTCCAATGCTCTGATGAGCCAAGATCTCTCTCAGATAACTCCATCCATCTATCCAGATAGGACTCGAGCCTAGTCTTGAATTGACTCATTCTCTCCCCTAATTCTGGACGACTTGAGCGGAACTTGAGATTGAAACCTTCGCTGGTCAGGTTGTACCTTCTTAACAAGGCTCTCTTTACAACATCGTAATCAGTCGACTCATCTTCGCTGAGTCGACTGAACGTGTCAAGAGCCTTGCCGCTCAGTAAGGCACTTACATGAACGGCCCAATTTTCTCTTGGCCAATAATTTGCCGAAGCAAAGCGTTCGAATCGAAGGAGATAACTCTCCATATCATCTCTCCCTTCCTTAAAATCGGGAAGCTTCGGTGCCTTCGCTTGCCCTACCGCGGATCTAGCCCCGCCTAATCTATCTTCAGATCTCGGTGACGGTTCACCGTTTGACGGAACCGCATTCCTTAAACGTAATAGTTCGGCCTCCTTTTCAAGGATCAACATTTTCTGATCTGCGGCTTCCCTATCAGCTTCTCTCTGGGCTTCCCGTAAGTGAATCTCTTCATTTAAAAGTCTATTGGTTTCTTTTTTTCTTTCTATTTCAGCCTCTTTTTCTTCTCTGTCTTTTTTCAAGGTCTCATCTATCCATTTTCTTAATTCTTCGCCACTTAAACTCAAACTTTGTGCGCCTACCTTTGCTAAACGCTCGACCTCCATTCTGTATACAGCTAAGCTTCTATATTTTTGTATTAAGAAACTTACTTGTTTACTTGATACCTTCGCCTTGCGCCGTTACGCCGGAAGGAATCTAATATCTCACAAGGTCTCAAACACAGGGTAAATGCACACACGTATCACGTTTCACCTCAAGAATTTGTGGGTGTGCTGGCCAGACTGCCTTCAAGAAATGATGCTATTCAATGTGACAAGCGGGGGCGGAGGAGACGATCCCCAACTATGCGACACTGATAGCCTGGAAGATAAACTTGTTTGATAGAACATGAATTAATAAGAGAAAGTGTTTACATCAGTTCACAAGTTCTTATTATAAAAAGATAACAATATATATAGTTTAAAGTAATGACTTCTGTGTAAACAATCAAAAGAATACCTTTTCCTACAGAAATCTAGATAGCTTATGCTAATAATTACAATGGCACGCTTATATTTGTTTTGGTTTGATTTTTCTGCTAGGATGAAAGTTTCCAAAGTATCCCACTTCTGACACCAAATTATGTCACACGTCGGAAGTCACCTAAGTTTAAGAATACTTTTGGAACACACAACGTGCAACAAAGGGATTTGGACAACCTTCAACTAAGCAGAAAGCACGGAACTCAACGTCAGGTTTAAATGATAATAAAGAAAGAGATTAAGTTTATTATGATTATATAAATGCTGACGTATTAAAACATTAAGAAAGTTCCTTTTTACATTAAAGTAATCAAGTATTTAAACTAAAGTACAAATCATTTAATAATGGCGTGCGTTACAATGTCAGGCTGGTTTAATATTACTTGGCTTCAATTAAAGCACATGAAACAGTTATGCAATAAGTAATGACACCAATGGTTATCTAATTAAAAGCAACTATCTTAATTAACAGATTTCAATAAAGCTGAGAAAGGCAATTATCGATCAATATAACTTAAGTAACTTCAACTACGACAAAGTTGTTACAATCCTGCGGACAAGCCCTTCACCCAATTAACCAGGCGGTTCTTGTAGTAACCACTAGATGCTGGTCCCAGCAATGATACAACTCAGCTGTCCAGACCACACCTCCTGATATCACGTTAATCTAGGATGATGTTGATGACGACGGCAACGACAGCAACCAGGCCACGACAGTTATTGTAGTTTAGACAACAAGGCAACCACGAAGGTGAAGAAATACACGACGAAGAAGATGTCGCAGAAGAAGATTACGAAGAAGGCAGTCTGCTCAACTGAAATTAAACAATCGAAAGGTGTGCGTTGCGTTTACTAAACAACCCTGTGTTTGGACACTTATACTCACCTTTGCATCAGCTGTAGCATCAAGTCTATGTTCTTAATTAGATTAAAGTCATGAGCTAGTCTTTGCTTGGTTCTCAAGGGAATGTTGGCTTTCAACACTTACCTCCTGCTTACGATGTATCGTTACGGTTACTTTTGTTTTTGTGCGTTTTCTTTATCCTTTAAAGCTATGGATTTCATTTATGAATAGAGATACTTTTAGGCTTCAACATTATGTTTCCTTTAGTCAAGTTATTTCAATTAAATTTATATACATACTCACCTGAGACAGAGAAGATAGGCTGTAGGACGAGGATAAGATGATGATGCTGGTACAATGACCAAATCAGGACTACGTGCCCTATAATAATCTTGAACTTCTTTGCTTGTTCAAGTAATAGGCAAAATCTTGCCTTAAAAATATATTTAAAGTTTGAGACGACGTCTTGTCTTCAATTACAACTTCAAAACTTAGGCAAACGTTTGCCTTTAATTATAACGACTAGGATTTCTTGCTGGAATCTAGCCGGAGCCCTCTGTCTTGCTTCGTGTAGGGAGTCTTCGTAAGGGTCTGATTTGGACTCACACTGGCTCCAATATTTAACGAGATCGAAAACCACACGTAGGTGGTCTAGGGAACGGCAAATACAGGAAGCAAACTCATTCTTAACATTTCAGAGTTTTCACTCCCCCACAAATTTAAGGAACTAAACCCGTGGTCATCGAGTACGCTATCGGAAAAACCCCCTTGATGCGCAGGGCTTGGATTATGTACTAAAACTTAGGAGACGTTACCTCAGTGTAACGGACCTAGTAACCTAAACTTAGTCATGCTTCCTGGCGGATCTGACTGATATTCTTTGCGGTTTTCAATGAAAAATCCCCATCCTTGATATGTCAGTCTTCGTATCGGACAAGCGACTCCCCGCATCGTTAATACGCCTAGCGTAATTGGAAACGACCCGCGGTAGGAAGTTAAACTGTAGTGCATTGACCTCACTAACGTTTACTAAATAATATTTACACCCACGCAGTACGCCTGTCCTGCGTGACACTATGTCTAGATTGAGAGTATATCAAAACCTTATAATCGAAACCGGGCATGACATGACATGAGAGTATAATATTAGTAGGTGACTTTTATTCCAAAGCAAATAATTATAAATCTAGATCTTTTATTCCAAAGCAAATAATTATAAATCTAGATCTTTTCCTTTAAAATCAATCCAGTTGTCACAAAATGTTTCAGTTTCTTTTTTCTCATTACATGGCCAAAAAAAGACTGTCCGTAGTTTACATATGGTATTTATGAGCAATGATGTGCCAGCTCCTCGCAACACTTTTTAGTTTGATTTCTTTGCAGTCCATGGGATTTATAGTATTCTCCTTAGGAACCACATTTCTGTTGCCTCCTGTTAATTTTGCAGTTGTTTTTTAAATTGTCTAGGCCTAACATCAATATAAGGATAGGTTCCATTAATTACTCCAGTGCTCTTCTTCTTATGTAGATGACATGTATTCATTTGTGAGTACTGATTTCAGTCAATTAAGTCTACCACTCACATCATTAAGGATTCTGATGACATTTGAATCTGCTTTTTGGTTTACTTGAGACGGCATGAGAACAATAAACCATTCCATCTTTTAGCATGGGTCCTGATACTTGCACAATGTGTGAGGTCAAGTTAAATGGTGTGCTTTTTTTTCTCTGAACCTGGAAATCTTACAAACGGTATAATGTACTAACAACACAATGGCAATGTAAACATGTGAGAGCTAAACGTCTGGCACAGCTCAATTCTGCTTGTTTGAGTTGTGGAAAAGAGCTAAGAAAAGTCGTCTAAAGAGGAATAATTCAGCCTTACTGTAGGTTGTCTTATGTCCAATTTTTTAAACTAATACAAATTGGCTCTTTGATTTTTCATTGTTTGACATAGCGGCTGACTATTATCTTTCCCTAAGATAACGGTTGAGTGAAATGGCTTAAGATCTTCAACTTTTTCTAAATGATAGCCCTAACGTCAATGTTATTATATTTGCTAACGAGCATCCGGGCTCGTAACAAAATAAGAAGTAACTAATTACTAGCAAAGCCTGTTTAATCTGTTCTTGTTTTCCCCTGGAAATAAATTAAGCTTTCTGTTAGATTTGAAATCTCTCAATTATATAAGACTACACATTTCTTTCATGAAATTGTTGTTGTTAACATGAAGCTTCAGTCTCTAAAGTGACAAAACATTCTAATAGCAATACTGGACATTTTGCTTTTTGAAGTTTTAACTATTTTCGTCTCATATATATAATAAATATATACATTATATATATATATATATATATATATATATATATATATATATATATAACTATGCATCTCTCTCTCTCTCTTTCTCTCTCTCTCTCTCTCTCTCTCTCTCTCTCTCTCTCTCTCTCTCTCTCTCTCTCTCTCTCTCTCTCTCTCTTTCACTCTCTCTGACACTCCGTTCATTGAACGGGTAACCAGCTAGTATTACATATATCTTTTTTTAAATCCAAAACTAGGCTAGGTGTTGATGCATCAAAGTTTGATCTATTTTTAATCTAAAAATAGAAAACCACGACGCAACAAACGTTTGTATCTCAGATTTGTTCATTCTTGCATGATATTCTTGTGCTTCTTCTAATAAACAAATTTATAACTCGTCATTACACCAAGAAAAACTTGCTTCATTCAAACCCCCCCCTCTCTCTCTCTCTCTCTTTCTCTCTCTCTCTCTCTCTCTCTCTCTCTCTCTCTCTCTCTCTCTCTCTCTCTCTCTCTCTCTCTCTCTCTCTCTCTCTCTCTCTCTCTCTCTCTCTCTCTCTCTCTCCCCCCCCCCCTCCCTCCCTCCCTTCTTTCTTTGTGTAACTCATGTCTATTCATATATGCTCCTCTCAACATCTTCAGTGATAATCTGACGGAGATCTTCAACCTCTTCTTCGTTGTTAGAAGATCCCCAGCCACAGACTAAACAACTTGAGACAATGTGCTTTTGAGAGGGAATCTTTACCAGGAGTGACTCGATTAGAATCAATGTAACACAGCATTCTAGTTAAGGGATTTTGCCCTTGATATGTAAGTTGGTCTTCTTTTCTCAACAATTTTTAAACTAGTTTAAATTCATGTGATCATTGCTCTTGATGCCATAGCAATAAGATCAGTTATAAAGGTAAAAATGAATTAGTATAGACATTTTGCTTGACTTGTACTTTTCAAGCACAGCATCATACCAGGCTTCTGTCATAGTCTTTAGGGAGAGCAGTTGCTGCTCTAAAGAAAGGTACTTAAATTTAACAAAGATGCAAAATCACCTGTTATATATATGTTTGATGTGGTAAAAAAAATTCTTTTGTAAGTTTGTTGTCAAAAAAAAATTCTTTTGTAAGTTTATTATCAAATTATTGTTTTATCACAATTACAATGGGAATAAGGCTGATAGTCTTCAGAAATCAATCCCTGTTCATGACTTAGCAGAGATATAGGCTTAAAGTGCTGAGATCTTCTGTTGGTTCAATTCAAGCAGCCTTGTGACATCATTGCATTATTATCTTTTTTTTGTGTGTGTTTTTCTTCGTTTTCTCCAGTAGGACAGACAGGTTTTCCAATCTTTCATGTCATCTCTTTTCTTATCCTTTCTGCTTAAAACAAACTTCATCTTTCACAAAAATCCTTTTTTTTTGGGGATTTTCTCCAAAAATTAGCGAGGGGAAAAAATCATTTTGATGCTGTTAGTGCATCTGTCACTCATTTTACATTTAGCCACTGATCTTTTTTCGCTTCTTTACCCTGCTGCCTTTTCCTTTAAAATCAATCGAGTTGTCACAGGATGTTTCAGTTTCTTTTTTCTCACCACATGGCCAAAAAAGACTGCCTGTAGTTTACATATGGTATTTATGAGCAATGATGTGCTAGCTCCTCATAGCACAGTTTAGTTTGATTTTTTGAAGTCCATGAATAAGATTCATAGCATTATCCTTAGGAACCACACTTCTGTTGCCTCCAGTTAATTTTGTAGTTGTTTTTTAAATTGTCCAAGCCTAACATCCATACATAGGTATGGGTTCAATAAAACACTCCAGAGCTCTTTTTCTGATGTAGATATGTATTCATTTGTGAGTTCTGATTTCAGTCAAATGAAAACTCATTGTTAACTTGTGACGTTCTTGATGCTATTTCACAGTTGTTGTGTCCATCTCTTAACATTAAAGTGCTTAAATATTTGTATTGATCCATGAACTTGAAATAATTTTGACTACTAAAGAATTGATCTGTGCACACTCATTGTTTCGATTGACGACAATTACTTCTGTATTTTTGCTCTTTAATCCATATTCTTTCCTTCTGCTTTCTTCTTCAGTGATGTCTAATAATTGTGGCAAGTCTTCTTTATTTTCTGCAATTAATACAGCGTCATCAGCGTATCTCATGTTGCTTAATTTGTGCCCTCCTATTTTAATTCCTGGGAATCCTTTTATGCTTCTCAAATCATTTCACTTTAGAGAGAGAAAAGGTCTGGAGCAAGCACACATCCTTGTCAGACACCACACTTTTTTTTTTTTTTTTTTTTTTTTTTCTCTTTCTCAGAGTTGGCTCTGATCTGCCGCCCTATTTAAGTCATGCTTTACCTCTAAATTAAGCAAATATTATTAATTTAATTTAATCCTTAAGCATTTTAAGGTTTACACTTTTTATAAACATACATTTATTTTTACACTGCTTGCTGTAGCCATATTTATTTTTTTGCTCTTTAGTAAAGGCCATTTAATATTGAGCTATACTAATGTGATCTTCAGCTCAACACTGTATGATGTAACTGTCTAATCCTCGTCTCCTTTCTCACTCTTTCTTTTCTCTCCCATTTCTGTCGTTCTGCCTTATCCTAGGCTGAGACTATGAAGATTTTCTCCTTTTCCCTTGTCCTATATCCTATATCATTGTTTCCCCATATTAATGTTCATTTCTGTTTTTCTTTTCATATTAAGACATTAGCTCTAAACTCTTATTAGAGCTGGCTCACCAGAGTCAAACCTTTTTTTTTCTTTTTCTCCCAACTCTTGAGGCTTTTACGTGAGGGATATGTAGACCCAAGGGTGCAACTAGCCGATTTTGGAAAGGAGGACCTCGGGGTAGTAACAATATTTCTAATCCAGGTTAATTCAAGGGACTTATAGGATTAACTGACAGTTAAAAAAATAGCATTATATGAAAGAATATATTTATGAACTTCTCTTTCTATGGACATTTTGCTTTTCGACGGGGTAACAAACGTTTGAATCTCTGGTTCATCTAAAACTAGGCCAAATTTGCAGGACCCATTGCCTAATTATTTCGCTAGGCTGAGATTATGTTGATTCTTGCGTGATATTTTTGTGTTTCTTCTAATATACAAACTTATAACTAATTAAAACCAGTTTCAGCATTAGAAAAAAATCCTCAATACATAAAGCCATTTTAAAATTAATACAAAAGTATATAATTTCATGCTGTAAGAAAAAACACGTCATGGCTGTGGTGGTAGTAATAGCAGCTTAGGTGCTCTTAACATCATTATTTCTGTTATTAAACATGCCCCTGCAAATTCTCTGTCAATTTACCTCATGCAGTGGAAACCAACTTTGGATTTTCTTTCAAAATCCTTGGTAGGAAATTTTTGGAGAAGCTAGGAAATTTTAGGTTGAGATATTGCTGGACACCATGTAGCGATGTATTTTCTGGCTTTATATTTACTTCAAATTTCAAAGAGGGTTAGAACGAGAGAGAGAGAGAGAGAAAGAGATAGAAAGTGTATATATGTATGTATATATATATATATATATATATATATATATATATATATATATATATATATATATATATATATATATATATATATATATATATATATATATATATATATATATATATACACACACATATATATATTACCTGCTTTCAATCTAAAAATAGAAAATGACGAGGCACCAAACGTATGTATCTCTGGTTCATCTAAAATTAGGCCAATGGGTCTTGCAAAGACCTATTGACCTAATAATTTTTGCTAGGCTGAGATTTTGTTTATTCTTGCATAATATTCTTGTGCTTCTCCTAATATACAAGTTTATAACTCGTCATTACACCAAGAAAAACTTGCTTCATTAAAACCAGATACAGCATTAGAAAAGAAAATCCTCAGTATATAAAGCCAATTTAAAATTATTACAAAAGTATACAAATACTCTCTCTCTCTTTCTCTCTCTCTCTCTCTCTCTCTCTCTCTCTCTCTCTCTCTCTCTCTCTCTCTCTCTCTCTCTCTCTCTCTCTCTCTCTCTCTCTCTCTCTCTCTCTCTCTCTTTATATATATCCCCTCCTTTTCTTCCCTATCCCTTCTCTGTGTAACCCGTTCCTGTCTATTCATAATTATATGCTCCTCTCAACATCTTCAGTGATAATCTGACAGAGATCTTCAACCTCTTTTTCATTTTGAGAAGATCACCAGCCACAGACTAAACGACTTGAGACAATGTGCTTTTGAGAGGTAATCCTTACCATCTACTGAGTTTTGAAGAGTGACGCAATTAGTATTAACACACAACACAACAGCCTAGTTAAGGGATTTTGCCCTTGATGTGTAAGTTGATCTTCTTTTCTCACGAATTTTTAAACTAGTTTAAATTCATGTGATCATTGCTTTTGATGCCATTGCAAAAGTGCTGCGATCTTCTGTTGGTTCAATTCAAACAGCCTTGTGACATCATTGAATTATTATCTTTTTTTGTGTGTGTTTTTCTTCGTTTTCTCCAGTAGGACAGACAGGTTTTCCAATCTTTCATGTCATCTCTTTTTTTATCCTTTCTGCTTAAAACAAACTTCACTTTCACAAAAATCATTGGATTTTTTTAAAACATTAGGAGAGGGAATAAAAATCATTTGTTCTTGCTTTAAGTCTTTGCAGGTCAAGACAATGTTTGGGCTACATTTGTAGACCAATCAAAGGTAGTCAGCTTACACCTTATGTACAAGTGAGACTTACATGTTTACCTTCTAATATTCATGTCTTTCTTTTCAAGCAAATTTCATGTCTGCAAAGTGTTGTCTGTGAGTAAAGTGTTATCTTTATTCACTTACATGTACCTTTATGTAAGTCACAGTTGCTGTGTCCATCCCTTAACATTAAATAGCCCAAGTATTTGCATTGATCCATGAACTTGAATTAATTTTGACTACCAAAGAGTTGATCTGTGCACACTCATTGTTTCGATTGACGACCATTCTGTATTTTTGCTCTTTAATCCATACCCGTTCCTTCTGCTTTCTTCTTCAGTTATGTCTAATAATTGTGGCAAGTCTTCTTTATTTTCTGCAATTAATGCAGCGTCATCAGCGTATTTCATGTTGCTTACTTTGTGCCCTCCTATTTTAATTCCTGGGTATGCTTCTATGCTTTTCGAATCATTTCTCTGTAAAGAGAGAAAAGGTCTAGAGAAAGCACACATCCTTGTCAGACACATCACTTTATTTTCTTTTTTTTTAATGAGCTGATTTACCCATCAACTCGTATTGTTGCTGTCTGTTATCAGTACATGTTTTTTTTTTTTTATTTTAATCTGTTTTGCCCAAGGATTTCCCACAGACTAGCAGAGAGAAGAATACCCTCATTTCTCTTTCTCAGAGTTGGCTCTGATCTGCCGCCCTATTTAAGTCATGCTTTTTTACCTCTAAATTGAGCAAATATTATAAATTTGATTTAATCTTAAAGCATTCTAAGGTTTACACTTTTTGTAAACATACATTTATTTTTACACTGCTTGCTGTAGCCATATTTATTTTTGTTTTTGCTCTTTAGTAAAGGTCGTTTAATATTGAGCTATACGAATGTGATCTTCAGCTCAACACTGCATGATGTAACTGTCTAAACCTCGTCTCCTTTCTCACTCTTTCTTTTTTCTCCCATTTCTGTCGTTCTGTCTTATCCTGGGCTGAGACTATGAGGATTTTCTCCTTTTCCCTTGTCCTATATCCTATATCATTTTTTTCCCATTAAATGTTCATTTCTGTTTTTCTCTTCATATCAAGACATTAGCTCTAAACTCTTATTAGAGCTGGCTCACCAGAGTCAAACCTTTTTTTTTCCTTTTTCTCCCAACTCTTGAGGCTTTTATGTGAGGGATATGTAGACCCAAGGGTGCAACTAGCCGATTTTGGAAAGGAGGACCTCGGGGTAGTAACAATATTTCTAATCCAGGTTAATTCAAGGCACTTATAAGATTGACTGACAGTTTAAAAAAATAGCATTATATGAAAGAATATATTTATGAACTTCTCTTCCTATATTTATAGTTAAATAACTTTGTACAGTGCAATCTTTATTTACTTACATGTATCTTTATGTAAGTCGCCATGTAGCGATTTATTTTCTGGCTTTATTTTTACTTCAAATTTCAAAGAGGGTTAGAACGAGAGAGAGAGAGAGAGAGAGAGAGAGAGAGAGAGAGAGAGAGAGAGAGAGCATACAATGACAATATACATATATAGTAGTCAGTTGAAATTTGAATTCTCAATATTCATCTCTCGATAATTCAGGCTAGATTTCTTTAGTCCCAATTAACATTATGGGATTGTTTGAAATAAGGTATTTTGAACCAAGCTCCCAAGCTTTTCAATTCTTACTTAAATGCTCGATAACCTTTGACCTTAGTTACTCGTGTCTTTTGTTCAAACCTGCTATTGCTGTTTATTCTGACTTTAATACTTTAGTTATGACCAACTCTTGAGCCTAATTATTATTCTACACAGCAAATCACTTATTCTATTTGTGTGTGTGTCCTATGCTGAGGTTTCTCTGCTTGCTATACGCCAGTTGGCCTGGGGTGGGCATCTAGCAAGATCCACTTTTGGTTTGAGTGAACTAATAAAGTCTACTGCGCACATCAGTAAGGATTCTGATGACATTTGAATATGCTTTTTAATTTACTTGAGAAGGCATGATAGCAATAAACCATTCCATCTTTTAGCATGGGTCCTGATACTTGCACATTTTTTCTCGGAACCTGGAAATCTTACAAACGGTGTAATGTACTAACAGCACAATTACAAGTAAAAATGTGAGAGCTAAACGTCAGGCACAGCTCAATTCTACTAGTTTGAGTTGTGGAAAAGAGCCAAGAAAAGTTGTCTAAAAAGGAATGATTCAAGCTTACTATACGTTGTTTTATCTCCAATTTTTAAACTAATACAAAGTGTTGGATTTTTTATTGTTTGACGCAGCGCTGACTATTATCTTTTTCGAAGACAACCTTTGAGTGAAATGGCTTAAGATCTTCAACTTTTTCGAAATGATAGCCCTAATGTCAATGTTATTAAATTAGCTAACGAGCATCCGGGCTCCTAACAAAATAAGTAGTAGATCTAACTAATTACTAGAAAAGCCTGTTTAATCTGTCTTTGTTTTCCCTTGGAAATAAGTTCAGCTTTCTGTTAGATTTGAAAACTCTCAATTATATAGGACTACATACTTCCTTCATGAAATTGTTGTTGTTAACATGAAGCTTCAGTCTCTAAAGTGGCAAAACATTGTAATATAAGCAATACTGGACATTTTGCTTTTCAAAGTTTTAACTATTGTTTTCCTCTCATATATATAATAAATAAATATATATATATATATACCTATATATAGTGATTAATAGTGGATAATGAAACTTTAAAAAAAAAATGTAGATCTAAGCTTAATTTTCAGTGGTTAGTAGAAGAAATTTTGTCAACAAAGCAAATTAATTTTAGGCCTATGGGTAGTTCCGAAAGTTATTTTTGTTTTAAATATTTCATTATATAAGCCCCTAGTTTTAAACGTTACAAAACTTATAACCATTTCTAAAGAAACTCAAGTCAGCATACATTGTCGATTTTAGTCGAGACGCCTATAATACAAGCCTTTTCAGTTGAATATTGCTCACCCGATCGGCTGGTTAATCAGCACACTGTTACGATGACATTTGTTAATAGCTATCTAGAGTAACTCTTTCACAGTCAAAACAACATCGTTCTCAAAACATAGAGAGGGCGTGTTTTTTTACATCGTGAATGTCAAGGTGACGGTTCTTGTGGAAACGGTCGACCTAGTTTTGGATTAACAAAAGATACAAACGTTTGTTGCCTCGCTTTTATTCTAGTCTTTATTTGGCTAAGGTTTCACTCCCCATATTAATCTTTCTTTTTTTGTGATTTCTTTTCAGAAGTAAAACGTGGGACCTTGTTTGAATCCTCAAAGCTTTCTTATCATTTATTTCTCTTGATAACGCTTTTAAAGAGAACACGGAAAATATGTTGACTGGAGTAAAAACCTAATTAATGAATGTTTTGAAAAAAATCTTATGTGAATTATCAATTGTACTTTATTGTAATGCAATGTAAGCTGAAAGTCAAACAGATTAAAGTTCATTTAACAGGCAATGCCCTTATATGTATTCTCTCTTTTAATGAAAATGTCATATTCGTTTATGTTGTATACATAAGTTGTCTTTTTAAAAAAAAACAATGTGTATTATAAAATTATTTCTTTTTATATTTTTATAATTTCGATTTCTCTGAATAAACTCAGATAACACTCTTTTTTATCTGTCTTTGTTATTTTTGATAAATTTCCTGTTTTTAATACCTCCCACATTCAATACATTTCAATTTGCACAGAGTTTAAGATCTGTCATTTTTATACAAAGGAAATATTGAACTCCATTTAAAGTACTAGAAATATAAACTTTCTTACCGAATTGATAATGCGTAGATGGTTTGTGATGGGAACATAGCATGAAATAGCCAAATGCCTACGTACTGGTTCCTTATAACAAATAACCTGAAGCTGACTTACTAAACAATACAACATAAATGGTCAACAATCAACCATTCTCTCTGCACTTTAAAAGAAGAGAAGAAAAAAACTTAAATATAAGAATATTATGGGCCATTTAATTCTATTTTGGAAATCTTTATAATAAGCATAAATCCAATATGGCCGCCATTAAATTCTATTTTGGGAATCTGTATTATTAGCATAAATCCAATATGGCTGACATTTAATTCTATTTTGGGAATCTTTATAAATATTATATTTTATATATGGCCGCCATTTAAATCTTTTTTTGGGAATCTGTATAATTAGCATAAATCCAATATGGCTGACATTTAATTCTATTTTGGGAATCTTTAAAAATATTATATTTTGTATATGGCCACCATTAAATTCTTTTTTGGAAATCTTTATAAATATTATATTTTGTATATGGCCGCCATTAAATTCTAGTTTGGAAATCTTTAAAAATATTATATTTTGTATATGGCCGCCATTAAATTCTATTTTGGGAATCTTTATAAATATTATATTTTATATATGGCCGCCATTTAATTCTTTTTTGGGAATCTGTATAATTAGCATAAATCCAATATGGCTGACATTTAATTTTATTTTGGGAATCTTTATAAATAGTATATTTTATATATGGCCGCCATTTAATTCTTTTTTGGGAATCTGTATAATTAGCATAAATCCAATATGGCTGACATTTAATTCTATTTTGGGAATCTTTAAAAATATTATATTTTGTATATGGCCGACATTAAATTCTATTTTGGGAATCTTTATAAATATTATATTTTATATATGGCCGCCATTTAATTCTATTTTGAGAATCTGTATAATTAGCATAAATCCAATATGGCTGACATTTAATTCTATTTTGGGAATCTTTATAAATATTATATTTTATATATGGCCGCCATTTAAATCTTTTTTTGGGAATCTGTATAATTAGCATAAATCCAATATGGCTGACATTTAATTCTATTTTGGGAATCTTTAAAAATATTATATTTTGTATATGGCCACCATTAAATTCTTTTTTGGAAATCTTTATAAATATTATATTTTGTATATGGCCGCCATTTAATTCTATTTTGGGAATCTGTATAATTAGCATAAATCCAATATGGCTGACATTTAATTCTATTTTGGGAATCTTTATAAATATTATATTTTGTATATGGCCGCCATTAAATTCTATTTTGGGAATCTTTATAAATATTATATTTTATATATGGCCGCCATTTAATTCTATTTTGGGAATCTGTATAATTAGCATAAATCCAATATGAATGACATTAAATTCTATTTTGGGAATCTTTATAATTAGCATAAATCCAATATGGCTGACATTTAATTTTATTTTGGGAATCTTTATAAATAGTATATTTTATATATGGCCGCCATTTAATTCTTTTTTGGGAATCTGTATAATTAGCATAAATCCAATATGGCCGCCATTAAATTCTATTTTGGGAATCTTTATAAATATTATATTTTGTATATGGCCGCCATTAAATTCTATTTTGGGAATCTTTATAAATATTATATTTTATATATGGCCGCCATTTAATTCTATTTTGGGAATCTGTATAATTAGCATAAATCCAATATGAATGACATTAAATTCTATTTTGGGAATCTTTATAATTAGCATAAATCCAATATGGCGGACATTTAATTTTATTTTGGGAATCTTTATAAATAGTATATTTTATATATGGCCGCCATTTAATTCTTTTTTGGGAATCTGTATAATTAGCATAAATCCAATATGGCTGACATTTAATTCTATTTTGGGAATCTTTAAAAATATTATACTTTATATATGGCCGCCATTTAATTCTATTTTGGGAATCTGTATAATTAGCATAAATCCAATATGGCTGACATTTAATTTTATTTTGGGAATCTTTATAAATAGTATATTTTATATATGGCCGCCATTTAATTCTTTTTTGGGAATCTGTATAATTAGCATAAATCCAATATGGCTGACATTTAATTCTATTTTGGGAATCTTTAAAAATATTATATTTTGTATATGGCCGCCATTAAATTCTATTTTGGGAATCTTTATAAATATTATATTTTATATATGGCCGCCATTTAATTCTATTTTGAGAATCTGTATAATTAGCATAAATCCAATATGGCTGACATTTAATTCTATTTTGGGAATCTTTATAAATATTATACTTTATATATGGCCGCCATTTAATTCTATTTTGGGAATCTGTATAATTAGCATAAATCCAATATGGCTGACATTTAATTTTATTTTGGGAATCTTTATAAATAGTATATTTTATATATGGCCGCCATTTAATTCTTTTTTGGGAATCTTTATAAATATTATATTTTATATATGGCCGCCATTTAATTCTATTTTGGGAATCTGTATAATTAGCATAAATCCAATATGGCCGCCATTAAATTCTATTTTGGGAATCTTTATAAATATTATATTTTGTATATGGCCGCCATTAAATTCTATTTTTGGAATCTTTATAAATATTATATTTTATATATGGCCGCCATTTAATTCTATTTTGGAAATCTTTATAAATATTATATTTTGTATATGGCCGCCATTAAATTCTATTTTGGGAATCTTTATAAATACTATATTTTGTATATGGCCGCCATTAAATTCTATTTTGGGAATCTTTATAAATATATTTATTATGGCCGCCATTTAATTCTATTTTGGGAATCTGTATAATTAGCATAAATCCAATATGGGTGACATTTTATTTTATTTTGGGAATCTTTATAAATATTATATTTTATATATGGCCGCCATTTAATTCTATTTTGGGAATCTGTATAATTAGCATAAATCCAATATGGCCGCCATTAAATTCTATTTTGGGAATCTTTATAAATATTATATTTTGTATATGGCCGCCATTAAATTCTATTTTGGGAATCTTTATAAATATTATATTTTATATATGGCCGCCATTTAATTCTATTTTGAGAATCTGTATAATTAGCATAAATCCAATATGGCTGACATTTAATTCTATTTTGGGAATCTTTATAAATATTATACTTTATATATGGCCGCCATTTAATTCTATTTTGGGAATCTGTATAATTAGCATAAATCCAATATGGCCGCCATTAAATTCTATTTTGGGAATCTTTATAAATATTATATTTTATATATGGCCGCCATTTAATTCTATTTTGGGAATCTTTATAAATATTATATTTTATATATGGCCGCCATTTAATTCTATTTTGGGAATCTGTATAATTAGCATAAATCCAATATGGCTGACATTTAATTTTATTTTGGGAATCTTTATAAATAGTATATTTTATATATGGCCGCCATTTAATTCTTTTTTGGGAATCTTTATAAATATTATATTTTATATATGGCCGCCATTTAATTCTATTTTGGGAATCTGTATAATTAGCATAAATCCAATATGGCCGCCATTAAATTCTATTTTGGGAATCTTTATAAATATTATATTTTATATATGGCCGCCATTTAATTCTATTTTTGGAATCTTTATAAATATTATATTTTATATATGGCCGCCATTTAATTCTATTTTGGAAATCTTTATAAATATTATATTTTGTATATGGCCGCCATTAAATTCTATTTTGGGAATCTTTATAAATACTATATTTTGTATATGGCCGCCATTAAATTCTATTTTGGGAATCTTTATAAATATATTTATTATGGCCGCCATTTAATTCTATTTTGGGAATCTGTATAATTAGCATAAATCCAATATGGGTGACATTTTATTTTATTTTGGGAATCTTTATAAATATTATATTTTATATATGGCCGCCATTTAATTCTATTTTGGGAATCTGTATAATTAGCATAAATCCAATATGGCCGCCATTAAATTCTATTTTGGGAATCTTTAAAAATATTATATTTTGTATATGGCCGCCATTTAATTCTTTTTTGGGAATCTTTATAAATAGTATATTTTATATATGGCCGCCATTTAATTCTATTTTGGGAATCTGTATAATTAGCATAAATCCAATATGGCCGCCATTAAATTCTATTTTGGGAATCTGTATTATTAGCATAAATCCAATATGGCCGCCATTTAATTCTATTTTGGAAATCTTTATAAATATTATATTTTGTATATGGCCGCCATTAAATTCTATTTTGGGAATCTTTATAAATATTATATTTTGTATATGGCCGCCATTAAATTCTATTTTGGGAATCTTTATAAATATTATATTTTATATATGGCCGCCATTTAATTCTTTTTTGGGAATCTGTATAATTAGCATAAATCCAATATGGCCGCCATTAAATTCTATTTTGGGACTCTGTATTATTAGCATAAATCCAATATGGCCGCCATTTAATTCTATTTTGGAAATCTTTATAAATATTATATTTTGTATATGGCCGCCATTAAATTCTATTTTGGGAATCTTTATAAATATTATATTTTGTATATGGCCGCCATTAAATTCTATTTTGGGAATCTTTATAAATATTATATTTTGTATAAAAATGACGGATCTTAAACTCTGTGCAAATTGCAATGAATTGAAATCACTTGATGAATACTATAAACACATACGAAAACCTATTAAAAACAAGACATTTATCAAAAACAACAAAGACATAAAAAAAAGAATGTTATCTGAGTTTATTCAGAGAAATCCAAATTATAAAAATATAAAAAGAAATCATTATAATACACATTATACATACCAGTCTTTTAAAAATAACGTCAGTGAAACTTGTGTATATAACATAAACGAATATGACATTTTCATTAAAAGAGATAATACATCGAAGGGCATTGCCTGTTAAATGAACTTTAATTTGTTTGACTGAAAACATAAACGAATATGACATTTTCATTAAAAGAGATAATACATATAAGGGCATTGCCTGTTAAATGAACTTTAATTTGTTTGACTTTCAGCTCACATTGCATTACAATAAAAGACAATTAATAATTCACATAAAATTTTTTCAAAAACATTAATTAGGTTTTTACTCCAGTCAACATAGTTTCCATGTTCTCTTTAAATGCGTTATCCAGAGAAAGAGTAACTGGATGATAAGAAAGCTTTGAGGATTCAAACAAGGTCCCACGTTTTACTTCTGAAAAGGAATCACAAAAAAGAAAGATTAATATGGGGGGTGAAACCTTAGCCAAATAAAGACTAGGAAAAAAAGACGAGGCAACAAACGTTTGTGTCTTTTGTTAATCCAAAACTAGGTCGACCGTTTCCACAAGAACCACCACCTTGACATTCACGATGTAAAAAAACTCGTCCTCTCTATGTTTTGAGAACGATGTTGTTTTGACTGTGAAGGAGTTGCTCTAGATAGCTATTAACAAATGTCATCGTAACAGTGTGCTGATTAACCAGCCGATCGGGTGAGCAATATTCAACTGAAAAGGCTTGTATTATAGGCGTCTCGACTAAAATCGACAATGTATACTGAAACTTGAGTTTCTTTAGAAATGGTTATAAGTTTTGTAACATTTAAAACTAGAGGCTTATATAAAAAAATATTTAAAACAAAAATAACTTAAATTTTAATATATATTGTCATTGTATGCTTATGCTGTCTGTCTGTCTGTCTCTCTCTTTCTCTCTCTCTCTCTCTCTCTCTCTCTCTCTCTCTCTCTCTCTCTCTCTCTCTCTCTCTCTCTCTCTCTCTCTCTCTCTCTCTCTCTCTCTCTCTCCCCCTTTCTCTCTATTTCTCTTTCTCGTTCTAACCCTCTTTGAAATTTGAAGTAAAAGTAAAGCCAGAAAATACATGGCGACTTAAAAGATAGCACTGTACAAAGTTTTTTAACTAAAAATATAGGAAGAGAAGTTCACAAATATATTCTTTCATATAATGCTATTTTTATCAATGTCAGTCAATCCCACAAGTGCCTCGAATTAACCTGGATTAGAAATATTGTTACTACCCCGAGGTCCTCCTTTCAAAAATCGGCTAGTTGCACCCTTGGGTCCACATATCCCTCACATAAAAGCCTCAAGAGTTGAGAGAAAAAGAAAAAAAAAAGGTTTGGCTCTGGTTAGCCAGCTCTAATAAGAGTTTAGAGCTAATGTCTTAATATGAAGTGAAAAACAGAAATGAAGATTTAATATGGGAAAAAATGATATAGGACAAGGGAAAAGGAGAAAATCCTCATAGTCTAAGCCCAGAATAAGACAGAACGACAAAAATGGGAGAGAAAAGAAAGAGAGAGAATGGAGTCGAGGTTTAGACAATTACATCATACAGTGTTGAGCTGAAGATCATATTCTTATAGCTCAATATTAAAATGGCTTCACTGAAGAGCAAAAAAAGAATGGCTACAGCAAGCAGTGTAAAAATTAAATGTATGTTTATAAAAAGTGTACATCTTAGAATGCTTTAAGATTAACTCAATTTATAATATTTGCTCAAATTAGAGGTAAAAAAGCATGACTTATATTGGGCGGCAGCTCAGAGCCAACTCTGAGAAAGAGGAATGAGGGTATCTTTCCCTCTGCTAGTCTGTGAGAGGTCCATGGGCAAGACCAATTAAAAATAAAACATGAAATGATATGAGACAGCAACAATGTGAGTTGATGGGTAAATCAGCTCATTAAAAAAAAAAAAAAAAAGTGCGGTGTCTGACAAGGATGTGTGCTTGCTCCGGACCTTTTCTCTCTCTACAGTGAAATGATTTGAGAAGCATAGAAGGATACCCAGGAATTAAAATAGGAGGGCACAAAGTAAGCAACATGAGATACGCTGATGACGCTGTATTAATTGCAGAAAATAAAGAAGACTTGCCACAATTATTAGACATCACTGAAGAAGAAAGCAGAAGGAAAGGATATGGATTAAAGAGCAAAAATACAGAAGTAATGGTCGTCAATCGAAACAATGAGTGTGCACAGATCAATTCTTTAGTAGCCAAAGATAATTCGTTCAGGAATCAATGCAAATACTTGGGCACTTGAATGTGAAGAGATGGACACAACAACTGTGAAATCGCATCAAAAAAGGCACTGGAGTGTTTTACTGAACCCATCCTTATGTATGGATGTTAGGCTTGGACAATTTAAAAAACAACTACAAAATTAACTGGAGGAAACAGAAATGTGGTTCCTAAAGAGAATGCTATGAATCTTATTTATGGACTTCAAAGAAATCAAACTAAAGTGTGGTATGAGGAGCTGGCATACATGTATATGCTCATAAATACCATATTTAATCTACAGGCAGTATTTTTTGGCCATGTGATGAGAAAAAAGAAACTGAAACATCTTTGAGAACTGGGTTGATTTTAAAGGAAAAGGCAACAGGGGAAAGAAGCGAGAGAAGCATCAACAGCATCAAGGGATAGAGATGCGCAAAAGGTCATGATTGCCTAATCTAAAGAGCAGGGCACCTAATTCATTGATATACCTGGTATTTTCCATGAATCATCTAAGGATTTGTGTCTAGCTACAAAAAAAAAAAAAAACAACAAAAAAAAGATGTATCTAATAAACGTAGTTGTAAGCAATATAAACATACATTGTCTCTGTTGTTTGAACGTAGATGAATACCACATATGTTGAGCACTGTTCTACATAAAATTATGTATAGACAACCACTGCCATAAGTACAGCAAAGATTGCAAATATAACATCTCACTCCAGTTCTCTAACATTTTCAAAGCTGGAAAGTTCAAAGGACTAAAATCACACATAGTGAAAAAAAAAACATAATACGAAGGAATGTATTCACAGACAACACCTTGCAGACATGAAATTTGCTTGAAAAGAAAGACATGAATATTAGAAGGTAAACATGTAAGTCTCACTTGTACATAAGGTGCAAGCTGACTACGTTTGATTGGTCTACAAACGTAGCCCAAAATTTGTCTTGACCTGCAAAGACTTAAAGAAGGAACGAATGATTTTTTCCCTCTCTTTATTTTTTGAGAAAATCCAAAAAAAAAAAAAAGATTTTTGTGAAAGATGAAGTTTGTTTTAAGCTGAGAGGATAAGAAAAGAGATGACATGAAAGATTGAAAAACCTGTCTGTCCTACTGGAGAAAACGAAGAAAAACACACACAAAAAAAAATAATAATAATGCAATGATATCACAAATCTGCTTGAATATATATATATACAGTAGAACATGACTACAGCGGGATTTTTCGTTCCAGAAGAAAAATCCCGCTATAGGCATGGTCCCGCTGTAGAGAAACAAAGGGAGTTTACCGAAAATTAAAAATAAACATGCAAAATTATCTCCCTTGTCCATTAAAAGTAAATGAACGTGACCCCTAAGCCTAGACTTGACCTTTTTGGTTTACTTTGATCTATATATATATTTTTTTTTTGGGTGTTTTTTTTTTTTTCAATATAAGTCTGTAAATTAGAAGATTAAGTGAAACTAGAACTACACTTGCAGTAGAACTAAAAGTACAGGATGCGTGTGCTTGTTGAACAGCTACGATCGTAATGAAAGAGTATAATAGATGAACACACGTCTGACCACATGTTGATAATTCTCCCTCTTCTTTCTTTCTCTTAGCGTCTCTAAAACACACCCACCACCACTTTAAACCCGCTCCCTATTTATAAATATCCACCCACGCGTTCGATGCATGTTCTCCGTCACTCTCTCAGACATCACCGTTTCAACACACTTCGCCAAACCTGTAAGCACTAACGACAAACCAATCAGTATTGTCGGAACCAAAGCCACTTCACGATAACCAACAATCAACACCTTGCTGCACCCACCTCCTTCATAAAACCTTATCATTAGTCTACGTTCTTGTTCAGGCTTTGTCTCAGTGCCTCTCACTCATCACTTAGCCAGCCGCTCCGCGCTGCACGCAGCTGACTGATCAGTTCGAGATCGCCTACACTGGCTACAGTATAACCAACTCCCTCCCTCACACACGCTTACAGATTATGCCCCATCCCACCCCCCACCTTTACTCCCCTTGACTCAGGTGTGGCCAGCAAAGGCTTGGCTTTGAGCCAGCTGAGATAAGAGAGACTTACTTTAAAAAAAAGGAAAGAAAGAAAACGCTGCTCCTCTTGTTTACACCTGCTCAATCGCCCCCGCTATATCCATGTTCAGTACTTTTCCTGTCCCGTTTAATCCAAGCAATGGTAATAGAGTTTACATAAGGAAAAAAAAAGGGGATCGCTGTGAAGTCCCGCTGTAGGGATGGTACCGCTGCAGCGGCTGCAGCTATATTCATGTTCTACTGTATATATATATATATTCATATATATATATATATATATTCTCTCTCTCTCTCTCTCTCTCTCTCTCGTTCTAATGCTCTTTGAAATTTGAAGTAAAAAAAAAAAACAAAATACATCACTACATGGCGACTTACATAAAGATACATGTAAGTAAATAAAGATAATACTGTACTCACAGACAACACTTTGCAGACATGAAATTTGGTTGAAAAGAAAGACATGAATTTAAAAAGATAAACATGTTAGTCTCACTTGTACATGGGGTGTTAGCTGGCTACCTTTGATTGATCTACAAACGTAGCCCAAAATTTGTCTTGACCTTCAAAGACAAAGCAAGAAGAAATGATTTTTTCCCTCTCTTAATTTTTTGAGAAAATCCAAAAGAAAAATGATTTTTGTGAAAGATGAAGTTTGTTTTAAGCTGAGAGGATAAGAAAAGAGATGACATGAAAGATTGAAGAACCTGTATGTCCTACTGAAGAAAACGAAGAAAAACACACACACAAAAAAATAATAAAAATGCCTTGATGTCACAAGGCTGCTTGAATTGAACCAACAGAAAGTCTCAGCACTTTTTCTATGACATCAAAAGCAGTGATCACATGAATTTAAAGTAGTTTAAAATTCCTGAGAAAAGAAGATCAACTTACTCATCAAGGGCAAAACTAGGTGTTGCGTCACTCTTCAAAACTCAGTAGATGGTAAGGATTCTCTCTCAAAAGCACATTGTCTCAAGTTGCTTAGTCTGTGGCTGCTGATCTTCTCAAAATGAAGAAAAGGTTGAAGATCTCTGTCAGATTATCACTGAAGATGTTGAGAGGAACATATAATTATGAATAGAAAGGAACGAGTTACACAGAGAAGGGATAGGGAAGAAAAGAAGAGGATATATATATATATATATATATATATATATATATATACAAATACAGAGAGAGAGAGAGAGAGAGAGAGAGAATTATATACTTTTGTAATAGTTTTAAAGTGGCTTTATAAACTGAGGATTTTCTTTTCTAATGCTGAAGCTGGTTTTAATGAAGCATGTTTTTCTCGTTGTAATGACAAGTTATAAATTTGTATATTAGAAGAGAGAGAGAGAGAGAGAGAGAGAGAGAGAGTAGATATGGTATCCTGACAAAAAAAACGAAACACCGAGCTGTACTCACTTTTATCATATGAAGAAATAAGAATGATCTTTCGTTGGAAATAACGGTGAGCTGTGGGTGTAAAGATAGAGAGAGGAAATTTTTTTTATACACATGAATGATAAAATAAACACCAATATCATGGATAGTTTGAAGTACAATACAAATCTCAATATTGGAATTGAAATGTATAAAAATTTATATTAATAATAATGGAAAAATATCATACTCAGCATAGAATTATATTTTTACCATTTCTTTTGCACGTCCAACCTTCAACAAAAGTTTGTCTGTCCAAGGACAAAATTTGTGGGGGATCACATGAATGTATAATGTATACAGAATTCCCTAAATTTACGGACAATTCTCTTTCCTGTACAGTGGAACCCATGTTTAACACCTCGAATAGGGAAAACCATTGCTATAACGACAGAGCTAAATAACACCTTTTTTTCCTATATTCAATTTATTTCTGCAAAATTGACACTGCTTCCCAACCTGTAAAAACTGGAAAGAAAGCACCAAAACTTTTAATAGAAAAAAATCCTTAGCATTTTGCCCTGCCTGCATTGTAACAGTACAAGCGAACAAGCAATGCAGGCTTTCCTGTCTTTTCTCCACAGTCCGCATGTATATGAAAATATGTATTTATTTCCATAAGAGGCAGAATAGAAAAAAACAAAGGAAAGTGTAATTACTTCTTGGGTGAGGCCATGCCCTTGATGGTTCAAATACTACACTGTGGTGGCAAGGAAGGGCGGAGACTGGTCTTTCGGCCTCTGGATCTTCAACCGAATCTTGGCTTGACAATCTAGTTTGAGGGACCTGTGAAAGTGATGAAGAGTATGTAGTTATGTATCTATAGATAGAGTTGAATGCTACAAAGTTCATTTAGTGTATAGCATCAAGCCACATGGTAGGCAGTGGCCAACATCTAAAGAAAAATAACTTTGGCTTATAAAATCTGAAACCTCAAAATAAATGATCGATTGGCAAATCTAGATCTAGAGTAAATTATAAGATTTGTCCTATGAACTGTAAAATGTTTCAGATCAGTACTCTGACAATGCCTTTCAATAAGGCTTTTGGTGCCCTCATGCCAAATTTTCCATTCTGTTATAGATCTAGAATCTAGATCTACTCCAAGAGGCAGGGAAGGATTTAAAAATCTAGGCTTAGGATAACTCATCCCTTATCTTTAACCAACCACTAAAATCTAAAATCAGATCGTCTAGATCTGGATATAAGACCTATCTATATTTAACTCTAGATCTCATTAGCACAATTGATGGGACTTACCTTTGGCATGGGCGCTGACCCGTCGAGGAGCTGGTGTGTTTGGACGGGGAGTGCTTGCACACAAAGAGAATGCTTTTATATTTTAGGTACTTCAGTATTAGTTCTTTCACTGACTTACTCGATCTTTTCATAAATAGACTGTGAGTGCCACTGAAAATGATTTAAGGGCTGCCTCAAACTCTTCATACGTTTTGAACACACGTCCTTTCTCCATTTTAAACATTGGTGGAAAGGAAGTGAAATCTGAGTCAAACACGAATTTTGTGACGTCAGAAAGCTATCCGTGTCCGTTCAGACCAGTACCAATTATCTAGGAGGCCTGTTCATAGGTTATGTAATATTATTCAGATGGGCCGGTCTGCGGGGTGCTAGCAATGTGCTCTCTCTCTCTCTCTCTCTCTCTCTCTCTCTCTCTCTCTCTCTCTCTCTCTCTCTCTCTCTCTCTCTCTCTCTCTCTCTCTCTCTCTCTCTCTCTGTCTCTCTCTCTCTTTCTTTCTCTCTCTCATCTTTAGCTTAATCCGACTCATAACTCCCGTCTCTCTCTCTCTCTCATCTTTAGCTTAATCCGACTCTTAACCCTCCTCTCTCTCTCTCTCTCTCTCTCTCTCTCTCTCTCTCTCTCTCTCTCTCTCTCTCTCTCTCTCTCTCTCTCTCTCTCCCTCTCTCTCCCTCCCTCCCTCCCTCTTCATCATAACTTCTAAGTACATGTAGGCTATACATTCAAATACTTAGAAACTCAAATGCACATGTACACCTTTTCGAGATTTGATAATACAGTGGTACGGTACATCAAATACCGGCACTGGAGTGACACACTAAGAACACGTACATCAGATAATGAGGAGAGTTTTTAATTGTATCAAGTCAGAAGAAGCAAATGAAGAGAGAGGGAAAGAGGGAGAGAGAGAGAGAGAGAGAGAGAGAGAGAGAGAGAGAGGGGGGGGGGGGGGACAGAGATTATAATTTTGTAAAATTCGACCAAGGAACAAAAACAAACATAGTAGGTACGTAGAATCTTAGAGCAAGAGATAAAATAATGAATGAGAGAGAGAGAGAGAATGGGTGAAAGAGATACAGACAGCCAGAGGTCTATTTGTGTGGAAAAGGGGGGTGCTAGATATGGTAATAGGTGCTAGCCATGTGCGCTTTATATCTGGCCTTCTCTCTCTCTCTCTCTCTCTCTCTCTCTCTCTCTCTCTCTCTCTCTCTCTCTCTCTCTCTCTCTCTCTCTCTCTCTCTCTCACGCACACACTCTCCCTTCTCATCATAATTTCTATTACATTCAAATATTTACACTTTGAAACTCAGATCCACATGTATACCTTTTCGAGACTTGATAACACAGTGTTACAGTAGGCTACATTAAATAAAGGCACTGGAGTGACATGTCAAGAACAAAACAAGGAATGACAGAATGTGAAAGACAAAAAAAGATATGGTGATATTTAGAGTGAAAGAGATACAGACAGAAGTCTATGTGTATGTGGGAGGGGGGTGGTGGTCAGAATAATGGGCAGTACTAACCTGTTCCAGTGTAAAAATGAAGGACAACTTCTAGCTGATCCCATTGATTCACAGTTTTACAGGGGAAATTTGGGTGTGTTACCAATTTAAAACCGTTGTAGTCTTCAAATTGAATTACAGTCACTCCTGCATCTGCATCTCTAAGTCTAATATGGAAGTATAAAACATATTCATGCATACAACCACCGCGACTGAAGCTGGCAAGTGCTTGTTCTCTTCTATCTGCATTACAAGCACTGAGTCCATAGAGGAGCAAACTTTCTTGAAGGGCTTCCTTAACAGTGTCACAGTTAAAGTTATTTTTTACTATGAATGTATCCAGTTCGTCAATTTCTCTGACTTTGTTTTCACTGACAGCTTTTTTTTTTTGGTAGGGCGAGGAGTTTTTGGATGAGCATGTGATATGGATGGTGAAGGTATCTCACCAAAGTTAATAGGAGGATGCATAGAGATTATAAATATTATCTTCCTCTTCGAATGTGAGGAGTATCAGAGAGCCAGTGTCGACTACATACTCCAATATGTTCAGTCACTTTCTCAACTTTGTTTGGGAGACTCGAAACCCATTTATGACATTCAGTTGGGTCCTTCGGAAAACCATAATTATAAAATAACCGTTTCACTTTCTTTCTTCCCCTTCTGACTGGCATAGCCGCTCTTACAGATTGTAACAGTGCACTTTCTTCCCCTAAACAATAAACAGTTAAGGAAATTGATAATGACACCGATACACCATATAATGAAATATGAAACTTACGGTTAAAGTATTGAGGGCACTTTGAGTATCAGAGATTTTAGTTAAAAGGCTTTTAAAAAACTTTGGCTCCCACTTCAGCACACCTTCTCTCTATAAAGCGATATCGCAGAGACCATAAAGGGAAAAGCTAATTAAACTTAAAGCATATTTAGATGAACTAAACATGTATAATTGTTTATCAGTCTCTCTCTCTCTCTCTCTCTCTCTCTCTATATATATATATATATATATATATATATATATATATATATATATATATATATATATATATATTACATTGTATGATGTTTGGTGCCACGGGTCATACTCTATCAGTGTGCACACATTTAGAGGAAAATCTACACCAAATCACAAGAAAGCATTCTTGGAATGTTCCACATTGAAAGCATCTGTTAGAACAAGGTGCAATCCAAGGGCGAATAGCAGAGAATAAGATAAGAAATATAATCCAAGAAAGAATGAATGTAATCCAATAACAAAATGGCAGGAGAGTCCAGTGAAAACACAGTGTGTACTGCTAAGCATGCTATAATCAACTGTTCAAACCTCGCGCAGGTGGCTGATAGCTAGCCAGATGATGGCCCATCTGAATAATGTTACGTAACCTTGTGAACAGGCCTTCTAGACAGATGGTACTGCTATAGACATATTGTTTGTATATTTTGAACCACGTGATGGACAATAATAGCACAGCATCCATGATTTCTTAAAACCACGTGATAGCTATAAAAAGATTTTGCGGGTGCCTATTAGTCGTTTTCTCTTTGTCAGGCTGTGTTTACACTTACAAGTAGTAGTTCGTACATTAACTTTTTCTTTTTTTTTTCTTGAGGGGGGTGGGGATAGATCTCTGTGCATTCCTGAAGCGGGAACTTGCTTACAGCAGGATTTTTCTCCTGAAACTAAAATTCCCGTTATAGTCACGTTTTATTTATTTTGAGCACATCACTAGAGTGGTCTCGCTTATTGAATCTAATATCACTGTCTGCCTCTGGCCTTACACTTCGTTTCCTTCTGTTTTGTCTCCTCTTCTCTGATGTTGGCAATTAATGTCTAGCGGTCAGTCAGCCCCAATTGCTGCAAAGAAAGAGACAATTGTGCGCGACGGTCTAAAAGAGGTGACAGTAGAGAAGTTTTACAGTACTGGAGGTGTCTGAGAGACGAGCAGAATTCTCGCTCGGATTGAGAGAACGTGGCATTACCTAAACTAGCTGTGATAATGACAGGGTTAGATTTCTTTACAAATAAAAAAAAAAAATAGAGACGACGTAGAAAGTTGTCAACTTGATAATTATTAAACCCTAAAACAATTTTGGCTGGTTTTAATAGAAAGGAGGGAACACAGACGCGGGCTAATTCTTCTTCACAGAACCCCCCCCCCCCCCTTTCCGCCTGAGGAGGCTGCACAACCACTGGACGAGCCACAGCATTTCTGTCCCACAACTCATCTTCCCGGGTCTGACGGCACGTGCCCCCAGGTGCGCACGTCGGGGCCTCAATTATAAGTGCGGCAACCGAACTTCTCCGCAGATACCCCTGTTTCCTGCATGCAACAACTGAAAGGGGTTAGTTAGAAATCAATGGTTTATTTGGCGGAAAGCCTAAAACTGTCCTCACCCACAGGTCTGGAGGTGAGAAGAAAACTGGACGCTGCTATTTGACTTCCCTCCAACAGTGAACGGACAGAGGTGCTTTAGGCAGAACTATCCCGTTCATCGTGAATTAAACGCAGTGGAAACTGAGGCTACGGGGAAAATACGTGTAGTACGATGTACTAATTGACATAGAAGAGAAGTGTAGCATAAAGAAACGCGCACTCGAAGATAAAGACTTTCTTAGAACTTCTTTTTTAAGGGAGAAGAGCACTTCAGTACAAAGTTTAAAATAATTCTTCCAGTCAAGGAACTCGACAAATCATTATGTTTTATAAAGTCATTTCAAGGTGGAGACCATAATGATTGATTATGGAACATTTGAAAAAAAAACCTATGGAAATCAAAATAACTTTCTTAAATTATTTTTAGTCAGATCAAGGTGCCTTGCCCTGCCACAGTGAAAAAGTATTCAACAAACCTTAGGTTTAGACAGAAACTATTTTCATTGAGCTGAAAATAAGAAAGGAGTTGTTGAACAGATTTATTGCTTTTATCATCATACATTGTCATTATCACCAATGTAACTAGATGTATTCAAGCTAGAACATTGATTTGAGATGCCTGTATGATTGTGTGCTTTGCCTATGACGAACGTATTCTTTTACTACATTTCTAGGGCATATTTATAGTCTTTGTGTGATAATCAAGACTGTAGGTATGTTATGTAAGCACACATCGATAATTATAAAGTACAGTGTATTTTTGGTGCACTATATTGGTGTGTGCTTAAGGAAAATTCTGGACGAGCGATTTTTTGGTGTGAACGCAGGATTACCGGGGGTGGGGGCAGGACAGAGCCACACTATTCGCTATTCGATTCAGACTGCCTTTACCTTTAATCTAAGGAGGCAAATTATACTCACGGGAAGCTGATGCCATAGTGCTGTGCTTACCTCTCTCTCTCTCTCTCTCTCCCTCAGTCTCTCTCGCACTCCCTCTCTCTCTCTCTCTCTGTCTCTCTCTCTCTTTCCTTTTCTGTTTCTCTTTCTCGCTTCCTAGCTTCCAATGGATTCAGAGATACACAGAGTGAAATGGGCAAATTTCTTTCTTCTGTTGTTAAAGTCAGGCTCATTTTTATCTTTGAAGTAGTGAAACATGATAAAACAAAAAATATTATCGGCGATACAGTGTTAATAATGCCCATGCTTGTGAAGACAGTTTTTTCATCATCATCATCATCTTCATCATCCTAATCATCATCATTATCATCATCATCATCACCATCATCATCATTATCACCCTCATCATCATTATCATCACCATAATCAATATGTAACAATCGTCTTCATCCTCAAAATCAGTATCTTTTTCGTCGTTCTCTCCACTCCTGGCCCTTTCTTTACTTCCATAGACTTTACACTGGAGTCTGGATAAATACCTCAGGACCAAAAAAGTTAGTTGACTGTAGGCAAAAGTTGGCTTTAAATATTGCAATTTAATTTGTAAAGAAATACAAAATAGTGCTGGCAAACAAAGTTGACTTGAAGCAAAAGTTTCCCTTAGGTGTTGAATGTATATGGACTCCTCTGTACTTTTAGTAATACTTTCTCGTTAGCCAGGCTTTCCTCTTTTTATTCAACTGATTTTCATCTTTGAATCATTTTCTCACTCCTGTAACTCCATTGCGCCCCTATGGTTCCAAGTAAAAAAAAAGCAGTTGGATTTCTTTTGTAATAAGTTAAAATTATGAATGCGGTTTTGTGTCAAGGTGGTTTGTGCACCACAAAAGCTGGGCTTGATCAGTTATATAAAAATGGAAAAGCAGAAAATCTTTTAAGATCAGATTCGATATAGAAAATTAGTGATGGGGCAAGAGGACTTAAGACTGACAGGTACTGCTGCAAATCTTTACCAGACTTTGCTTGGAAAGATATGCAATGAACCCCCCTCTAAAAGAGGGGGGTTCATTAGGCAAAAGACAATCATTCAAAATTAAAGTTCTGATGATGATTATTAAATACAATGCTGTTACGGTGAAAATAAATTTGACAGAAACTGTTGCTTGATGTTGTTGTTGGGTTCAAGGTTTATTTAGTAAAACAAACAGAAATCGCTGCAAGGTACAAACAGTATAGATACTTTCATTAGCGAAGTGTACAGGTAGGTAGTCAACAAAAAAGTGACACTGATACAGGTACATAGTATGTCTGGCAAAAGAGGTAGTGCGACCGAGAGGTAAGCAGAGTGGGAAAAACCATAGGTGCGGCTTAAAAAAACATATACACGGAACAGAAACCTTCACAATTTAAAAGAAACGAAAATTTCTGTTTATACTTTATAATTTTTTAAAGTTGCAGGCTCAAACTGTTTTCATGTAACAAAATATTGATATTTTCAGGCTTGCTAATTCCTTTACATGAATTGGTTCTCAATTTATATTTTGAAAACTGTAATGTATTTTGTCTCTTATGCAATACTTTCTTTTACAGTCATTCAGTTTCAGCTTTAATGTAAGCGTGTATTGAACCTCAGTTTATCATGGGAGTTTTCTACAACTATCAAAATCATAATGCTTTATCATGTATACATTTGAAAATATATGTTCAATCATAATTCATCTGTGACTATTAATTTTTTACTTCTATCATTGACTTACAATGCAGTTTTGAAATAGAAACAGTGGTCAAATTATCAAAAAGATAGCATAATCAGGTTCAGCATCTAAAAAACCATTAACTCCGAAAGTTTCATTACTCTAGTACGAAAACTGTGTTTTTTATGATATAATTTCTACAATATGATTCGCTTTTTTACCAATTTTCTTCCAAGGCGCAAAATTTGGCGCTATGCCAATTTTGGTTTTCTTTATCTTTTCAAAATGGCTTTCTAGGTTGCTGACAAAAATTGAGTCAACTAAATACAACATTGTGTATTAGCAAACTAAGTATTGAAACAATCTGAAGAATATGTGTTTTTTTACGATGGTCCAAAAGTGCCTCATCTAGAGTATTTGCTTGTAATTTTGATATGCCACAAGTGTTTTTGGCCATATTTCATGACCAATAAATTCTTTTGTTTACTTTCTATCTCCGTGAAATTTCGTATGTGTATAGTCATTGTCTTGGACTTTGTAAATATGTCCTTTTTTGTTTCATAAGATTTAACAAATGACTTTTATATGTCCTTAAAAACAACCGCAATTTGTTTTGTGTCGTTATGCGCAAAATTGAAACAGCTGTAAAACTTTTATTTACCAACGGATTTTGATGAAGTTTGTTGGAAATTTGATATTTTAACAAGATCTTTACAGTACAATTGGGTATATTCAAATTCGCTGGGGTAGAAAAATCACTTTGTGGTACCTATATAAATTGTAACAAATTTAATAGCTGGGTATACCATGCTTTACAGACTTTACAAACTGTGTCATCTAAAAAGTATGTTACATGAGATTGTATTATGATAGAAGTTGATTCATTAAACCTAATTATTTTAAATGTTGTATACTACCAATAATTTGCTCCATATAAATAAATGTCAAATCTTTCTTTGCATTCATTTAAAAATTAAAAAAAAAAATTTAAAACTGCTATTTCATTCAAAAGTTTATGTCAGTTGACTTGTCACATGAGACAATAATCATTGGTTTTTGAAATAAATTTTATACTTTTCTATTGAGTACATGAAATAATTGTATTGTGCTTTAATCCTTGACTCTGTTTTGTGTGTGCTTTGTTGAGAATGAGAGTTATTCTTTTTAATTTATAGTAACTTTTGCAAATATTTGTCTCACGTGACAAGTGACCTAAAATGATATCAAAATGTAACTACCATGGGTGTCTATGTGTCAGCAAACATAAAGCCTGTAGCAAAACTGTAATTTTTAATGCTATGAGGACAGGATTTTAACTAATTGAAGGCTTTTTAGTGTCACCTGAGACCTGCATCCCCAAATCATCATTTGTTATCCAAACAAGCACAAGTACTATCTTTTTAGTACGGTACGTATACATATGATACTTCACACATTTAAGCAGCAAAATTAGCTACTGGAGCCGTGTACAATACTGTTGAAAAAAAAATTTGTAGGCACCTTTAAACCTTGGGGTCTCATTTTCAAATAGGATGCTTCAATTTTACTGAAGTAGAAAGCTAAGAATTAAGCCCCAAGAGGCCAAATGTAATTCACTGGTGGTACGGTAGCCAAATTTTAGGCAATTTTTTTTTTTGCTTAGCCTGTATAAAAAATGATTCCTTGTACTACTAGTTGTAGGACCTAGTTTTTTTAACTGTTAAACTGTTGATTAAATTACTAGAGCAAAGTAACAATATATGCCAATTTTTTCCCATTGTTGCGTTCAATAGTGATGAGAATTGTAAAACAATTTGATAAAAATTAGTTGCATTTTCCTGTTAATTTTGTGTAAAGAACTAAGAAGTGAAGTTGTAATTCCTAGAGCCAATTGTAAATTGATTTTAATTTATGCAGATAACACGTATCACAGCATATTTCCTGATGACTGGAAAAGGGAGGCTTATTGGTATCACTACCAGTTGGGCACTGTTGCAGCTTGACCCTCTTCAAGAGTTTCTCATAAATGGGTTCTCAATTTCATTTAAAAAAAAAAAAAAACAGAATCACACGTGTATATATATATATGTACAGTGGAAACCTCATAATTCGAACTGTATGGGAATGGATTATACCTTCGAATTAAGAGTATTCGAATTTACAAAAATGGGTATAACAGAGTCTAAGACTCGTTGAGTGAGTGTGTACTGAGCCTGCAACGAGCAACCCTCCCTTTCCCACGTTGATATCAGTACTATAAGTACATTATTTGCTACTGGCACTTAATTGTTAATGTATCTGTTCCCTTCTTGATTTGTTAGCGCACTGATCAGCCTTTCTTGGGCAGTGATTGGCAATGCTTGCTGCTTGAGAGATGGATGTAGCACTTTTATGATGCCTTATGAGGTGATATCGACTTCGAATGAAGAGAATCAAATCAGAAATACTTCGAAATACGAGTCCGATTCTAACAAAGCCAAAGAGAAAGAAAAAACCTATCATCTTGCAAAACTCAATGAGAAATTCGAATAATCAGAGGTTTCCACTGTATGTATTTCATCTTCAATACTTTCTTTACCAAAGTATCAGCTTGAAAATAAGCCTGTGTTGCACTTTACTTTGGGAGAGTTTTTTTTAACTCAAAAGCATAGTGTTCTGTCATATAAATGTATTAGAATTATTAAGTGTTCAATAATGATTGGTGTGAATATAATTTATTCTTAGTTATGGATGTCAAGTTTCATCTCGGTTCTCTAATAAGAAACAATTTGACAAATTATCTTTCAACACGCAATATAGGGTCCACAGCCAATGACACCCTCTCTCATTCCTTTTCAGAAATTCAACAACAAATTGTTCATTGTCAACATCAATTTATTTTCATAAAAACAGCTCTCATAAAAATATGAAAAAAAAAAAGACATTCAGGACAACATTTACATGACAAAGGGTATGACAAGAAATAGAAATGAAAGGGACAAAAAAAAATGCATGGTTGATGAGTGCATATGATATTATGTGATGATGACTGCTGGAGCAGGGAAAGGGATAAGATCTGATGCAGGCTTCTATGTGCCTAACAAACAACGTTAAAACGCAGGCATTTGACAATACATCTAATAACTATACTCATGGCAGGCACACCATAACATGGTAATGTAGTTGAACCATTTGGAAATGAGAAAAAGGCTTTAAGAATGACCCCGATACATTCGAATTTAAAACAAAATTAGCTTCAGTCTGGGTAAAGTAAATATGTACAACAAATAACCCTCCCCATACCTTTGGAATCTTAGAATAATGGAAAAAAAATTTTTTAAGTATGTTCACACTAAATAGTTATGTACATGAAACTGAACACTAGTAGACACAGAAAGTAAAATAAGTAAAAACTAGCGTAGACATTGTTACCACTGACTACCTGGTCAATCCTAACTGAAGAAGACTTGCATATCACGGCTAGATGACCCTAACGTTGAAATCACGATGGTCGATAGGCACTGAGACTGGATAGGATGTTTTTTCTAGGCTGACTGCCATACAACCCTATCTAAGCCTGATGCCTGAACTGCCTGCCTGCTTATCTTCCTCAGTTTCTAGTTTCCTTATATCTGCTTACAACCTGTATGCCTGCCTGCCTATAAGTGAAGTGAGGAAAGGAAACAGGAATTAAGAATTGTGGTTAAAATGTGACATAATCAGACATATTTAAAAGCATATCAAATGTTTACTTACAAAAATACATTACCCAATCCCAAATCAAAGGATGATGTCCGAGTCCAAGTATTGCATTTCCAGAGCACATGTCTTGTTTCCATGCTGAGGCACAGAAAGATATGCCACCCAAATGCAAAGTCTTGACTCTGTAGACCACTGATCTTGCACCAGCTACTCGTACACATCATTAAGTTTTAATTTTTGACTGAGCAAGGCCTTCACTCAAACCATAAAAGTTATACAAACAAGTGACGTCCACGTATTTCAAAGGTGTGTGAATATAAATCTTAGAAACCTGCCTGTTAAAAATTAAGCCACACATATTTTTAATCTTTCTATCCGTCATGCTCACAAAGTTGGAAATCTTGCATCAGAAGATGGCTGGTATTTTATTTTGAAACTATCTGAAGATATTTATGGTTTGAGTTCTAGGCCTCTCAAGAGTCAAAAAATATACATATCAAACGCCTGAATAAGTCCCATATTCACAAAGCCCATAAAGAAGTGCAGAGATCAACCCCATTTAAACTACCTGCAATCCCCCGTATGGACTACTAAATTGTGTGCATACATTGCCACTCCACTTTCAGAGTTTGTATTTTCGTCCCTAGTCTCTACTATAAATCTTGCCCTTGGAGGATACTTATATTAGAAATTTTCTTTCTTAAGGAGACTAGAATTAGATCTAAACACACTCTTTTGGTGATTTTAAGGTCCAGACTAGGTCTAAACTGAGCTAGGATGGGTGGTCTCCTGAACCTTCACGGGAATGCTATAGGAACAGACTATTTTGACCATTACATGGGTATCCCTACTATCAGGATAAAAAAATTTTGCTGCATGGCCAAGATCAGAAGTCAGATTGTGATGATGCAATAGTAGTAGAGGATAGTAAAGGAGAAGTCAGGAGATAAATAATGCAGTGTGATTCATAATTTAATCTCATTTTGTTTGATTATAACGTTTAAAAAAAAAATGCATCTTCATTTGTAAGGAGTCATGTTCCTTCTCTTGGGTTAGGACTTTACCTGAGTTCGAACTTACGGCTCATAAAAATAGCAATTACAAAAGGATTTAATGCATAGACCCAGGCACAAAAAAGGAAAGACCCATGGAAAACTTTGGGCGCTAAGGCTTTCTTTGGTCTCCAAAGAATGTGAGACAAATATATGATCAGGATGAAGAATAATTAACTTTGACAAGGTATTACTACAAAAAACGGAGGCAATAACTGAGACAGGCTTTGAAAAACGTGGACATAGCTGAAAAGAAGAAATGATGCGAAAGCCCTCTTCAGTGTGTACTCACCTTGCGGATGGTAAAAGATGAAAACTGACCAATTTATCGCCTGTAACCACCACCATAACCACCGCCGCCGCCGCCACCACCGTAACCGCCTGAGAGGAAAGATTGAAAAGATGTAGAATAAGTTTTTGCAGCAACAAGCACGAGAAAATGTGAATGAGTAATTGTATAATTACCATGGCAAATCAAGCCAAAGATTTATCATCTACTCCATTCCTTCTAAGACCATTTTCTGGCATGCTAGAAAGCTCGTATCTAATCTGACACTTGAGTAAAACCTACACATTTTAACTCCAAAACTTCATATTTTCTATTTATTTTTTTTTTTACATGTAAAATTATACCCATACAAAATGGGAACAAAAAATATAGCCAGCAGGCCACTCGAATATGACTTCATTCAAAAAAAAGGCAATAGGCTAGCCAGAAATATGCTTTGCTTATATATCAGAAATGCAATAGGTCACAACAGACCCTATATTGACAGCAACTAATCTAGAATAATTTACCGCCATATGGTCCCTGTCCACGGGCTGAGTAGCCACCGCCGCCACCCTTCATAGGTCCACCGCCATAGTCACTGCCATAATTTGATCCAAATCCACCACCACCGCCACCACCACTCCAGTTGTCTACAAAACAAAAAAAAAATCTTTCAGCAACTGCTTTGGAACAGTTTATACAGTGCGAGTTATTCCAGATATTATTTCCAATGCATGACCCCCTTAGACAGTTTTTGAAGATATAAGCAGAGATGTTAACTGTGTGTATAATTTTTACAATATCCCAAAATACAGCAGATTCTATGGACTTGAAAGAACTACTTTTGAACTTACACGAGACAAAAAATCAGGGGGAAAAGCTAGAAAAATATGAAAGCTATACATGCTCACACAAATTTTTATTAAAAATTTAAAAGATATTACCAATCTATAACAAAACATTTAAAAAAAAAAGGTGGACACATAAATATTCTCTTTACTTAACAAATTTTCTTTATAAAATACTAATAAAGGGTGAAAAAAAAATACAAGTTTTGTTTAAAAAATTCAAATTCACTTGGGCCAGGCCCAGTTTGGGTGCATTTAAAAGATTAGATCTGACTGATGATCAACTTGACGTATGTCTAAAACCCATTCCTCATCAATGTTGCCCTCTTGAGCATTGAAAGAGGTTCTGTCATCTGCCCCTTCTACAATAACTTGGAAGATAATTCTCAAACAAGGCCTCAAGATAACTTACTGTAGTCGCCATAACCACCACCTCCAGATCCTCCCCAACTTTGCTGACCATAACCATATCCACCGCCGCCGCCACCACCGTAGCCGCCACCACCACTGTAGCCACCTGATGGAAAAAATGTTTAGTGTTATTGCAAAAAAGAATTAATAGTGGAAATAAGAAACCAAAAGTACGTTTAATCAGTTATAATTCAAGGTTCCACATTAGCCAATTCATGCTAAGTCAACTCATCAACAAACCATTCCACAAAAAGTTTTGACAAGAAAAAAAAATTGTATTTCATGTTGCTGGCTTGAGTAAGGTTTCTTTAAGATGAAAGCTTATTTTAAAGACATTCCATCATTTCCTATATTCACCTCTTCGCTTTATTCCTCAAAATCCATGGGGTATGCAGCCTAATAAACATTTCATCATTTTAAACAAACCTATCGTATAAAATACCCTAAGTTCTTTGGATTGAGAGGCTCTATATTTGATAGTTACATGTGTCGCTTAAATTTTAAATATTTCAAGGGACTCCTTCCTTTACGAGATGAATATCATGGATACAGATTAAGTTACCAAGAGCACACACTAAATTCCTATCACCTTAGGAAGGGAGAAACTCTCACTGTTTTATACATCAGGAAGGCTTACCATATCCGCCACCATTGCCACCGTAGCCACCACCACCGTAGCTGTCTCTGCCTCTTCCTCTACCACCCATTCCACCACCTCGGCCCCCGCCTAAAATTTAGAAAAAAAAAAAAGGATTCCTGAGATTTACGAGATTCAATCAAGTTTTAAGGTATGCATAAGCCATTCTCATAAGGTCTCCCAAAAAGTATTGCATTAAGTCACTCGCTGCCGCTACAGAACCCTTTCGGGTCACTAGCTCATTTTGGGTAGTGTCGGTACCGAGGGGATTCGGTTTGCTTTTCCCTATATTTTCCTACTTAGAACCGACGCACATTCGTGTCTGGCATTCTACAGTAGTTAGCAGTCACATTTCCTCTTCATATTCCTTCTATCTGACTTACTAAGATAAAAATAAAAAAATTACACTACGGCAGTTTTTCTGACAATACCCGAAATATGCTAGATCTAGTTTCAGCTCAATGTCAGATCGAGACATGGCTCGGGAGCATAGAAATTTTTTATGTTGATTGCAGCCTAAAAATCATGGGAAAAAAAAAGCATCCACACAGCAAAAACACACACAATTTTTTTAGCTATCAGATTTACACCTTTTTCAACAAATCACAAAAAATAAACCAACTGAGCAATTTGAATATTTTTTTATATTCTGTAAAATTCAATTCTGCTTCTGTAAAGACTGAAAGTTTCAAAACTCTTGGCAAAAAAAGCTTGCATCCCTGGCCAGGCTAGATCTGAAACCTCCGGCAGCGAGTGTGTTAAGTTCCAGAATTTTGCCTTCACCACTTGCCTTCAACTGATTTCAAGGTAAGCTGTGTGCATTTTGATTCCTCACCCATGTCGACAAATTAATCAATGAGGACTATTCTTCCTCATGTTAAAGTGACAAAGTAAGAGCAATATCAGGAAGATTGTGAAAAACATCCATTCACAATTCTTAGAAAATTGTTAATACCTTTAAACTTTACAGACCGCCAGCTACTTTTTACCCCACCCTCAGATTCAGACCCAGAAAGACTTAATATAATATCAATGGTAATCCCTTTGCATGTCATAACATCAGAAAACTACGATAATGCCTGATCTTTAGTATTTGAAACTGTTTAGAATATGGAGGCCCATATGGTCCAAACAATGGTCAAAATGCTGTACAGAATTTTGCTTGTATTAAAAGAGCCGTATCTCAACATGATCTTGGAAAAATACATTACTTCTTTTTCAGATAATCTTGAAAAAGGGAGGGAAAAAAATGCACTTATGTCCTACTAGGCTACTAATTACCTATTAAGAATTGTCCATATGTATAAAAAGAAAAAAAAAATGACAAAAACAATCCTTGATTTTTTACAACCTAATAGACATTTTTGGAGTAGTAATAAAATGGCCTTACCATCCATTTGCTCTTTGGCAACAGCTTTTTTCACTTCAACCTTTCGACCGTTCAGTTCATGTCTCTTTTTCACTGGGAAAAAAAAGGACAGAATAAAAAAAACAACTATCATTTCCAAAAGAAAAGCATTAAACAACAGATATTCCATCTGATTATTGGGGGGAGGCTTTTTTCCTACATCCCCAAAATTAGCTATTTTTTTTTAACTTTTCACTGCATACATAGGGACGTGACATGTATAAGGAAGAGAAAGGTCCCTGCTCGCATGCCTTACTACCCATCTTTCCTTTAGCATAAACAAGGAATCTCTCTAATGAATTTAGGTCTAAAATCAATAACTACCCTCTCTTTCAACACTTTAATTGTGGTATTAATGTCTTTTAGTTTCAGCCAATATGGGAATTTGTGAAGCTAAACAAATCATACTTGGGAAAAAAAGTTAAAATTAATAACAAATCAAAGCCCAGGTTTTAAGCTTGTAATGGTTTGTAGGTTTTGCATTCATGAAAAACAAAACATACAGAAATATTCGAAGTCAAGCAATTAATCTCTCCAACTGCTGTAAAGTCAAATTTTTTATAACAATAGGCCAGTAACCAAGTTCAGCTTGACCTACTCTAAGGTTTCGGGGTTAGTCGCCTAATCCTAGATACTTAAAATATGCATAAAAAGTGAAATTTTGCTGGGTAAAGATAGCGGGGACGCAACTTCCAAAAATTCACTTGTAAGTGAAAACTTAGATTGAAATCTTGATGTATGATAACTATGATACTTACACACTGCCTTGTCCACAGCATCATAGTCGTCAAATTCAATGAAAGCAAATCCTCTGACTTTTCCTGTTGCTTTATCCTTCACAACATCAATTTTTTCAATGTTTCCATATTCAGCAAAAACATCCTTGATTTGATCATCTGTTGTATCATCTTTCATGCCACCAACAAACATTTTCTTCACTGACTGTTGGTTGCTGGTTCCAGCTGCCTGTATTCAAGCAGATGGAGAAAAAGTACAAATCAGTAAAACATTTGAAAGCTGGATAAAGCTATATTCACTCTCCCATACTCCCCCCTTATTTTATCCCTAATTTTCCTCACTTCAGATTTCTTTAGCAAAATCCAAAAAAAAAAAAAAAAAAACCTTGATCTCAGACATTTGGGCATATTAAATCCCTTGTATGGCATAACAGAACTGAAAAGATTTGGTCCACAATACATGACAGTTTGAGTATTAAAAATTATGAAGGTCAATGTGGATAAAATGGTATGATTTTAAAGCCCCACAGCCATAAGATGGCATGGAAAAGCAAGTTCAGAAAAAACTATATTGTTTCAAGAAGAATGTTTGTTAAAATGACCTTTTAACTTATACCATTAAATCATTTAATAAATAACACAATCCATTCTGTATTGCTACCTAATTGTTTGGCTCTGGATTATTTTCAAGTTGTTTCAATTAATAATGAGCAAGAGTTAGCTGTACTTCAGTGTCATTTTTCCTACTTAGATGTTACACTTAATGTTGGAAAAGGCTAGGCTCCCTCTAGAGCTACGATTTCCCTAGGCAGGGCGACACCCCATGAATATCTGAAAGACGAAGGAGCAGAGAGCAGTCACACCAGCTGTGATGAAAGGACCAGCTGTTGTTTGGTAGTGGCTTGAACAGTGAAAAATATACAATAGCATACATTTAAGATTTTACACTGCACTCCATTCCATCAGATACATTGAAAAATTATTCAATAATTTTTTTTTCTTGGCTATTTTTTTGAGGGGGGACTTATTCCAACTTACATCTCTTGGCATAGCACGTTTTGTTTCAACCTCTCGACTGTCAACAGTGTGGGGTCTGTTCCTCTGAGCTTCATCAATCATATCTCTGTCCTTGTATGTGATGAAACCAAAACCCCTGGACCTGCAGATCAAAGATGTTATTGCATTACATTTGAAATAATTCCTTTCAAGATCTAATTACTTTCTTCCAAGTCCAAAACATTAGTTCCCAAGTTTCCACACATTAATAAAATCACTTAAAAGGAGCAGTTGTAACTTGAAAAGGTAAAAATCTGAATTTGATCTCCGGCTCACTGATCTGATTTTTACCTCTCTACCCAAAAAAAAAAAAAGATCTAGTACATGAAAAAAAGAGGGAAAGAGTTCTTTTTAGGTACGGACATTTTTTTTACAAAGAAGAGAAAGTAGCAACCCTATAATGTATTTCCTACTGGTGTTCATAAAAGGAACTCTTTCCCAAAAGAGTACTAATCACTGGTCTACAAGCTACAGGCATTGTGTAGTACTCTTGTTTTCAAATACCTTTTTAATAATATAAACTACCAGGGAAGGCTGATAAAACGACCAAAACAAAGCTCTGATCTTAAAATGCCCTTCATTTACTTCACAAAAACATTGAAAAGATTAAAGGCAAAATACACACCTCTTCGTGTTGGGATCACGCATAACTACACAGTCCACTATTTCACCCCACGCTTCAAAATGTGCACGCAGTCCATCTTCATCTGTGTCGTAGCTGAGTCCTCCCACAAAAAGCTTTCTAAACTGCTCAGAGTTGGGATCTACTTCATCATCATATCTGCCTCCACCACTTCGACCACCTCCTCTTCCACCTCCTCGACCGCCACCGCCGCCAAATCGACCTCCTCCCCCATATCCACCACCACCACCACCACCATAGCCGCCGCCGCCACCCCCGTAGCCGCCGCCACCGCCTCCGTATCCACCTCCTCCTTGGTACTGAGGAAAAAAAGGCAATTTATTGATGGCAGGCTTAGAAAAAAAAAAGGGCATCTGATGAAATCCAAATATAAATTTGATCCACTCAGCAAGGCCTAGATCTTTCATTTTGACTAAGAATTCAGGTAGAATTGCAGATAAAGGCCCATCCCATGTCGGGCTTCACAATTGAATGTTTCCATACGAAATCGAAACTTGACGTTAAATGGGATTTTAGAGCAACACAAAATTACTAATATCTTGGAAAGTATTTTTTCGTAACAAATAAAACCATATTCATGTTCAGCATATCCAATTTGCTAAAAAAAATACAATTTTATAGATTAGGATGAGGTGGGCCGATAATACCGAATTTAGATAAAAATTTATTGTAGGGAAATGATAGACCAGTTTAAAAAAAAAATTAATTTTAGTAATCCCGCAGTGTTGCCGTCCCAGCTGAATGTTAACAAATTACGCTACAGATTGTTATATATTTAGTTTATTAGACCTTAATAAAGCCAAAACAAATTTAAACGGTTAAAGTAATTTTGCGCGGTTTCTGTTCATTTTCGTTACATGTATAAAGTTCCTGGACATATAAAACTATTTCTAGATTGAGATTCTAGATCTTAAGTGTTTCAGTCACTTTGCCTATGTTTAATTGGGCTTTACAATGATCGAATTTTCTTGGCCTAGATTAGATTCTTGATCCAGTGCTTCAATAGTGCATTTTATAAGATTTTATTTGTGTTTCATATTTTTTAAACGAATAACGTGCCTCAACGGTGCATTTTTAGTACTAAAATATAAGGCAGGTTATAAAAAATAATGACCTACATGCTAAAATCTCGCACTTAAAAAAATAGAATCCATCAACACTAGATGGTGTTTTTTTTACTATCGGACCAACAGCTATTTGGGTTTGCAAATGATAATTATCTGATGTATTTTGATGTGCTGAATACGAATTTGTAGCTCTCATTTTGCGCAAATAAATATTTTTCACGATATTGGCATTGGTTTCTCCCTCTTTATCTTGCTTAGCATGCGTTCATTTCGTCAAGGGATATAACTTTCTAGAAAATCTAGCAAAAGTTAGTCCGATTCTACAAATTGACCCACTAGATTAGGTCAAGTCTAGATTATATCTAGAATCTAGATTGGGATCGTTCCCTTCAATTTGCATATCAATTCAAGCTTAAGAAGAAAGTTCTTAAAACTGTTCTAATTTAGATCTATAAGTGATATCATGAGTAGATTAATTAAGAGACGTTTGCTGGGTCCGTTAACCAGCTATCTGCAGAGAAATAAGATAAGAAAATGGCCGTTGCCGACAGCGTCACATCATAAAGACGAGATCTCTAGATCTAGAGTCTAGATACATCTAATCTAAACTTTGATCGCTACGGTAAAATGTAAACGTTCCGTATTCAAACAGGGATCTCAGAGAATTAATAAAACATAAATGAATCTCTTAAAAATTTTCATTGAACACTTACCGGCATTTTCAACAAAATTTGCTGTAGATCTAAGTTCTAACGTGCAGCCTGTTCAGCGTGGTCGGCACAAGAGGGAGAAGAAAGGCTTGAATCTTGGAAAATCTATGAAAACGAGGTTAGAATCTATAATGCATTATGGGACAGTGGTCGTCATCATTTTTTATCATATTTAAAAGTACCGATTTTATATTGTTTCATAGCAGAGAAAATTTGCGACTAATACATTACAGTTTAAGATTTACTAGGGTGAATTTATTTTTCAATTTGTTTGAACGGGAATATTTTGGCTGATTCAGAGGAATTATTTTAATTCTTGGGTGCGAACTAACCATTTCCACCATGCGCTTATGTAAGATCTTTTGTTATCGATATGTCTTTAGTAGTATCGCCATTCAAATTTAATGACGACATCCTAAAGGTGGCGCTTTTTATTCCCACCTCCTAGCCCAAAGTCCTCTTAGTGATAATTATGTACAAGTATAAGTGTATGACGGATCTTTGTCCTGGGAAGAAAGAGGTTGGTAATAGGGGATTTACATGGCCTACATGGACTTGTTTCTTTGGCGCTTGGAATGCATTTTAGGAAGGGGTGGGGTGATTTACACATAATTAAAAAAAAACTTTCAATGAATATGAAAAGATAAAAGGGGGAATAAGAAAAAGTGGTTATTCGAATGCATATAAAAAGAACAAAATTGAAAAAAAAAAAATAAAAAAAAACAAACTCCTAAGCATTGCTAATATAACTAGCTGGGTCCTAACGGCAGGTTTAAAGAGAAAGACGACATGAATGGGAAACTGTAGAAAAAATAACAAGTAAAAAAAAAAACAAAAAAACAATGGGTATGAGCTAAGGCCATTCGCGCACGGATAAGGCGAACCTAACTTTATAGGCAGTGCAACATGAAGACCTTTCAGGCTCGAGACACACCGTCAAAAGACAAAGAGTCCGAATCGCAGCCCCCCCCCCCCCCCCCCCCCCCCCCCAAAAAAAAAAAAAAAAAAAAAAAAACGGAAGAAAAGTGAACAGAAAAAGCATAACAAAAAGATTATGGTACAAAACATGCGGTGGTATAAAAAAAAAAAAAGGTACCAAACAAAAATCAGGATTTTACTTGAGATGTTAAAATTAACTTTTTCATTTCTTATCAATGATCATAAATCTATTACTTAACTCATTCCAAATATTATTTAATAAAGGTCAGCGTTTATGAACCACATAATCCTGAACATATTCTGAGCACTGAAAATAAAAAAGGCAAAAAAAAAGCTTATGGCTCACGATAACACAAAGCTCTTTCCTATCTTTTGCTCTTCTGGTGAGCGCATCGGCTGCTTTTGCAATAGCGATAGTGGCTTTGCTTACTTTTTTTTTTTTTTAGTGTTGTGAGGCGCTTATGTCTATTTTCTTATGCTGGCCTTGCATGCGCAACATGTCCCAAATTTTTCTCTTTGTTGTCTTTACTTGGAGCGAATCGCAATTTTGCGGTATCAAACACATGCATTGCGCTATCTTCTCCTTCATCTTCTGATCAGTGGGAGCTTCAGTGAATTGCTTTGTTATGAAAATTGCCAGTTCCTCTGAGATCGGCTCACCGACTACTATTTCTTCAAATTCACGAAGTGCATCATTGAAACAATCCCCCTCCGAGTCTGATTTCCCCGAAACTATTTTTCCTTCATCGGTGGAAAAGGCGCGCGATATACACTATCAATAAATTTTTCCAATGTTGGGGAATCCGGACGAAGCCTGTCCGGATTATTTTTTTTTCTATCGTGACCAAATATCCGCATGATTGAAGAAAATTAGTAATCCGCATCAAAGGCAGAGCCCGGGAATAAAATAAAAAAAAAAAAAACAAGAAACAAAAAACAAAAAACGTGTGACCATGTTTAGCGCAACGCGGGAAGTGACTGAGAAATGAACGGCCGGTGCGTATCTCATGTTACCGCAGAGTGAAATGACGACAGTGAATTGGAATTTTATACTTCGAGAATGTTGTTAACCCTAGTAGTGCGTACCCATTATATTTAAGCTTTGCCCTGGCGTTAAAGATCATCTTGAGCGCTTATCCTGTCATAACTTGGCTGTTTTAAAGCTTTAACCCAACCAGTAGTTTTAGCGGTGACATCTGTATCAAAAGCTACAAGACTAATTAATGTGTGTCGCAAACATTTTGCTTGGGCTCTTTGCTCTAATCTAAGAGGGGGGGGGGGAGAAAGGAAGAAAAAAAAAACCTCAAAAGTTCAGGTGATACCGCCAGATTTTGCTTTGATTATCAACCACAGTGGCAGAAATCTTTTTCTCATCAAGTTTTTATCTTTTTTTTTTATTGTTTATTATTATTATTAATAGTAGTAGTAGTAGTAGTAGTAGTAGTAGTAGTAGTAGTAGTAGTAGTAGTAGTAGTAGTAGTAGTAGTAGTAGTAGTAGTAGTAGTAGTAGTAGTAGTAGTAGCAGTAGTAGTAGTTAGTAGGTAGTAGTAGTTAGTAGTAGTAGAAGTAGTAGAAGTAGTAGTAGTAGTAGTAGTAGTATTAGTAGTAGCTGAAGTAGTAGAAGTAGTAGTAGTAGTAGTAGTAGTAGTAGTAGCAGTAGTAGTAGTAGTAGTAGTAGTAGTAGTAGTAGTAGTAGTAGTAGTAGTAGTACTATTATTTTAATCCCTCAAAATAACCTTCAAAGATTAATAATTAGGGAACTCCACATTCTTTTGCTGAAAAAAAATCTTTAAATTTTTCTTCAATTTGGCAACATTTTGTTTGCCTGTGGTGACAATATCTGCCAATGCCAAACATTTTATTTGTTTCTGAAGGTCTCTAATTTTTCATTGAAAGCTCTTTTGAGTCTCTTCAGCTTCATTCTCATGAGCTTTAAACGCTCATAATGTTCCTATTAATTTTTAAAATTCTCGAGCAAGTAAAAAAATATTGCTTCGGGTGGCTTAAAAAAATTAATGACTAAAAAGTATTCGAAGAGTGGTCGCTAATATTATTGTTTCTCAGCATCTCGTTTTTTAACGCACCCCATTCGCGAAAAGACATTGCGAGCGTTATGTTCATACAACGGGATCACGTGACTGTTACGGCTCTTCGTGACGTTGGAAGAGAAAAACTTCCCATCATTTTAGCGTCTTGATAATTATGCATGATTGATATCAGTTTAATATTATTATTGTTTTCGATGATGTCGTGACGCTTTCAAATAAGTTTCATGCTAATGTTATTCGGAAAAACTTGTAAGTTGTATTCTGATTAAACTCTGAGACGCGCTTTATTTTGCATTTCACCGAAACTGCCCATATCAAATTTTCAAGAAAGTTAATCCACCCTTAGATAATACAGATCTCGTCACTAAGCCAGAAATCTGAGAAATTTAAGGTCGCAGGCGTTGCTACCTATTTTAACCGTTGTTTTTTTTTTTTTTTGGTTGGTTGGTTGTTTTTGTTTTGCTTTTTTTTTTTTTTCTTCATTATTCGTTATGATGACTTTGAAACCGGGTAGTTAGTTTGTTTAAAAGAAACTCAACGACACGTAGAGTGTTTTGTGACCTGATGCCGTCGAGGAAATACATGTATTACGGAGCATTGGAAAGAATATCCTGACCAAACTCCAAAAAAGGGAGGAGAACGGCAGCAGAGGAGATAAAAAAAAAGAGACGCTGAGCGTATTTGCCATCATCATTTGTGATTCACTATTAGTATAGTAGTTTAAGGCTTCGGCAGCCATGCTAGGAAGAAGAGAGAGAGAGAGAGAGAGAGAGAGAGAGAGAGAGAGAGAGAGAGAGAGAGAGAGAGAGAGAGAGAGAGAGAGAGAGAGAGAGAGAAACGATAATGAAAAAAGAGCGATTGAGTAGAGGGCTGATGGTGTCAGTTAACTATGGAAGTAGGAGCTTGACTTCATAGAAGCGAACGAAAGCGTTAAGACGAGAGAAAGAAGAAAAAGTTGTATACTCTATTTGAAGACCTAACGATAAAGAGCAGACATCTGCCATGGCATGCGATAAGGCGAACTAAAAGAGAAAAAAAATTCAGAGTCCGGCATTGGAGCAGTTTCTAAGGAATATGCGGAAAAAAAAGAAGCAGAAAACACATGTTAAACAAAACGAACTTGTAGTGGTGCACAGCGACGCGCACTGGTCAGACTTGAGAGGAATGAAGCGGACTTACAGCCCCGACCCAATCAGAAGAGGTGGTGGAGAGTATGAGAAAAGCGGCGGCCAAGAAAGCACCATTAGGAGATGATGTCTTGTACAAAGTGTTGAAATATCACCGTAAGTTGATGAGCATCCCTTCCACGATGTCAAAAGACTTATGAGAAGAGAATTCACTGGTTGAGGCGTGTACCTACTAAAAGAACAAAATGCTCAGAAAATAAGAATTTCGACCCATCTCAAATGTAGCGTTGAACATACATATGTATTTAAGAGGATGATATTTTGCCTTCAAAGCAAAGAACATTTGGATGACGTTGTGTAGGAAATTCGAGGACTCACATAACAAAGATGCTGTGGCTATGCCTTTACAGGTTAAGATGCCAATGAGAAGGCCAAGGTAAAAAAAAAAAAAAATAAAGCAAATAACCCCCGAGGATGATATTTTTGGACACTGGAATGCCTATGGATCTCTGCCCCATGAGCTTCTAATCAAAGCGAAGCATTGAAATAAGAATTTCGACCCATCTCAAATGTAGCGTTGAACATACATATGTATTTAAGAGGATGATATTTTGCCTTCAAAGCAAAGAACATTTGGATGACGTTGTGTAGGAAATTCGAGGACTCACATAACAAAGATGCTGTGGCTATGCCTTTACAGGTTAAGATGCCAATGAGAAGGCCAAGGTAAAAAAAAAAAAAAATAAAGCAAATAACCCCCGAGGATGATATTTTTGGACACTGGAATGCCTATGGATCTCTGCCCCATGAGCTTCTAATCAAAGCGAAGCATTGAAATAAGAATTTCGACCCATCTCCAATGTGACGTTGAACATAATTATTCAATGTGTACTTGCTAAAAGGATGATGCTTCGATACGAACATGTGGAAGAGAATGTGCAGGAAATTTGAGATCTGACATGACAAAGATACCGTGACCATGTCTTCATAGATTAAGATGCCAATGAGAAGGCCAAGGTAGAGTGAAAATAAAATAAAGCAAACAATACCTGGGGATGATATTTTTGGACATTGGAATGCCTACGAATAACAGTCTGTTCCATGCGCTTCTAATGAAAACGACGCATTTCTTAAAAAATCCCGCATTAAATAGAAATATTGTGATGCCGTAGTTTCTGAAGACTGCGTGACTGCTAAATTGTTTCAATCGCCGCAGGTGCAGAACATCTACTACCTGGCTCATTTGACTGAACTTAAACTCAATATAGGCTACGGGCTGTTGAATTTAGTCGTTTTCTGCCGCACCTTGACAAGGTCAGATTGAAAGTTCACAAAAAAAAAAAAAAAAGATTCCTTTACGCCTTAGATAAATAAAGTTTTGTGATTTCTCAATAAATCAGAAATGTTAAGCACTTAGGTTATATATTGAGGTGTACCCTCTATTTCTAATAAGGCCAAGTAACACCCCCCCCCCCCCCCTTTTTTCTTCCCTACTGCATTCTAGGATACTGCCCTCATGTTCCGTTGATTTTGTGGTGACGCTAGTGCCAACGCTGTTTCTTCGTGTCCATTCTTTTAATGACAACCTGCCTTATATTTTTGCGCCTCTCCTCTTCCCCTGCTTACACGCCTTCTATATCTACATGTACTTTATCTTGGATATATCCTTCCTTGTTGTCTTTCTTCTGTACATATTCGCATCTTCATAAATCATTAGTTTTCAAATGAAAACAAATATTTTCTCTTCTTGTGGGTTGCAATGTACCAGCATAGACATTCCACTACAAGATAAACATGTTAGTTTTCGAGAGCCTTTCTAAAGATGAAATTGGTGATTCTAGGAATGAGCCTGTTCAGGAAAAAGGAGACACATCTCACCCGATACTCGAAGAGGGTCGAGATCAAAATGGGTACTACATAGTCAAATGACATTGTGTTTTGATAAAAAGAGGATAGAGCAGCAGGCATTACGTTCACTACCCCCCCCCCCCCCAAAAAAAAAAAAAAGCAAAAAAAAGCAAAACAAAAACAAAAAACAAAGGTCGACAGGTCCTTTTGCAGGTTCTGTGTAAACAAGGAAGATTTTTTTTTTTTACGAAGTATGTTAGTAGGTGTTTTTTTTATCTGCTAAGACCTAGATCTAGTATAATTTCTATCACAAGAGCTTATTTTAAAATTAAATCAAATGGAAAAAAAAATATATTTATAAAAAAAGAAGCAATGGTTCCTAGATTTTCTTCCAACAGATTTCACTGTCAAAATATCTCATATAAGAAGCATATAGAAACATATCTAAATGGTCGGAGATAATTTTTCCATTCCCTGACCAGAAATTTTAATTTTTTTTTTTATTCAACTCTTGAGCAGTTCACAAAAAGGTTTAATTTTGATTTTGAAAAAAATATAAACTTTAAATCATTTTTGTGTAATAAATCAAAGATAGAATTTATTTTTATTATTATTTTTGTGACATTTCTAAAAAATGTTACTAGCCAGCTCATGGCCTGACATCTTAAGTCTTACACTACTAAATCCACTATATTTGGTAGCCAGTTGGAGGTGTCCAAAATAAATTTTTATTATTTTGTTATATTTCCTCTTTATATTTGAAAACTAATATTAGTAGTGACTCTTCACAGCTTTAACCCTTTGACTGCGCTGTAGATATATTTCTGTATGTCATCCAAAATAACGAAGCCCTGTGCACTGCAAGTGTACTAGGTACGTCCATATCATAACCCTATTTGTTTTGTTGATGCCACAACACAATAAAATTTTACGTCTAATTTTTAACTCCAAGCAAGGTTTAAACTGTTGTCATGATAGAAATAGAACTTAGCATTACTCTTTGTTTTGGACTGTGTTTGTAGAGATACACCCCAATTCCGAAGCACTCGTTAGAAAAATCTTTGGCAAACAGGGGGGGGAAAAACATGTAGCAGCCAAGACATTTATGTATTTTGGCGGGGAGGGCATGGGAAGGAAAGAAAAACATGGCAAACTAGAAAATTGTAGACAAAAGTATAAATTTAATCTGATAAAAATTCATTGACATGAACAGAAATCATTAATCACCATCATCAATAATAATTACAATGATGTTATTTACAAAAGCAAAAGTAAGAAAAAAAAAAGAGCATGTTTCAAAAAACATAAATGTAACCATGAGCAACGGTTTTAAAAAGGAAAAAAGTAAATTTAAAGAACACTATCAACATTTTAAAAATTACTGTGAGGGGGAAAAAAGATAACAAAACAAAACAAAAAAATTTACACCATCTAAGTATTTTGACTGCGGGGATGAAACAGAAACAAGTGGGACCATGTTTGTACAAAAAATAATAATAATAATACTAATAATGAGATAAAAAAAAAAAACAACTAATAAAAAACGTTACTGCAATATCCTTGCACCAGAAAGCAGCACATCTGTGCAGACTTGAGAGGGGGAAACATGTCTCTTCAGCTGAAGTTCTCAAAAATTTGAATGGAAATGAAAAGAACCACATATATCTACTGTATTGAGATATTCTTGTTTCAAACTTAACAAAAATGTTGACTTCAAGATTCCTTCTTCTTGTGGAAGAAAAATAAAAAGTGGTGACACAAAAGGAAGAATCTTCCTAGGAAACAAAAAGCCAATAGTACTAGCTCTACATTCTATGATTCCATTGGATTTAATGGACAAAAAGAAAAAGGAAAAAATGTTGAAATATATATATATATATATGAAAATTAGTACTTGTAATATGCTAAATGTGTTTATAGTTTGTTGTTTTTGTGAGTACAATTTATAATGGCATTGTGCACATTATGTCGGTGATGAAAAATAAATAGTTGGAAAGAAATATTATAGCTGCTGCCCTGAAGTTCTATAATTTACAAACAAATATACACACGTACACAGTAATGATAAATACCCATACTCACATCCATTCTGCTCCTCAGTGTACTCATAATTTGCCCTTTTAACATCCCTTCCCGCTGTTTTTCACTGAACATTTCTCTTATGCAAGAGTGAAAAGTTCCGCCAGAATCACAACAACACTAACAATGAAAAAAAAATTGGTACAAGAGAAATTCTGTAGATCTAGTATGAGGGGGGGGGGGGGGGGGGAGGAGGGAAGGGGTTGTTGGCAACTTATATCTCTCCATGGAGTTCAAAAACAACACAATAGGATTAAAATTTTGCGTTTATTTGCTATGTAACCAAATCCTGCTGGTTTTAAACTGAAGTATATTTTTAATAGCTACGGCTTTCAATTTCCTTGACCAACCAATAAACAAATATTATAAGAGATTCATAATGTAACTTAATAACACATCTACGTTATCCATTTACACGCAGGAAACATATTGCTTTTGTTTGTCTGCAGCCGTCACAACTATGCTCGGCCAATAATAACATACAAATCATGGTATATTTTACACAACAAATAATGCAAATGTACATAAGTGTAAAGTACTATCAACATTTGATGACTAACAAATTTTCTGTCAGTATAATAATTTGTGAAAGAAGTGAACCAAACATTTACACCTAGTCATTACATATAGCTTCATATTTGCCTCCAGGGAAAGAAACAAGTCTAGTTCATTACATAACAGTGCATTGCATTGCCATCCATTCATGATCAATTTGGTAGACATAAGGATAAATCAATCTTATAAGAAAATGAAATAAGCATTCCAGGTAGATTTAAATGATGAACTTGCATCGGTAGAGTTCTGCTACAAAACAATTATTATAACAACTCTGATGTATATATACAACAAACTTTAATGTATTGTCGAAGTAAGTTTCAATATTTACAAGAAAAAAAAAGAATAAAAAAAAAACCAATAAAGTAAGTAAAACAAGTTCTAAAATAGAGGGAAAATCAAATACAAACTGTTGTATAGCATGTAATACACTATCTGAAGGTAAAAGCGTATGAATTTAGGTAAACCACAATTTGGGAGGTAATGAGTGATGACAAATCATCACAGAAGCGTTTGTTTTTCCCCAATCAAATTTATCAAAAACTGCAAAGTGTTTATATACATGACATTATATCAGTGAAAGGCATAGAAACAACCAAAGAAGAATTTTACAGACACTCATATGCTTCTTTTCAAAAACATCACTTTGAAACTGAGGAATAGTTTAAAAAAAAAAAAACGAGGTGAATAATGCCACCTCCCTTAACTAATCACTATGTGGCATCTACCACTATTTTTTTAAAATCTCAAGAACTGGTCAAGCTATACAGCGTATCCCTTTTCTGGTTCTGACAGAGGGTGTTCCACAAACCACCAAGAATGTGAAAATACTTGAGGGAAATCAAACATATTCTTATATTACAAGTGATCCATTGCTAATGATAAATAATTGCTTTCCTGGGTATGGATATGCTATTGTGTCACAACTTTCCTGAATTTTCCCTAGTTTGAACTACTATTTCCTTGTATGATTTATCAGCCCATCATTGTGTCTCCAGGTCTGTCCATAACATACTGCAGTCAATCATTACAAACCAGGATAAAGGAAAGAATGAGAAAGTAAGATTATTTTCAAAGAGATGACATAATGTTTTATTCCGCATTACAATAAATTGTTAAACATTATAAATTATATATATCACATTTCTTTGCTGTCTTGCTGTCAAGTTGTATTGCGATACAATAATTGAAAATGCCACAAGCTACTTTTATATTTCAGAGATTTAACCCACTACCCAGCATAACATCTGAACATTTTCATAAATAGGTATGAAAAATCACTCTCAAATTTCAGGGGAGAGTAACAAAAAAGAAAACAGTGGCTTAGGCAACATTGTAAATAAACATCATATCTCTGTATAATTCTATTTACATGAAATGAATATTTAACAGCAACTCAGTTGCATTGCAATGTTTGTATTTAAAGCCACTGGCTCAAAAAGCTATCAAAATAGTATAACGTCAAAAAAGAAAAATGTTTACAATAACAGTGTCAAGAAAAGCATTGAACATTGAATGAATAGAATTGCATTTATATCGATACAATTCACAAAGTAATAGAAATACATAACAGAAATAAGCCAGCAAAATTTGTTGTACCTGACCCTTCATTCCATTTTTAAAATCCTTCATAAACTAGTGTGACTAGTAGTAGCCCTGTTATCACAGTGCAAATAAAAAAAAATAAATATAAATCTATTTACCATAAAAGAATATTGGAGAAAAAGAAAATTCGTTGACATTCAAAGGGTGGTGGCTGGTAATAAAATTTGAACAATTCATGATACAATGTGGAGATTTGTAGCAGGTACTCTTTACCGCATTCAGTGACATGTGCGTTAAAGAAATGCATAGGATTCTTATTACAAACTTTGCATACAGGCTGGGGATGTCATATTGCTGGCTTACTTATTCATTTTTTTCTGTGTGTGCTATTTACATTTTCTTCGAGAAAGCAAAACTTAAAGTAAAAAAAAAAAAACATACATAATCAAAATCAAAGCAGGATTGTACAAATGGACTGGAAAAACATGTTTTGTTATATTGCTTTGATATTCTCATTCTTCAACTTTTTTCCTCTTCATTTATTGTTTGAAGTTGCTCAATTTTCAGTGGCTTTGTCAATTCTTCTAATAGCAAGGGGAGTTATACTTAAAAATCCAGTGATTTTGATGTTGTAAAAGTTTCATCAAGTGAAAAAAAAAGATGCATTTTTTTTCATAATGCTTTTCATTTCTCTAAGTATTCAAGGGTCAGGGTGATTTGTCTTCCATATGATTTTAAATTTCTAATTTTCCTTTTTTTTTTTCCACACAAAATTTTGCATTGCTTAACCTTGGTTCAACCAAAAGGAGATATTTCAACTGTGTTGTGTAACATGTACGCATGCTCCAAAGTCTCAAAGCATTTGTGAACTGTTAGCTTCATTGATATTATACTTCAGAGTAGCATTCCTGTATAAAATTGAAGAATCAGTTGTAAAAACAAATATGTGTGGAAATCTCAACTTTCAGGGTAAATTTCATACATCATTTGGGTCCAATGTATCTGTCGATTAAGAGTTAAGGCTTTGCTTTTCTGTCTCAAAATTTACTTTCCAAGCAATAGAACCTTATATTATACGACAATGTCCTAAAGTTCAAGTGAATATGAATGATTTTCTCTGGAATTCATCATGAGAAAACTTGGCTATCTTGTCCTTAGGAGTTTAGGTGAGTGTGATGGTTAACACATGATTTTGTCTAGTTCTCTTAAAATAGTTCAATTGTTCAGGGTAAGAAAATTGAAATTGACCTGTTTAAAAAAACTTTGCTTCTTTCACAATATTAATTTTTTTACCTTAACTAAAATTTTACTTCAATTGTCGATGAAATAAAACTGACTCAAACATGCTGATCAGAAACTTGAATTTAATTTCAGTTACAAATTTTGAGTAACTTTGAAAGAGATTTGATAATTCCATAATCAAAAAGTTTCCTTCGTATAAATTTAAAATTTTTAGTTTTTTGCATTTTTAAAATTAAGACCAAATAATAAACTTATGAAGGTAGAATAAATTTCAAAAGAATATGAGTTATTAGTCTTATGTGCAGATTTCTTCTCTGAAGCTTTGGATCTTAAAAAAAAAATTAATGTATACAAATTACTCTGCAATCCATTTGTAAACTAAGTAAATACTAAATACTTTTTACTGTTATAACATTTCTAAACTGTTCTGGTGATACTCGTTTGCAGATATAATCTTGCCCACAAGAGTGATGTTTACATGTGTATCTGCGCAGGACTCGGGTTATGTTCTCATGAGAATAGTCTGGCTTAGATCTACCTAGAGTTTGGGTAATGAGATCTCAATTCATCCATTTTCTGCAGTTTACTGCTCCACAGTTGCATGGGATTTTATGTTGATCATCCTCAAAGTCAAATTTGTAGTCATAAGTCAGCTGTAAGGTGAAAAAAAAGCAAAAACAATAACATATTTCTTTATCTCACTTTAAACTTGAACAGCAGTTGCAAACCGCTAAAGCACCATACAAAAAGTTTTCATAATTATTTATCTTTATGGAAATAGGCTGTACATTGGTGTTATTATCAAATCACAATAGAAAAAGGAACAGTAAGGTTCTGAAAGTAGTCAAAGTTAAAAAATGTTTAAGTATTTCAAATTATAATGGTTGCTTTTCAAACCTATGTCTGTATTTATTTTCTTTTGTATCTAAGATCAACTTATGCTTTATCTAGCAAATATGATTTGTGATATGCAGAATTCCAATATTGGTAAGATATATGGCTGCCATTACAGACAGGTGAATCTTTTGCTGTCAATTTCATTACTCCTCCATAGGAAACCCTACTTCTTTCTCAGCAATAAAAATTTCATTCACAGAAAAATTCTAAAGCTAATAAAATAATAAAATAAAAAAGGGTAATCATAGAAAACATGTGCCACTCTTCAAATATTGCCTTGATTCGAAAAGTTCAGAGGAAAAATGAAAGTTCAAAATTATGAGAGATTACATCAAAACCTTATGCTTTTACAAACCTCTTCTCCTTTGGAGATCTTGCGGGATGTGATGATGATGATCTTGCTGTCCTTCTCAATGTCAACCACTTCTGCCACACAGTTGGGACTGCAGGAATGGTTGATGTAGCGAGCAGGACCTCCTGCCATTGTGGCATCGATCACAACATCACTGTCAATACGGAACATGTAAACCCCTCGGTTCTGGTGGAAAGACAAGAAACAATTTCAAAATGAAGGTTCTTGGGGTTAAAATAAATGCAAAAAATGTGAAGGAAAAAAATTTAGTATGGAATGTATTTCACTGTTCAGGTACTGGTTAGAGAAGGAAGAAAAGTTAAAAAAAAAATTACTCCTGATTAAAACCAATGTAAAATGACTGCTGTAAAGAGGCATAGTAAAGAGACAAAAAGCAATGGTCACCACTTGGAAACAGCAGTTCTAAAAACCGCAACTTTTGTATCAACAAGTGTGAATAATTTTCTAGTTATTAAAAACAATTTAAAATATAAGAACAATATCTTCAGATACAAATGCCCATTTTCTATACCTTAAACAACTAAAAGTTATCTCCACATGCAACACGTTTCCTTAATCTAATGAACTTGATTTCTAGAATTGAGCTAATTGAGAAAAAAATTCATGGCAAAGACAGATAAGCACAGTTTGATTGCCCACAATATTTAACAGTGAACATTTTCCAGCCTCTAGTTTTCTATATGATACCAAGTAAGTATTACAAAAAAAGTTTAAGTTCAGAAACTCTTAACTAATCTAGCCCCTCCATAACAAAGTGTTTGAAACAATATACAAGACTGATCCTTCACAAAATTTTAGCATTTCATTTTGTCTAAAATTAAAATCATACACAGTGGACTCTACTTAAAGTCAACTTCTTTAAAGGAAACTCTTGCTTCAAGTCAACTCTGTTTGGCCGTCTTTTTTGTATTCTTTAAAATTTTTGCAATTTTTAAAGTCAACTCTTGCTTATAGCCAACTAATCAGGCTTTATCCAGATTCCACTATATGTTATACACCAGCAACTAGAATCAATTGAAGATCTAAGTTCTTGCTATCAATTCCTGAGAAGAAAGCAGGGTTCTGATTGCTTTCGAATGACTAGAATATATTTAAGGTGCAAAAACTTATCTGATGAAACACAACAGTCCTTCATACCTGAGATTGGTATCCCTTCTCACGCCTGTCGGCCACCTCATTGCGAATGAGGTCGCCAATGTATTCAATGACCATGGTATGTTTCTCCAAGTCACGGGCTGCATACAATCCAAGGCCCTGGATGCGCGAACGACCCAAGTAAACCAGCGACTTCCAATCCATGCGCAGGCGCCGGTATTGCTGTGATTTGGAATGGACGAACTGCTTGTGGTAGGGAGAACTAATGTCTCCAGACACACCAGTCACAGTGGATGGGAGAGATCTCGAGTTGGTTGATTGGAGGGTGTGGGGTCTAACACCAAGAGAAAAGAGATGATTTCTCATTAAATAAATTCTAACAATTTTTGAAAGATTATATTCTTTATCTCTGAAAAATGTACTCATTATGATTGACATTTTCCCTAGTAATAAGTTTTATCAAATAAATATTTCTTTCTTTCAAACTGACGATAAAGAAATCAAGCAGCGGTTGATTGGATTTCAAAGTATTTTTGCTTACAATTATCATAAGACTTTGCATGAGTCACATATCACCCTCCCCCCAAATTAAAATAATAAAAAAAAAGGTAATAGTGAGAAGGATTTTCATAACACCTTGTCAGTTCTTCACTTTAGATTAAGATATAATTTATGTAGTCTGTAGTCCTTCAACTATGAACTTCCCCAAGAGGTATTAGTTACATCAAACAACTTTCAGTCGACAAGCTTTTGATAAGCTTGATGATATGGGAAAATATAAAATTCTACAGAAAATGCAGCGCAAGATCGGAGAATTACAGTCCAGGCACTGAGATCAAATTTGCAAAATAGCATCTGTTGTTGTTTAGATGTATTAGGAGAAGGTTCTTTATACCAGATATTGCAAATTAACTTGAGCAGGGGTAGTTAATAGACAATCTCTGTTGGCTCAAAAGAATTCAGTATAAAAAGTTTCATTTTCAAGTATCTAAAAGCAGGATTAAAGTCCTGCAGTTAAGCGTAATACCTTCTGAAGTGAGTGCGCATCTTTGGCTCGGCACGAGCGCAGCCTGTTGGATTGATGGCTGGCGGCATCTCGATAAGAGGCGATCTACCAAACTTAAAGTTGTAATTCTGCAGCAGATCTGTACCAGGCAGCTGAAAATATGAAAAAAAGTACAATTTAAAATTTTTCCATAAGAAAATAGTCTCAGGCAAAGCTAGGAAAACAATGCAGCAAGTTATATATTATATATTATGATTTAAAACAAAAATCAATTTATTCATTTTTGAGCTATTACAAAAAAAGGACAAGATCAGAGTGATTTTCCACATTTTTTACTTTTTATTTGGACAGACAGAACACAAATTTAAACTCAATCCTCAGCAAATGGCTCAATATCTTTCAAAAGAGACTTCAACAACAATTGAACAGATTATGAATTCACATGACTTTTGCAACACTGTTTTTTTTTTTTGGAAAATTTAAAAAAATAAGTCATGGAATTTCAGTGGTACTTAAAGTTTACATATTAAATTAGTAAAGGATGCAATCTACATGCAAATTTCACAGCAACTCATATTCCTGATACATGCCTTGATATTAATCAACATAACTATGTAAACTCACAGACTCCAGAATTTTAACAACATTTTCATCTGCCAAGCCAAATAGTTCCTCTGCTGATTTAAATGTGGGGAACATCTTGACTAAGTCTGCTTCTCGCCTTTTCTGCTCTATCGGTCTCAGAATATGCATCCATACACCTGCAAATATGTAACATCAAGTCATTGCTGCACACAATTCCTTCTTTTCAAACTGTTAAGAAAGCAATCAAACAAAGTTACAAACATAGAGATCAAGCAAAACAAAAACCACTCTCTGGTTATGATATGTTATATCTATTAATTTTTGCTTTTGTTCTCTGATTAATGGGAGGCAGCATTTTAAACACCAACAAAGTCTTCCCCTTACCTTACAATATTTGTTTGAATATGAACTGAGTATTTATAGACAACTAAGTTCAATCCTTGACAGCTGAGTTCCCTAGGATTTTATATTTTGAAAAGATACACACAAAATAATAATAATAACAGAAAAAAAAACCCAACTAAAAACCTCAGAACCATCTAGAGACTTTTTTTCAAGACTAGATATGATTTGATAAACTATTATTTCCTCTTTGGGTTTGATCAAGTTGATACGTTGATAGCATTGAAGTTTGAGTGAAAAACTTACTAATCAGATATTAGTTTGATTCCTTACCTGATAAGAATCAGTACACAGGTAAAAAACACGAAACGCTTGTACAAAACAAGAGATAAAAAAAAATTATTTTGTAACACCAGAACCAGTGTAGTGGCTTCAAAACCTTCTGGAAATTGTGTATTTGAGTCTAGGAGATATATAAACTATGGTCAAAGACTTTACCTGCTGGTGTGGTGTCTGTAAAGATGAGCTCTGTATGATCTGAGTCCAAGACCTGAATCTTAAACTCAGGCTGGCCATCTTTATCTGAGATGGAACATACATAGCGGCAGCGTCGGTAGAGTGAAAAATAGCTCCAGTAGAATCTTGTTGCACGGAATCCAACCTGGTTGAGAATAAGAAAGAACAAAAGTAATCAAGGCACCAGGCAAATTGTTTTGCCAGCGATGTGATCTCTATTATTTACAAGCATATTGAGTACTGAACGACAAGAAGCTAGAGATTTTCTTTTGAACTAGTTTCCCCTCACTTAAAACTTTGAGCTTTAACAACAAGAGTTGATCAGATGAATACTTTATAAAAGGAATAAAATACATACATACATGTACTTATGCGACTTAGATAAACAGAGAAAAAATTGTTATAAATTGCTTCGGATTTAACATCTTAAGTTTTCTCAGTCCTCATTCAGGTTGAAAACAACAATGAGAATTGAGAGAGAGAAAACAAGAACAGAAAAGAACAATAGGGAAAGAATTGTAGCAGCAACAAAACAGCACTCAAACATGCTTATTACACTACTTAGGGCTTTTATTATGACAAAACTCACAGGATAGATGTACTCTTTACTGTTGAATTTGCCACAGAGGATTTGGTGCGGCAACAGCTGTCCGATGTTGTGCAGGATTAGAGATCCAATGCGCAGGCTGCACTGGCCTTCCTCTTGGTGCAGCATGCTAAATAAATATTTGAAATAAACAGGTCAATGTCCGATAAATATTTATTCGCAGTGGGCTCATTTTCTGTTAATCTAAAAATTAGTTTAATAATTTTTTAACATCTATAGTTTTTTTTAACTCTATATGCCGGATGGTTGCACTGTGGGACCAGTGAAATCTCACATGACGAGAATGAGCGGTCATATATATTTATTGTTTCGGAAAGACCTCATTACACTTTTTCTGCATGTAAAACAAGCCTCAGTCAGGCAGTGAGGTGTTAAAAAATGAGGCCTCAAAAAGTCATATGTACAATTTAGAGCACTTTAATGCTGATAATCAAACAATAGCTAGCAGGCTGACACTCTTGGCTACTGAAGATAGTGACTTCAACTACTGAATCATTTGCAAGACTAAAAAAGCTAATTCCAATAAAGCACCTTTAAGAGATCTTCCTTTCACGCTAAACTGTCTTGACTGATAATACTTGTCTAAATGAATAATGAATAAGCTCAGCAAATTTTAAATAGCGGTTTGCCACTCATTTGCTCTGGTTTTCTAACAGACCATTACCAACAAATATTCCTTTAAGAAGTCTTAAGAGAAGCAGCTATTAGAAATATTGTGCTCCTCTTGCTCAATAACAAGATCTTCTATTGCCTTTAGCTGAGTGTGGAGACCAAGTTTTGTAACCCTGTTTCAAAACCCCTTACTTCTGATCTAAGTGCAGAAAGTCTATTGTTTGACCAAATTCTACCTGACTAACCTTGCCACTTGGCGATCCTCATCTCTGTTAACGTAGACTCTTCGTAAAGCCACCAGATTTGTCAGTTCATTGCCGAGTGGTATCTTCGGGATATGATTGGGGCACAGCAATGTCTGAAATAATTATGACGATCAAGGAAAGGTTTAATCCACTGTTAGTGCAGCTGGTATATAAATAGCATCCTGATAATAGCCGCCTACTAAAATGTCTTTACAAAAATAATCATTTATACTCATTCTGAATGACAACTAAGATTAAGAACAATTCTCAATAGTATGCTCTTTTGAGTATTTCTTTGACATGATAAAAGTTCATATTTATTTAGTTTGGCATATCTTCCGAATGATAAATTTCCATAAATCTGTTAAAAATTTCCCCATCATTTTTGAGTACTCATCAGTATATACAAATAAGATAATGTCTTTCTCATCTAAGACACTCATGCTTACACAAGACTGCAATTACTTACTTTATCAAGGTAAAACATGCATCCCCGAGCCTGAGCGCAGGGCAGATGGTAAGCATTGGTGCAGCGTGACTTGAAACACGCTAGGGTGGCCCCCTTCTTGCGACAGGCCACACACTCACTTCCCTGACTACGTTGGTAGGCGACTTCAACATTCATGAGAGCTCCGTTTAGTGTCTCGTAGACCTCATAAGACCACAATGCACAATTGAGGTGCACCCACTTGTTGACATCCATGTTCAGCAACCTGAAAGTTAGATGATAGGATGAATCAAGAGTTAGAAAAGGTAAAAAACAAAACAAAAAAAGGGCACAAAAAAAAAGACTTTATTGGAAAAATGCAATTGTCCATAACTAATATTTTTTTGGTTACTTAATATTTGATCTACACTTTTGTTTTAATAATATAAGAATATTACACTGTCAAAACAGAACAACTTTGGTCAGAGAATAGATCTGTCCTTTTTCTGAAAAGCTTGCTGCGAGGACAGAGGCAGTGTGCTTTATTTTAAGAATGAAAAGATGTAAATCTAAGCACTATGTAAGGTGAGACTAAAAGAACAAGCAAAACACTCTGCAATGCCAGATATTTAGGAAAGACCAGCAAAGATTATTACTCTCTTCGACCAAGCTGTCGATAAATAGTGACCATTACCTGCTTGGCCCGTTACTAGCTCCATCCCCTGTAAGTTGGCAGAAAGAGCATTTCCTCTTGTCCTCTACACCTGGTCTTGGCCTGTGAATCATCCCGAGTGATTGCCAGAGACGGTCCAGCTCGATGCTTGGTGTAGAAGGCTGCTTGATAATGGTGTCGAGAAGGTCTTGGTTACCACGCTTCCAGCGCAAACCTCGCCAGTGTTTCACCAAAGGCTACAAGAATAATAAAAGCATAATATGATCTCTCTCTCTTCCTCTGCACCACACGACAAAAGGTTAGAAAATAAAAACCAATTTGCAACTACTATCATTTTACTTTGCCAGAAGTAACTATTTTTCCAAACTTCTAAAAAAATGCTCTGAATCAAAATAATTTTGGACAATTAAATATTAAAAAAAAAAAGCCCACACATTTTAAATATTTATTTATTTCAAAATATTTTCCACTGAAAGATAATAAGCAGGTTCAAACTCACAACTTTATATAACTTTGTCAACATGTAACTAAACGTGCGTTAAGACTTCTACTTTTATTTTCCACTAAGGTATAATTTAGTTGAAGAAAGGAAGACAAAAAACACCAATTAATAAATGAGAAAAAAATCTGACAAAACAAAAGAAAAAAAAAGAGGTAGAAAGAACATAATAAACCCAAGTTGTATTTTTTCTTTATGAAATGCTAAAAATTCAGAGTAATGATACTTGTATATTATAATTGTAAACCTTGCCATTCATGTTGAACACAATATTTAAAGGAGTTCTATTCATCTAATTTGATGATTTAATCAGTAACAGTAAACCATCTTATTTCTTGAGCATTCCTTCCTGTGACTTACCTTTATGTACGAGTCAGATATCTGGCTGCTAGAGCGACGGTGCCTCTTGGCTGCCTTTAAGGTTGCTGGACTTGCCAGGGATGAAGGATGCAGAGGTGAAGTCGGAGTAGTGGAGGGAGTTCCAGGACTCCCAGAGTTTTCTCCTGGAGCGTCTAAATCGGTGGGAGGGGAGAGGGAGGTATCTGCCGCAACTGCTGCTATAATTTCATCTAGATTTGACGCTACTGTTGCCGAGGAGCTTGCCATGACAGTGCCAGGCGGCTCTGCTTCTGTCTTAATTGGTGTTGTTGCTGAGGAAGGAGATGCTGCAAGGGTGAGCACTGAGCTCGTAGCGGGAGGCTGACCGGCAGCTGTTACAGCTGCTTCAAGCTCTTTCTTCATGGCCTGGTCTTGCCGCTGTCTTGCTTCCAGTGCGACGGAGAACTGCATGGAGCAGTTCATAGAGCAGAATATCATCTCCTCGTCACCACAGTCCTGAAATGTAGAGAGAGTATGAGAGAATTAAAGGACTATGAGCTCAATTACGTTTTTAATTATGACTATATTTTTAACACTGATTTAATCTTCTGATTATACTCAAAATAACCTTTAAAAATAATTATTAATAGAGCAATAAATTGAGTCACACACTTCCTATAGAATTTTCAAGCCAAAGGTGTTTCTCATGTTTCAAGGAGGTAGAAATACAGTAAAAACTGGACTAAGTTCATTTACAAGCAAGAAAATATGCAATATGTTCCATTTCTATAATCAAAAAAGCGGGTAAAGTTGACGTAGAAAAGATTTCAAAACTGCTTACTGGCTCTTGTTCTAACAGACTTGGAAACTCTCGCTTAAACTTTGCAATGCCAGAGCAGAGAACAAAGACATCACAGTGTTGGCAAAATCTAGGTCTTGTTGACATAAGGGTATGAATGTTCACTGCCTCTTCTTTGTCTGAAAGAAAATAAAAAGACACAAACACATAAACACAAAATATTGTAAAATGAAGCAAAAGTCACACATAGCTAAAACTCACATTATGAACCATAAACAGTTTAATGTGAACATATGAAAAAAATTGCTATGCTTTAAGCTCTCAACTCTTTCACTTCCAGGCTCCCCAAAGCATACATTTTATCCATTTTCCCTGCAAATTCCAGAGACCTCCAATTGCTTTTTGTATGAAAGAGCTTAAAAGGGAAGCCCAGTTCAGCTGATGATATTTGATTGGTATAAATATAATCGAGATACTCTCTGTAAAGACTCATAGAGACAATTTACAGAATTAATAGAATGAAAGGTATGTTGAAACTTTACATAAAGCAATGTTTGTTAAAGCACTTTTCAACCAATTTCAACACAACTTTGAAAAAAAAAAAAAAAAAGAAACTAAGAGTGAAAAAAAAATCACTGAGCTTAAAATAATTTCTGGCAGTAATGAATTGAAAATAACTATGGATTACAGAGATGAAAGTATTTTTTAAGGCACTACATCAAATGACTCACGTGTCAGGGAGAGTCTAAACATCTCTGGAGAAGGACTCCTTGTTATCTCGTAAGTTGGTGGGACGGCAATCTTGAGGAGATCCGCGATGGCCGAGATAACAGCACCGATGTCCTGGGCTGCTCCAGTAGACAACGTCAGTGTTACAGATACCTAGAGGCAGATGTGTTAAATGTATTGAGTGAGCCTTGCTTTTCTAAAACAAATCAACAGTAAAGTAATTAAAAATACAGTGAACCATAAAACCCCTGAAGATCATCACATATTCCCTCCCATCTTATTAGCCCAAAAGGTGAAATTATAATCCGGAAGGATCTCAAAGGCATAGGTACTGGCCCTGTTTATAGAAGTAGACTCTAGTAATCCAGATAGTAGTAAAAGGCCTAGACCTAATCTGCAAAAAGGGTGTGTCCTCCCTCCCTCAGAAGACAGCACACCATGTCCATACTTGAGCTAATGTTTTGAAGTAGGTAAATGAAGGTATATAATTTTATTCTGGCTGCCAAAAAAAACAAAAAACAAAAAAAACCCAGTGGATCTCAAAAGGTGTTTTCCATGTTCTACTTGAAAGGCACCCAAACACAACAATTTACTATTGAAAACACATTGAAGAATTTATAATTTCAGAAGATGAAAGACAATATAGTATAATTGTGTTAAGTGTATGACATCAGCCATACTCACCTGTTGATCCAGAGCAGGATCCAGGAAGGGTTGGGCCAAACCAGAGGTCAAGTTAGGAAGGTTCACTGTGAGATCTCGTTCTCCACCTGCTTGATTCAGGGAGTCCGGGTTCTCATCGCAAGTTTCCATGGCTGGCTGCTGCTGCTGCTGCTGTTCCTTCCCAAGCCCGATGACCTCCTGTTTTACCGTCCCTCCTAGATTGAAGGCTTCTAATCCTTTGGAAAATAAAAACAAGTATGAAGTGGTGGGAAAGGGAGTCAACTTCGTGGATAATCCATTTGCAGATTTTAAAAATATTAACACTCACATTAGACTTTACACTCTACCTCACACTTGACCTCCATTTCAAATACCTCTAATTTCAAGTTTATTATTTTTCAGATAGAAAAACTTTTCTAAATCAATCTTGTTTCCAACATTTTTCTATGTTTTCGGGCAATAAAAATTAAGATTTCTAGAATCATTCATTGAAGATCTTTTCAAACTTTGTTAAATCAATTCCACCAATGAAGCTTAGAAAGTTGCCCTTCTCAGAAAAAAATTTTTTAAGAACCAACAATTGAAAAAAACAGGGAAAAAAAAATCCAACATACCAGGCTTGACCGGCAGCGGCTGTATGAGCGGAACAACTGGGCTTGTACTAACATCCTCTGTAACAACGTTGTTAGCTGCAGGGTCAATAGGTCGCAAACCAGGATACTCCATCTCTTGCTCGTTGAAGCCAAACTCCGGGGAAGAGGAAGAAACAATGGTGTCCGGTGTTTCACGCTCCTCTTTTCTGAAATATTAAGGAAAATTTTATGTTTCTTGTTCTTAATAAACATGATGACTAGGTGTAGAAGACAAAATCTTGCGAGGTGTACAAAATGTAAGACACTTATGTAAGTTAAACTAAGACAAGAAAGACGAAAAAAAAATTTTTTTTTAGAGTTGTTGAATCAAATTAAGTCAAAAATGCGAAATAATGTTATTTGGCAAAATACAACCTCCTTATTCCCAACTTCAATTGTATAGGATAAAATCTGGAGAAAATTTGATAATCTCCTCAGCGCTTTTCATCTCCTAAAAAGGAGGCAGCTTTATACCTAGACATAAGCTTTGACTTGACTGATTGTTAACTGAAATACACAATTGTTAACTGTGGATTTAAACAAAGAATACTTCTTAATAAGCTCATGGAAATAGGCAGCCCCTATTACATTCTGGTTAACCACTATTGAAGCATGAATGGAAAAGCTGGTTAGCTTAATTCATGAACCAGTATGATTAAGTAATAGGAAGCAATAAAATAAGTTGCAACAAAGTGGCTCATGTCTATTCTAATATTCACTGACTCACCTTTCCTTGGGTTCCTGTTTAATCTCAATACGTGGCTGTGGGGGTAACACAAGCCTGGGGCTGGTGCGAATGGAAGGTGTCTGGCCCTCTTTACCCGATAAGTTCTCTTGGTTATCTACATAGGAAAAACAATTTACAAATGACAATGCCGTTGAAAACTGTGAATTATTATTGTCAAATTCTTCCACTGCAAGTGCTGAAAAGTTAACACATCAGCTGTTGAACAAGAAAGGTAAAATCCAAAAGTGGCCAGCTCAAGGCAGCTAAAGTAATAACTCTAATATTGTTTTATGTGCAGTTACTTTTACTTGATAATATAATCTTTGCGACATGGTTTCATGCTTTCAAATCATTACTTTGTAACAAACATGTTTGAAAAACCAACCTCTAATAGAAATAATTAAGACTGAGCTAAAGCAAAAAAAAATTTTGCTGCTATTCTATAAGATTAAGGGGTTAAGAGGGTTATATATGTATGGTGTGAGTCCTCGTGAATAAACTTTGACTTTGATCTTAATAACACAAATCTGACTTTGTTATTGTATGTTAGGAAACATGACAACAGAGCTAAAACAAAAAAAAAAATAGTTTTCCTGTTAATTACTTCTATAAGATTTCAGAAATGAACACTTGTGGAAAATTATTGACTGAAATCGAGACTCCTGCTACACACCTGCTGCCTGTCCAAGGCGTAACTTAGCCTGTTGTCGCTGAGCTAACTGTTTGGCTGAGGGAACACTTGGTCTCAAGCCTGGTGGTGGCTGGGGGAATAGTAGACTGCCGTATTTGTCCTCTATACCTTCTAGATATCCACTGCAAAAACGGCCTCGCAGGGCAGACACACCTTGAGGTAGAATATATTTTACGGTCATGGTCTTTACATCATCAAAGGCATAAACTAAGAGCAGTATGGAAATTAAAAATTACTTCATGATGATGATATTGATACATCACCAAAATATATATATATGAACTCTATGGGCATTTATAATATAAAAAAAAAAATCTGTTTCTTAACATATGCAATGTGGAGGCAGAGATAAAAAACGTTATTAGACATCAGAACTGCAGAATAACATGAATAAAGGGAAGTGAACTGCCTAATACATATCTAATGTCAACTAAGAAAAAGAAAACTTCAAAGACACCTACAGAAAGAAACTAAATTTCAGAGGTCCATCAAATCAGCATTTATTTAACATCAGCTAGCAAATGTATAAAGCAACCAAAGGACAAAATCCTGCTGCAATAAAATTGAAAGTTTAAAGTTGAATTGAGTAAACACGAACTGATAAATCTTACTTGCACAACTGGCAAGTAAATTTAAAGAGATTAAAACTGAGCCGTAGAAATTATCTAATCTAAATGAAAAATGGAAAAAAATGTTTAAAAAAAAACGGATTGCGTTGTGGAAAAATGTTAGCAAATGGATTATATTGTATCAGTCAAATGATTTCTAAAATAACAAGGCTTTTAAACCTGAGAGAGAAGTAGCTCCTTTGATAGGCATGATTGCTGCAGAGAATGTCACAGTAGGTTCCTGTAGTGGAATAGGTGGCATGCTATGGAGTTGCTGAAGAAAACTCTCTGCCTGGGCCTCAAGCTCCTTCAGCTGGTTCTCTTTGAGCTGAAAAGGCAAAATAAGCCAAAGTTGCCAGTAAAAACTTAAAGAAAGTTTAAGGTTTTGGTTAAAAGTTTTACGGTCACTGAAATTATTTTCACAGAAACAAATCAGCATTGCCATAAATCTCACATAGAGTTTGAATATTTTTCAAAGTTGCTCATACCATCTTCAAAGACTTTCATGCCTTTCATACATTGGTGTAAAAGTTGATCGCAGTTGGGTTTTATTATTTCATGACATTATCATAAACTACCTCATAAAAACATAAATTATGTATCAAAATATTGATGTAGTTTAGATACATACTTAAGAACAGATCTTCCTAATTAATATGCCAGTAAAATGATAATGCTGGGACAATAATTAATTATAAAGATAATGCGAAAAAAAGAACAACAGAGTGATTCAATGAAAAGTTTACCTTAGATTTTTTGTTGCTCCTCTTCCTAGAGACTTCTACACCAAGTTCACCGCTAACCTTCTTGCGCTTTTTCTTTTCAGGCGTTGGTGCAGTGCCAGCCACAGGTTTTCTTTTGTTTTTTCTAGACACTTCATATTCCTGGCGTTTTTGTTCATACTCCTGACGCCGCATTTCTTAAGTAAAAAGAAAGTGAAAGAGATGATTAGAAAAGGAAAACTCAATATAAACCAACATCACTAATTCACATCAACAGTTTCACAAAATGCGTTCAAACTTAGCCTACAGATTGAAAATTGGTTGTGGATAATGATAAACAAACAAAAATAACAAGCTTCCCACAGTACGAGATTTTGATTGGGGAAAATGAATTATTTTTGTTATGGTCAGAGAATTTCGTTTTTTTAATATTTAAAATATATAGTGGAGACTCCAAACTCCAACTCAGATGAGTCAAATTTTAGGACGACTTTTTAATTTTTTTTTAAAACTCAAATAAGCCTTTTGTGTGTTTCTGAGTCAAGTTTTTGAAAACTCTTTGAGTTCAGGTTGATATTCTTAAAACATAGCAATGCAATGTTTTGTTTTTAAACTTTTTTTTTTTAAATCAAAATTTAACTCTTTATGAAATGAAGGCAAACACTAAATACTAATGGATAATCTTGGCAACTGAAAAAAAAATCAGGCCCAAAAACAAGACAAGATTATATCAGAAAACTAATTGTGTACTGAATTTGAAATTCTTCTTCCCACAACAAGACTGAAATTACAAATTTTCATAAGTTGAAATAAAGCTAACAAAAGATGAGAAGGAAAAAAAAGCTCATTTTATATCTACCAAGGATTTTCTCCCTCTCCTCGGGCGTCTTGCTCTCCCACTCTGGTGTGGAAATCTCTGTTTCTTTAACAAACGGCATGGAGTCTATCATCTCCAGCTGTCGCTGCTGCTCTGGCGTCAGCGCAGGAAGACTGTCCTCACTCTGCGAACACAAGGAAATTGCCTCAAGTGAATCAGAACATTTTGTTTTCACAGACTACACATGAAACTGTTAAAAATTTCAAAATTGGCTCTAAAGACTTACTCTGCTAAAACATGAGGAAATCATGCCATGTGAAAATTATTTCAAGTAAATAGGTACATTTTGTTTTCACAGTCGACACACAAAAATTTAAACATTTTCAAAAAATTGGCTCTAAAGACTCACTCTGCCAAACCATGAGGAATATATTCCACGAGAATCAGTACACTTTGTTTTCAAAGACTACACACACAATTTTAAAAAAATTGAAAAAAATTGGCTCAAAAGACTCCAGATTTGATTTCTTTAAAAAAAAAATGCATCAATGATGCTTCGCCAATTTTTCACAACACATACGTAATAACACTTTATACGGTCAGATGCAGTTTCTAAGTAATAGAAATTGGATGTGTATGAGTCAAATATGGTGACAAAAACTTTGAAACTGCTGCATAGAAAATCTGAAATCACCTCCCAGAGTATACTAGCCACAACAACAATTAAGAAAAAAAATCAGTTTTCTTTTTGAAAATGATGAAAGGTGCCTTTGTGTCAAAACAAATTTTCAGTTTGTAATTCTTTGTATTAACTTTCTATGTTTACTTCAAGTATTTTGTTCTTAGGTACTTTCACTTTGAGCTGATTATACAACACTAAGTGCAAATAAATATATATTATCAATATCTGAAAACACAACTTTTTTGCCCGAATCCTTCAATGTAAAATAAAAATCATGACCATTGTTAATCTTAATAAAAGTTAACGGAAAAAAAAAGAAACAAGTTTTTTTTAATCTCTGAGACAAGTAAACTTACATCAGGTGTAGGGAGCTGACGGCCAGCTTGACCTGTGCCAAGGAGTTGTTTCAAGAGCTCATTATGGGTCGCCGACTTGGGGTCAAGGTCAAAGTCTCCCTGGGTCAGCGAGCCATCTGATGAAAATCACAATAATATCACACTTATTACATATTACATGCAAAAATAAAATTCAGTTTTGTGGAAGAGGTGCTCCAGAAACTTTTATTAACGTAAAAATGAGATTAATCCTGCTTTTACCAACATAAAAAAACGAGATTAATCCTACTTTTATTGATGTAAAAATGAGATTAATCCTACTTCCAGTTGCCTTCTTATTCACTAAAATATCGTGGTATTCTACTCACCTGCGGAGGCCGAGTCCTCACTCGGCTCTTGCTTCACCTGGCTAGCTGACATTGAGCAGCTGCCGCCAGCTCCATCAGACATAGGTGAGGAAGTCAAAGGCCCTCCGCCTGCTACACTGCTAGACGGCACAAAAGACCCTGCATCCATCCCTGCCATACCTCCATCCATCCCTCCACTGGATGGTGGTACATGCTGCATGTGCGGCAAGGGTGGCATGGAAGCTTGGCCTGGTATGAACCCTCCACTGCTATTGGGATCTCCTGCCATCATGCCAGGGGTGAAGTGTTGGGGCCTGGTATTGGAGATGGAAAAGAAGAAGATTTAGTAGGGATATGGGATCCTGGATTGCAATCTGTTTAATCCGTTTTTCCACAAGGTAAGAGGGTGAGCAGTGGTCAAGTTGGTAGGGAGCTTGACTACCAATCCAGAGGTTCCATGTTTGAATAACAGTCTGGGCCAAAAAATTTTTCAGTTCCCATGTCCACCCAGCACTAAATGTGTAGCTAGGTCTCTTTAGGCTTGGTGAAAGTAAAGGTGACGAAGAAAGCAATGACAAACTACCTCACAATATCGTATGCCAAAAAAAAAATCAGGACCCAACTCCTGGTCTTCCCACGCTCAGATTGAGTTCCGGCCTCACTTTATTTTAAGATGTTTCAAGCCTCTATTAGAGTTCTTATGGGAACAGGAGTTCTTGTATTTAAAAAAATGATCTGTTCATAAGCTTGCTTTTCAACCACCTGAATAATTGTATGTCAACACAATAATCCCATTAAAGTTTTTTTCTTGGTAGTACATAAGAGTGACTTCAAGTCTTCATCCTAATAATAATACTAAAGATATTTTGAAGGTTTAACTTCTTTCATGTGTAGAATCGTTCATTTTAAGCATGTATTATTGGTTACAACTAATAATTTATGTTATAAGTTTAATTTTACTTAGCAAAACTCTTGAATTCTTAAATTTTAAATTAGCTTCAAACTGTAACTACTGCATGAAATATTTAGTTGAAAAATACAAAGAAAATCAAAGACCTTTTGAGTAACACACATAAAAGCCATTCATTTCTATTTCCTTTTCCAGAACTATCTAGAACTTTATGAATGAATCAAAAGCCAAATTACACTTACCTTTGCATCTTAGGCTTTCCTCCCATTGCCATACTGGGATCCATCCCCATTCCAGGTCCTGACATGCCGCTACTACCAATGTATCCCTTCTCATCAGGCATCGCATCAAGATGATGGAGGGGCTGAGTGCCCATATTAGGGGACATCTGGGGTGACATGTGAGGTGACATTTGAGGTGAGGGCGACATTTGAGATGGCTGAGATCCATGAGGTGCCATGCCCCTCATCATCACTTGATGTCTGAAGTGGGGCCCGCCCATTCCACCTTCGGGCCCACCCTGTGCCATCATGCGGAGCCTGGCCGCCCCACCCATCATCTGCGGAGGGAACATCCCTGGACGCTGCATGTGGTGTGGGTGACCTGGATGGGGAGGCATTGGCGCTCCCATGCTTGTGTTGACTGAGTGCATATGGCCTGGTGGGTGGAAGTTTGCTAATGATGCTAGAGGGCCTCCACCACCGCCGCCACTCATAGATGTCTGGGCTGGGTATGAAGATGGAGGCATGGGCCCCGCTCCCTGCTGCTGCTGCATCATCTGCTGATGGTGCGGACTCATCATTGGAGGCCGAGGGGGCATCCCATGTGGAGACGTCTGCATGCCATGCGGCGAACTCTGCAGGCCATGGGGAGAAGTCTGCATGCCTAGTGGAGAACTCTGCATGGCATGGGGAGATGTCTGCATCCCCATGGGTGACACTGGCATGGGATGTGAGGTCATAGGCATATCAGGCATCCCAGGATGCTGAGGCGACATAAATTGAGGAGGCATGCGGGGTCTCATAGGCATGCCATCTCCACCCATCATTTGCTGAGGAGGCATGCCACGAGGGGGTCTCGGCAAGCGACTCATGTCAAAGTGTGGCGGGCGCTGTCTCATCATTCCACCTGGTCCTGTCGGGGACATGGGATGACCTGGCGGCATAGCGTACTGCTGACCCGGTCCAGGTCCCGACATATCATGGTGCATTCTGGGAGGGAATCTCATGCCTCCAGACATGTACTGCTGCTGTCCTTGTGTTGGTGGTTGCTGACCTTGAATATAAGCTTGGGATGGTTGACCTTGGCCTATTTTAGGTGATGCCATATTGGGTGAAGTGCCTATAGGTCTTGGGCCCATCATTCCTAAAGGGACAAATGGAATATCTATGTTTATCCCTCAATCATTGTTCAATTGGGTAATGTATATGACAGAAAGTTTGGATTGAATGTATTGTAATCTTGGTAATTATTTCCGAAAAGAAAGAGGAAAAAATGTATTGCGTTTGCTTTTGTTACTTTCCCTAAATTCAAGCAAGCATCAATACTGACATAAAAGCAGCCTAATGTCAAATAAGAAAATATGAAACACCGACTGACATAAAAATTAAAAAAAAAAAAAAAAAACCAACCCCCCCCCCCCCCCACAAAAAAAAATCCCAAAGCAGCCGATGGTCATATAAGAATATATACAACATTGACTGTAAATATACCAAATACCATTGTCTAGCACCACCAACCCTCCCCTTCAAAAACACCTTTTCTTTTTAAGAGTAGTATTTACCTTGATAGGGCTGCTGAGGACTTTGTTCTGGTCCAGGTCTAGACGGAGACTTCTCTGCCATGAACGGTGAGCGCTGTTGCTGCTGGTCTTGCTGTGTGACAGATGGAGCACCTGGCGTGGGAATGGCTGTGCCGGCAGATGACAGAGCGGACTGGGAGACCTGAGCAAGAAGATCCAGTGGTGGGCGTGACATGCGGTGGAATGGGGGCTGAGAAAAATTTCCAGAGTGGGGCAGGTAAGGAGTGGATCCACTGTGCTGCTGTTGATGATGTGGTGGTTGAGGATGATGCATCTGCTGCTGGTGAATTGGCATTTGAAGTCGTTGTTGCTGTTGAGGTGACATCCCGCGTATCATCTGCTGCTGCTGCTGGTGTTGCTGTTGTTGAAATTGTAGCTGCTGTGGGTGTTGTTGTTGCTGCTGCTGCTGCTGTGGATGTTGTTGTTGCTGCTGCTGCTGCTGCTGTGGGTGTTGTTGTTGCTGCTGCTGCTGCTGTTGTTGTTGCATTTGCTGGCTACTTATTCCTGCCTGTGTAAGGTGTGCCTGAGGGGAAGGCTGCAAACCAATAGTTGTTAGAGTGGCTGCAGCAGAAGTTGCTGTCATGGTTGCTGCACTTGTTGCTGGTACAGATGACGTTGTCACTGCAGTTACAGTTGGTGTTATTGCTGCTGAAGTTGTTTGAGAGGCAGTAGCAGCTGGTGTAGATGGTGGTCGTGAGGCAGAGCTACTTCTGCTATCCCTGCTTCCTGGTCTTGAATTTGAATCTCCATCAAAGTCGGGTTCATACGTGGATAAGCCTGACGCAACAGCATCAATGGTAGATTGTAGTCTCTCCAGCGCTTGGATGTCTGTTGTGTAGGATCTTATAATCTGGTGGGGATCAGATTGCAAACACTTGTGACCATAGGATTTATGAGCATCATGCACAACTTTAAGAATTGAAAAAAAAAAAAGCTCAGTCCACGAAGTAAGGAAACATTTGTGAATAATTACAAGTTCCAATTAAGGGATTCAAGTTTTAAGAAAACGTTTGAATAAGTTAAATTTAACTTGAATCCAAAATGCTTGAAAGAAATTTCTTTGAATCAGTACAGAGTCATACTGGTTTCCTCTCACATTACTTTGAACAGTTGTTGTCATTGTCATGATTATACCCTTCCTCATGAAACCAACACAGTATATTCATTTCATCCAATGTTCTTATCATAATTCAATTTTTTGATCCACCATTTCCCAAAATAAGTGGACTGAAATGCAAGGTATATCTTCTTACAACCTGTATAATTTTACAAAACTACTTCTGGAAACAAAAAATTTGGGGAATAATTTATAGACTTTGGGATGTATAATATCCATAAAAATATTAGTTTCCAAGTGTGAGTTCAAGGAAATTAAAAAAAAAAGTCAGCATAGATAAAAAAAAGACGTCACATTATTTTTTCTTAACCATGGCTGTCCAAAGCAAAAGAATAAACCTTAGCAAAAACGAAAGGGCACAAAGCTGACAACAGTATTTTGACTTGGAAAGCTTTAGAACAATATCACACACAATTAAAGATAGAATAAGCAAATTGTTTTAACATTTCACCAAATCTACAAACTTGAATATACCAGAAACAATATTAAATAAATATTGCACTTACAAATCACACTAGAGGTATATCTTGATTCTTACCTTTTTTGTACCTTCTCCAGTTGTTCTTGAGGAGTTGACATTTATCTTTACTACATCTGTATCTGCCGACTTAGTGTAGGTAACATTCTTATATTGGTTGGAGCCTGGACAGAAGGGCTCTGTCCTTTCTTTTGATATTTTCTCTTCAGACGAGCTTAAGGCAGAGATGGAGGGGGAAGATGTCCCAGAACTATAGGGACCTCCTGTCGCTGAGTAAACACTCACTTTAGAAATGTGACTGGTTGACGCAGAGGTAGAAGACGGTGTGTTCAGATCCAGTGTGCGTATGTTTTGAGATGGTAACGAGGAAGAAGATGGTGCTAAAGGTAAGGATGTCATTGTGTTGAAATTTTTCTGACCAGATGAAGAAGTTGACTGAGACATAGGTACACTTAACTGAGGCTGAGAAGGTGCTTGCTGTAAGAGTTGCCCTGATCGACTTCCTGTTGAAGAACTCAGATCAGAATCTTGTTTTGAAAAACCTGAACCTGTGGTCGGCGCAGATGTTTCCATAGGACTAGCTGCTGTTGTGGTGGAGAAAGACGAAGATGATGATGATGACGATGACGATGATTGTCGAGATTTCTTTTCTCTGAAGGAAGGACCAGAAATAAGCTCAGCGGTGCCGTCTGAGGACTTTCTCAGAACCAGTTTGAGATCTCCCTCAGCCTTACTTCGAGGGGGAGGAGTGGAGAAATCTGAGGAGGATGTTCGCACATATTCCCTGCTGGAGGGTGTTGAACTCTCATAGACTTGAGGCTGCGAACTTCCATCCATGCGGATTCTGAGCGGAGGGATCCGAGTTTCTGAAGGAGTACCGCTTCGGGCTGTTGAGAAAGAGGTGCTTGGGCTTGGAGTCAATGAGGAGCTGCTACTAACATTGTGTATATTCCCTGAAGCACTGCTCGTTGTAGCATTTGATGGTGGACAAGATTGTGTTGTAGTTGAAGCCACAGGAACAGGAAGCCTTGGTGCTTGTTGCGGCTGAGACATCTGAGTATTTTTTGCTATGGCTTGTTGTGTAAGAATTGTAGGGGATGATCTGGGCTGCATTGTCTGTGAATCAAAGGATGATGTTCGAAGGGTAGAGGAGATAGCGCCTGGTGCAGTTGTAAGTGGGGGAGTTTGAAATGAAGATGTTACTTTTGTGACAATTGCGCCAGGAGTTGCTGAAACAACTGATGTGGGCTCTGATGTGACAATTGATGGTGGCAATGAACTTTGAGTAACAGTAGTAACTGAAGTGGAAGAGTTTGAACTTGTTTTTATCACAGAATGTATTGAAGTTGATGAATCTGATAGAGAAACACCTTTTGTTGTAACTGGACTCAACAATTTTTCATGCAAATCTGGTGCCTTTGTCACAGGAGCTGCTGCAGAACTCATGATGTTCACTAATGAAACCTCTTCTTTTGACTCTTGAAAGTCTGGAAATGCTTTATACGTTTGTTGAGCACTTGCAGCCGTTGGTTTTGGAGATGTCGAGAGCTGTCTGGGTATAGATTTCGGCAGATCCGTACTAGTTTTATCCTCCTTGACAATGTCTTGCTTGTTTTTTGCTTCAGCTTGAGGATGAGATGTAGCTTTTACACAGGAAGGATCTGATGGACCTTGAGATTTCTGACTTTCTTGAGGTGCTGAATTTACTGAACCCTCCAACTCTGAAACCGGTTTGGTTGTGGTTGTTAGAGTTGATGAGGCTGTAGTCAGCACTGATGTGGCTGGGGTGATCGCAGGGGCAACGGACGATTGGGAGGATAAAGGAACTGGGAAATTCAACTCTGAAAGTGACTGGGAGGGTCGAACAGGGCTCACAGCATGTGCCTCGGCTGAATCACCAACCTGCGGGTTGAAATTTGCAAGAGATTTGGACACCGCAGCAAGCTGGGAGGAAATATTATGGTGGATAGATAGAGGTAAGCCTGCATTCTCTGTGTTAGAATTACTTGTGGAACTAGATGACTGAGGTATCATCAGGCTTTTTGCTACAGACTCTGTGACACCAGTTGAATTGTTCTCTTTTTCAGAAGTCTTTGGTACCGATGAATTCTGATTTGATTCAGTAAGGTCAGCTCCTGGGAACAGTTGTGGTATCTGCTCGTCATAATGTGAAGTAGCTGGAGGCGTTGCATTATAACTTGCATCAGTGCCATTACTAGATGTTAATACTTGAAATGCTTCCTGTACTGTTTTATCTGAGGCACAAGTAGTGCTATCTTTTTTGAAGTTTTGATCATTAAGGTTTTGCAAAGATTCACCTGTGACTTGAGATTGAGTCTTGCTGTCCTCTTCATCATCTGTTCCACAATGAATTCCATCTTCACACATTTTCTTTTTATTTTCCACGGATGTTTCACAATCTTCTCCAGATTCTTTTCCATCAATGGCAATGTTGTTAGCACCTTTTGATGTTTCTTCTTTTTCATCATCAGTTCCGCAATGGATCCCATCATCACAAACTTTTTTTGCCTTTTTGTCCTCTTCATCATCTGTCCCACAATGGATTCCATCATCACAAACTTTTTTTGCCTTTTTGTCCTCTTCATCATCTGTCCCACAATGGATTCCATCATCACAAACTTTCTTTGCCTTCTTGTCGTCTTCATCATCCGTCCCACAATGGATTCCGTCATCACAAACTTTCTTTGCCTTTTTGTCGTCTTCATCATCTGTCCCACAATGGATTCCATCATCACAAACTTTCTTTGCCTTTTTGTCGTCTTCGTCATCTGTCCCACAATGGATTCCATCATCACAAACTTTCTTTGCCTTTTTGTCGTCTTCGTCATCACAAACTTTCTTTGCCTTTTCGTCGTTTTCGTCATCTGTCCCACAATGGATTCCGTCATCACAAACTTTCTTTGCCTTTTTGTCGTCTTCGTTTTCTGTCCCACAATGGATTCCGTCATCACAAACTTTCTTTGCCTTTTTGTCCTCCTCATCATCTGTCCCACAATGGATTCCATCATCACAAACTTTCTTTGCCTTTTTGTTGTCTTCATCATCTGTCCCACAATGGATCCCATCACCACAAACTTTCTTTGCCCTTTTGTCATCTTCATCATCCGTCCCACAATGGATCCCATCATCACAAACTTTCTTTGCTTTTTTGTCCTCTTCATCATCTGTCCCACAATGGATCCCATCATCACAAAATATCTTTGCCTTTTCATCATCTTCATCATCTGTCCCACAATGGATTCCATCGTCACAAACTTTTTTTGTCAATAACATACTTACACAATTTTCCTCATCAGTCCCACAATTAACTCCACTGCCACACCCTTTGCTTTCTCTTTTCCCTAATTCTTCTTCTTCATCTTCATCATCAGCTTCATAATGCAGCACATTTCTGACTCTCTTAGGTTGAACATATTTTAAGCCTTGATCATCGGTTGCACAGCCAGCTTGATCATTATTCACGCTTTTTCTTTTCACAGAAGTCTTCAATGTCATTGCTTCTTCTTCGTCATCTGTACCACAATGAATTCCATCCATACAAATGTTCTTTACCTTGGTTTCATCAGCGTCATCATCTGTGCCACAGTGAATACCATCAGTGCATACTTCCTTAGCTTTGCCTGTATTTTCATCATCTGTGCCACAGTGAATACCGTCAGTGCATTCTTTCTTTTTGTTTTCTTCTTCATCATCTGTGCCACAGTGAATACCATCAGTGCATTCTTTATTTTTGTTTTCTTCTTCATCATCTGTGCCACAGTGAATACCATCAGTGCATACTTCCTTAGCTTTGCCTGCATCTTCATCATCTGTGCCACAGTGAATACCGTCAGTGCATTCTTTCTTTTTGTTTTCTTCTTCATCATCTGTGCCACAGTGAATACCATCAGTGCATTCTTTATTTTTGTTTTCTTCTTCATCATCTGTGCCACAGTGAATACCATCAGTGCATACTTCCTTAGCTTTGCCTGCATCTTCATCATCTGTGCCACAGTGAATACCGTCAGTGCATTCTTTCTTTTTGTTTTCTTCTTCATCATCTGTGCCACAGTGAATACCATCAGTGCATTCTTTATTTTTGTTTTCTTCTTCATCATCTGTGCCACAATGAATACCATCAGTGCATTCTTTCTTTTTGCTTTCTTCTTCCTCATCTGTGCCACAATGAATACCATCAGTGCATTCTTTCTTTTTGCTTTCTTCTTCCTCATCTGTGCCACAATGAATACCATCAGTACATTCTTTTTTTGCTTTGCTTGTGTCTTCATCATCTGTGCCACAATGTATGCCATCATCACAAACCTTTTCATTTTCTGCTTTGGTATTCGCAGAACTTGAAGCAATACTGGAAGTGGAAGACGCTGGTGTTGTTATTGAGGACATTGATAATGTCGAGACTGGAGTAACAGATGACGTAGCTGCCGTTAAGGATGAAGTACTGCTAGGAATGTTGGATTGATGAGATTCAATAGCTCTTTTACTGCTGCCTTGAGATGATGCCTGACTTACTGAAAGAGCTGTCAATGTAGATGATGATGATGATGAAGATACCAATGAGACTGTAGATGAAGAAGTAGCCATAATAGTTGAAGCTATAGTATTACTCTCTTCACTTTTAGTGAATGTAATGCTGGCAGAATTTGATGATGAAAGTGGTTGAGCGACAGGATTTGAATCTGCCCCACTTGAAAATGGAAGAGCAGAAGTTTGAGAAATAAAGGGTTGTTTAGGACCAGTTCCTGATGAACCTTGTATTTCCAAAGACGAAGAAGATGGAGGAATAACCTGAGCACTAGCCATTCCTTGCTGCTGCGACAGGGGAGGTAGCTGCTGATGCAGTGAGGCTGGTGGGCCGGCAAGAAGTTCCTGCTGCTGCTGTACCATGTGTGGTGGTGGTGGGACTCCCATTCTTTGACCTCCCATCACCGCTCCGTGAGGTCCTATCATCATGCCACGGGAATCAACAGGGAGCCTCGGGTCTGTAGCCATTCTCTGCTGCTGCAAATGAGGAGGATATCTGGGATGGCCTGGTCGTATTCCCATGTGAGGAGGAGGTGGTCCTCCGCGGGCATGAAAGTTGTGAGGTACATTTGGCCCACTCCCTGCAGTGCCAACATTCATCCCTTGAGTAAACCTTTGCCTATGGGGAGGGTAGCCGTGCAGCTGCGGGTACCTTGGCCCACCCAGGGCAATTTGTTGATGACCTTCCATCCCTGGGTGTCTCTGCCCTCCTGTCTCCGACATACCGGCAAACTGCTGCTGCTGCTGCTGAAAGTGCTGCATCCTTGCCAAATTCTGTAGATGTTGCATATGCTGCTGAGGTGGAAAACCAGGAGGCAGTGAGCCATGAGGATGCTGCTGCGGCTGCTGTTGCTGAGAGAGAGGCATTCTCTGGCCCATATGCACAGAAAATGATCCCTGACCAGTTTCCTTGCCTTCCTCCCCAGCTTGATTCACTTGGGTAGTTCCTGAAGCCTGAGTGATTTTCGTATCTGCTTTCTCTCCACTGCTATCGGATATCTTTCCCCCAACATTTATTGATTGAGCAGAAGAGGATAAGGCTGCTGCTGTTTCCATACCTGCCTGTGGCTGAGTCGTCACGCCAGGTGTCGGGACAGGACCTTGACCCTGAGTCTTGTCTGAATCCATCCCAACTGAAGATAAAGCAGGGAGAGCAACTGCTGAGGCAGCGGCAGCAGCTGCTGCAGCCGCTACTTGAGCCTGTGCACGGGCCGGGCTGCGACTGCGAGGAGATTTACCCCCACGTGCGCTGCTTGGGCTTGTCGGGTTTTGCAATTCTTTTTGAGAGTTGTTGAGGATTTCTAGAATTCGACGTTCAGTTTCTGACTGCGGCCTTGGAAGTTCTGCTGGCTTAGATACAGGGGGTAGCATGGTGGAGTTGCCAGTGGAGGGAGTGGCACCTGCTTGATTGCCAATTTGACCTGGCAAAACAAAATTCAATTATTAAAAAATAAGATATGAATAAACTCAAAGCCAAATAAAATAAAATGTATTACACCTCACAAGACTAAGCTACATTATTAAAAGAAAAAAAACCAACATATTGGCAATGTGCAAGTCGTGAAAAATCATCTACAAAAATTTGTTTACATGATGTATTTATTGAGCATTTTGGTAATCTCGTTCAACAAAACAGTAAAAAAAAGATGATAAGAATCCAATCCTGGATCAGACTGCAAATTCAAAATAATAACTTTACAATAAAAGCACTGCAATATCTCTGCCTCAGCTGACAACCCCCCCCCCCCCTCCCCATGAGAATAAATGAATCTTTCCAAAGATAATGACAAACAAGCATTAAACTCATAGGCAGTGGATAATAAATGTAACTCACTGGTGACTGCACTGCACAGAGAATACAACCTTTCAATTATTACAGAATCGTAGAGCATTCCTACCTAGCATTGCTTGGTTTGGGATTGAAGGAGGCAGGGGCTGAGACTGTGCTCCCTCCATCTCTTCGCTCTTCTTTTTCTTCTTTCTCTTCTTCTTCTCCTTTGGGGCTGGTGGTGGAGGGGGAGGAGGAGGAGGAGGAGGAGCTGTGGGTTGATCTGCTATCTGTGTCATACCTGTAGGGCAAGCATCTTCATTACCACAAAGACAAGATTTGAAATTCTTTTTCGTTATCGTCCATACAAGATACATACATTTAATGAAAGAAAACAATACTCAGAAACATAAGAAACTTCTGATAATACAAATGTCAAGTTTCAAATTGTAATATATGAGACTAAATTAAGCAACAAAAAAACATATGAACATAAGAGGAAAGTGGCTATGGTCTATTAAACCAAACTTATGCTTGAAGTCCCTTTGAGCAAACTTTATATACTTAAAATAGTTTTACCTGAATATCAGAGAATAAAGTTCAGCTAACTTTATTATTTGAGGCTTTGCAACATCACATATAAAAAAATTATTTTTACAATAATAAAAACTAGCCAATTTTCTGAAAATGGCTGTTGGAGCAAATCAGTTTCTCTATAAAAATTAATTGACTTAAACATGTTATTATTGTATCTACACAAGTTTTAAATTCACAAATTATATAAATATATATCACATATTCATAAGAAAATATTCAAAAGAAAAAGTTAAGCCATTGACTTACCTTGGTTAAATCCCATACCATGCTGAAAAGGCAAGCGAGTTGATTCCATACCAGGAGTCTGCAGGTTTGAAGGAGCTGCACCTCTTGGAGGAAACATACTGGACTGGCCAGGATATGGTGGGAGGCGAGGACCCTGGGGGCCCTGCTGTGGTCCTGAAGATGGCATGGCCTCGGAATAGACACCTGGGCCTGAAGCTGAGGAATCACAGCATGAATGCATTAAATAATTTGTTCAAATCTGATCCGATTTAAAAAAAAATGTCTACTTCAGGTTTATTCTAAAAATATTTAAACAGATCAGGTTGTAGATTTGTTGATTTGAGATTGAGAAATCTAAAAACTCAATCTAAACTACCTTTATCTCCTGGAATAATCACATATAATCACACATTTACCTGCTACAGCCTGCCAAATAACCTGTTACATTATACACTTCCATCTGGACAAAACAGGGTAGCATGATTTTATCTCTTATTTTGACAAACTTTTCTTCATAATCATATTTTTGCTCAAGTCCATTAGTTTTATTCAGTTCCTAGGATGCACAATTTGTTCGTAGGTCGATAGATACAGTGTACCATTTCAAGATAGCCTCAGTGAGAACGGGTGTCAGAGACAGGCAAGTTAGTCAGAAATGAGTTTGTATAATTTTGATGAAACAGAGCAAAATATTTAGAGTTTTTTAATGTAAGAGTGAGGACTCATAAATGTTTCCCTCTTACTGCATTTGTGGAGAAAAGAATTTTATAAGTTGAAGTTTATGATTTAGAAGCATGGAAAGACAAAATTAACAAAGGAAAATTGAAATTCGCTAAATATAGCCTCTCACGTCTAGGAAATCTCTGCCCCCCAGCTCCTTCAAATGGTATATTTTGATCTCTGAAGAAAGGCATCTGCCCCATGACTTCTTGAGGTCCTGTATAAGACAAGAAGAGAGTCTCTGGTAAAAAATGCTTAAAATTTTCATGAAATTTTTTTTTCTTTTTCAAGGCTCTGGAAATTGAAATATAGACAATAACTTGATAAAAATAAAATGTTTTACATCTATCAGCATAAGTTTATTTTATCCCTCCATTTCAAATATTTAAAGTTTCTACAACCTGAAATGCATAAAAATTCTCACCTCTTCGTCCCACAGGTCCCGGCTGGCCTGGGGTCGTTGAATGTTGTCCAGTTTGAGGAACCCCTGGACCTGTGGGAAGACTCTGTGTTGATCCTGCTGCTCCAGAAGATGTGACCATCATTGGCATCTGTTGCTGTGTCACCTGTCCCATACTTGTCACTGGACTGGACTGACTAGAAACAACTGTGGTGGGAGTGGGCATTGGCGCTCCTGATTGCACAGAGCTGGTGGTGGTGATGGTGGTTTGACCAGTTTGAAGAGACGACACGGAGCCAGTTGTTATGGGCAATCCTGACATTGCGGGCATGGACCCCTGACTTCCAGATGCAGGCAATGCAGATGGCGGTATTCCAGATGTTCCCATGGAAGTGGCAACACCAGGAGCTGAGCTTATGTTTGTTGATTGAGTGGGAGTTAGCTGAATTCCAGGCTTACTGAGAGCAGGATTAGTAGTATTTTTGTTACTTATGTTGCTTGCAATAGTGGTAACATTTGCACCAACGGTAACCATGACGTTTGATGCTGCAGGTCCTGAGGAAGCCGGAATAACATCGGTGCCTGAGGACATGGTGGTAGTCAGGATTCCGGTGCTGCTGGGAACACCACGAGTTCCACCTGGACCCAATAGAGGTCCTGAAGAGCTTGCAATTTGTTCCTGTGGAAGCTGCTGCTGCTGTAGCTGCTGTTGCTGTATTCCCATCATTCCTTGGTATGGTGGACCTTGAGGTCGAGGCATCTGTTGACCTATGGCACCCATGCTGCCAGGTGGATGCGGAGGCATTGTTCCTGGAACCATTCCCTGAGGTCCTGGCATACCAGCAGGCATCATGGGTCGTTGAATCTGCTCTCGCTGCTGGAAAGCTTCACTAAATGGGTTGTTGTCCTGGAAGAATGTGCAAAACCAGATAATCAACAAGCTAATCAAAATACTGAAAATTACTAAGATTTTAAAGAGAATTCTTTTCTCAAGACAATGAAGTACGACTTCATATACCATAAAATTCTTTAAAGACATATTGATGACTTACTAAAACTATACACATAATATTCAGAATAATAAATATTATGAAGATAACCTAGGAAGTGCTCTCTCTGTAATCACTATTCTCTAAGAGCTGGTACACTTGAAAGAGCCAACAAATCTGATAAAAAAAGCAACCAAAACAAAAAACATTCTTTTCTTGCCTGAGAGAAAAAAAATTTCATTTCACTGATTATGGAAAAAATAAGAATTGATCCAAATTTACTTAACATAATAATCAAAGCATGAAGACTAAAATCACATATTCGCACACACAAAAAAAACAAAACAAGGAAAAACAACACATACATAAAAAAGCGTGTACTACTAGGCAGCATGAATGTATTAATTCATGTACTTACCCCGAGTATAGTGGTTGGTGGCCTCATCCTGTTCTGCTGCTGCTGTTGGTTGGCCATACGTATACGGTTCTGCATGTATGCCTCATACTCCTGTCTGGCCGTAGGACTTAGCCTCACTGAGTTGTGTCCCCCTGGTGTGCGAGGTTGTGACGGACCTGAACCAGGCATAGGTGTCTCGGCCAGCCCTCCCGACCACATGCGGCCAAACTGCTCCTGTTCAGTACAAATAATGTCCGCTAAATTAATTTCAATAAATTATGCTTAAAGAGAAAAATGGACACACGTTTTCAATTTTGCTTTAAAGACGAATTGATTATGTTTCTTTGTCTAAATTAACACAGCATTACACTTAGTTTTAAAATGAAAAAAAATTTTTTTTTACATTTTTTCACAAGCTGCAAAAACTATATAAATGCTTTTAATATTGGTGTTTGCTCCTGGTAAACATAATAAACTGCCCATGAATTTACAAGACACAAAATAATCAATGAAAGCAAATATAGTACCTTTATGGCTGTTTCTGAATTTGTTTTTTCCTTCATGCCGCTTGTTAGAGCTATTGTCTGGTGAAGATTAAAATCAGTTATAACATAGCATCATTTCAAGGACATTATCAACATGTGTGAAATATAACAGTTCCCAGATCTGATAGCCTCTTATGGGCCTAAGGAAATTAAAATTTCTTATGCTAGCCCAGTTATTTCCCTACCTGCTGTTTAGTCTTGTAGTCTTGCATGACATGTTGGTGTTGACGGAACAGCTTCCTCTGAGCCTCCAACTGTTTCTGTAGGCCTGACTGCTCTGTGCTGATTCTCTCCAGCTCTGCGGTGTCAGCTGGGTTTAACTGCTGCTCATTCTTCTTTGCCTGAAGCACAAAGACAAAGAATCAATGATGCAACGCTCGGATAACTTTTTATTACCCATGGCTCTGACATCAAATTCTTAGAATCACAGTTTGATGATATGAGCAAACCTGGCATTTTTTTTTCACTGATTGTAAGAATACAAAAGCATGAAACTTAGTTTTACTTAGTTTAAAGAGATGTCTGCAATTTAAAAGAAAAACTTTTTCTTTCCACTCTCAAACAGTGGTAAAAATGACGTAAAAGTTAAGTGAGTCCTGATCTTGATCTGAGTGTAGGGGAACCAGGAGTAGGGTCCGGATTGTTCTTGGCACACAACATTGTGAGGTAGTTTGCCATTACTTGCTTTGCCGCCTTTACTTTCCCCCGAGTCTAAAGAGACCTAGCTACCCATTTAGTGCTGGGTGGACACAGGGGAGCTGAAAAACTTTTTGGCCCAGACTGTGATTTGAACTCGGGACCTCTGGATTGATAGTCAAATGATGCATCTGTGCAGAATACTCTTGAGTATAAAAAAGTTGTTTATGACTCACCAGTCTCTGCCGGGCCTGAATGGTCTTCTTGCTGCGCTTCAGTTTCTGAACTTGTGTCTCAAATGTCTTGACCTGGGACTCTAGATACATGGCTTGTTTTGCCAGCCAATCTTCATACTGGGCTGCCTGACGTTCATACTCAGGGCCCATCTCTCCTGTTAGGATTTAAGTGTTCAACACATGAATAAAGTAAAAAATGAAAAAAAAAAAAAAAAGCAACAATTTCAGCACATAAATAAAGTAGACCCCCTCCAAAATATGAAATGGGGCCAAAAATTACAACCTAAAGACTTACTTTTGATACTTAATTGCCATGAAGTTTTTTCTTCAAAATAATGAGAACTATGAAAAACTGTTCAGTACATATCTCAATACTATGGTACGCAGGACACTGCTAGTTGACAGCACTATTATTTGTCACAGCTCAAATACTGATTGTGAAATTTGCTGCATTGCATACTTTGCACGACTCATTACACACACTTTTCCAGGTCTAATCTATTGTAAACAAATAACAGGTTACTGCCTCTGGGATGCTCACTTAAAGAGTTAAAAAAAAAAGAAAGGAAAGCTATTAGTCATATCAGAGATATTTTGTCAGTAATTGAGTGGCGTAAAAGTGCCCTTTCAAGTTTGCATCCATTTGTAAGAGAAGACAAGTCCACTGACCTGTTGGTGGATTCACAGGAGTTGGGGGCCCCATTGGCAGAGGTTGTCCAGGTGCACCAGGTGTCCCTGCTCCACCTACAACTGGTGCTGGACCCCTCATGTCACCTGGTCCAGGGTAAGGCCCAGGGGGACGTTGGCCCATTCCTGGGTGCATCATGCGTGGTGGAAAACCTCCAGGTCGTACTAGAGGGATGAAATGATAATGACATGTTTGTCATTTTTACATTGGACAGTTTTATATTGTACAACCTCAACCATTTTGACTTTTGCTTTTTTGACATCACAGATTCCTAAAACTTTTTTTTTGCAGGTGGGTAGCAATATAGAGGTTATCTTAATAAAGACATAGGCTGAAAGTCTTACCATAAATCCAGACTTAAAAAAACAAACTTGAGTAAATGAATACCAGAACTCATTTGGATTCCTCTTGCTAATACTTTAAGAAAAAAAACATATTCATTTCCAAAGCAACAAGTTTTGTCTTATCTAAAAAATATATGAACTTTCCACATTGCTAGACAGCTCATTCTTGAAACATGTCTTCTTTACCTGAAACTGTTCCAGTTACCACTAGAATATCTAAATTGTTGACTTAAAATATAAAAAAAGAAGCAGTTTTACTGAATTCAGCTCCACTTTGAGGCCAACATTTTCTGTTTCTGTGCCATAGTAATTGGTCTGGGTATCTAAAAATGTTGCTTATTTCTGATTTAGAAGCTTTCTTTATAAAGTCAAATGGATAAATGGTACATATTTGTTACCTAGTTACTCTTTTAAATTAATTTTCTAGATTTTATCAATAAAAATTGTAAACTTTGTTTTTCACTGGTTTAAGAGGTAAATGACATAATTTAGAGGATACAATGTTGGAGACTACAGTGCAAGATAATAAATAGGGTCCAATTAGGAAAAGTTTTGCATTAAAAGAACTCATGAGTACCTTATTGAAACTGTCCAGGTTGACTAGGATAGTAAATGAGGCAGGTTTACAAAGTATTTTGCATTAAAAAAACTCTTTGAGTACCTTGTTGGAAATGCCAAGGTTGAACAGGATAGTAAATAGAGCGGGGTTTACAAAACATTTTATATTAAATGAACTCCTTCCGTACCTTGCTGGAACTGTCCCGGCTGACCAGGGTCCATTCCAGGCCCCCAGCTTTGACCAGGTGCATCAGGTGGTCCAGACATGCGCATACCTGGGTGTTCCATACGCATTCCCATTGGTGGGTGCGGCACAGCTTGACCCAAACTGCCCTGTTGTTCAGGCCCTGCACCACCTGGTGCAGGCATGCCATCTCTGCGATGCATCATGGCCTGCTGCTCTGCCTGCCGTTTTTGTTCCTCTTTCTCCTATGGGGTAGAAATTGGTAAAAATTTGTTAGCCATTTGTTTTCATTGGGATACCTGATTTAACACTGACTCAAGCAAATGAGAAGGAAATATGTCACATGAAATTACTGCAATTTAAAATGATATTAGCTGCAAACTGTATCAAATATCCTTCGTATTAAAATTAACTTTGATGTCTCATTAGATCTATATATCCACTAATCAAAAACATGCTTCACCTTTTCACCCCTTTTGCAAAACTTAATCCTTTTCTCTATAGTACATACATAAAGCCCATTTCAGATGCATGTAAGGACCCTTTTGATAAAGATTAATGCTTTCATATAAAAAAGGCGTGGCTATATATTGCATAAGATTAGAGCATGCATATCAGAAAGTTGTGGCTTTATATTACTTGAGATTCATAGATGCATTATCAGAAAATTGTGGCTTTATATTATTTAACATCTCTAAATCTAAGGTACTGAACATCTCAATCAAAACCCTATTAAACAAATTGAGTTTGGTTACAGGACAGAAACTTTTTTATGGAAAACTATGTTTGTCAGGCTTTTAAATGTTTAAAAAAAATGAAAAGGCAAAAATGTTCATGGTCTTAAAGGTTTGTGTTTCAGTTATGGAGAACCAAGTATGAAGATTTGCCAAGAGAGCAAAGTTAGCATTATTTACTATAATGGATGTGAAAATTACTTTCAACATTTGTATAAAGTATGAATGTGCTGGGAATAAGAAAATTTTTACTGTGGGATTCATGGAAAAAAAGTAAAAAAAAAAATGTCAATAGCTGAAAAAAATCTGACCTGTTCTAAGAGTTCATCCAATAAAGTGTGTTGTTCTCTCATTTGTCCCCCTGGTGTTGATGTGGGTGCAGGCCCTGGGAAAGGTACACCTTGCTGCCGCGGTGGCCCAGCCTGAGGCCCCACAGCTCGAATCTGCTGAGGGTGAGACAGTCTTGGCAGGGGATGGGGAGGCTGCCCAGGGAATTGATGCCTCGTCTGGGCATGGGTTAACTGCTGTTGCAGGCTGGAATGTGCAGATGTAGGTGGCGGGCCGCGCATTCCTAGAGGAATTTTATATATACCATGATAATAGCATAGCATTTTTCATTGCAATGATGATAAATTCAACAGATATGACTTCACTAATGAGATATAGTCATCTTTGATTTAAACACAAAAAGGAAGTAATAAAGATGTACCAACATTATCTTTAATGCATGTTTAATTTAAATTTCATAGGTGCTGATGTGTTTCATTGTTTATTTTTAAACTGCAATCTAGCTATAAAAAATTCTGCCAACTTCAACACAAAAAAAGGCCGTATAAAGTATGTTGCAAATATCAATTTATAATGAAGTCAAAATCCAAGTACACAGCTGAAGAAAATTTAAGAATAAAATATAGTTTCTTTCTTATACTAATATTCAAGCTTTCTTTTTGATATATGCTACAAACTTCTGAAAAGTATACTTCAGTTCCATTATTTTTTTAAGTTCCTTTTTAATCTCACTATATTCTATTTAAAAAAAAATCCCCGACCCCTACCTCTGACTTGCATCTGCTGGTATATTGGATGTGGTCGGCCATCAGGCATAGTCATGGGTTGAGGCATGCGAGGCCCAAGACCCTCGACTCCCTCCATGAGACCTGGCTCGGAAGGACGAGGAAACCTCCCCTGTTGGCCCTCGGCAGGTAGACCCCTGCAAAAAGAGCACAAGCAAAGCTTTCTTCAGAGGTATGATGAGAAATTTATTTATGAAAGCAGCTATAAGCCATGAATTTGAAATTGAACACACTCTTCATAAGTTTGGCACAAATTTGAAATTATCATACCAGCTCCATATTGCCTGAGTATATTAATCCAAGAGGGCAAGTAGAAAGAATTGTTTTAGAAAATAAAAAATGAAGAGTGTGTCAGTACAAACGTAAACACTTTGATGATACTAAACAAAACCTCAATTTTCTGGAATGGAAAACTATTGCCTCGCTTTAAATAGGAATTTAAAACCATTCAAACAAACAAAAAAATATTGTATTTCATGGCTTTGGAACATTTATATAAAAAAAGCAACTCAGCAGAGCTTTAAGGTGACTCTTAATTAATTTTTTTACTTTTACATCAGTCTAAAGAAATAGCAAAAGGAGGTATTAATATCAAACAAATTTATTATAGAGTTCTTCAAGATTGAGAAAAAAAGGGAGATAAATGCATTAGAATAATAATTTTAAAAGTCTCTCATAATTTAGGCAGATTTAATTATCTACTTGTAATAGATGTAAAATTTTTCACATACATTCCCTAAGAATCACACAATTGCCTGCTGCTTTGACTACCAAAACTTCAATTCTTAAGAAATACAACAAAATTCAACTTTGAAAGCAGAACCCTAAACTATGACCAAAATAGATATTCCAATAAAAAAAAATATTCTAGATGTAACTGAAAAAAATTCATTTACCACAAGCATATTGCTTAAAGTTTCTCTACATGTATCAAACAAAAAAAAAAAAAACTAGAAAAGAAACAGACAAATTAGAAATGACAGTAAAACATGAATTGAAATATCTAGAGAAAGTTCAAGAACAGATTTTGCAGAAGTCCCCCACCTCATTCCATACATGGGTCCCCTGGGACCTAGCTGACTGAAAGCGGCTGGAGGTCGAGGTCCCATACTCTGCGGTGGATAACCTGGTGACATCATATGCTGTGGGCCAGGGGAGGGCATGCTGCAAAGTGGAGACAAGCACAAAGCTTTATTGATTTTGATTTGTTCTTCTTTTGGTAATAGTCCCGTTCAAACATTATAAGTCTAATCATAAATACTTGCCTATTTAAGACGTCAAGCATGAAAAATAATTGAATGGTTCTTAATATTTTTTCTTCTTAGAAAAATCAAATCTTTTTACACTAGGGATAAAGGTAGATGAACTAATTTTTTTATAAAACAGCAAGAGGGAGGACTTACAGGGTAAACAAGTAGAGTCAATGTTGCCAGCAAAAGTTGTCGAAAATTTTCTCAGGGAATGAATTTGATAACTATATTCTCTAAAACGAATTTCTTCTAGGGGTACAAAGTAAAAATTAAGACAAAACAACCAAACTAATCACTATCCCAAAACTCATGTTACCTTGCAAATGGAGGTTGTGAGGATGTTGGATATGGAGAATGTGGCGCTGAACCAGGACCCTGTGGATATGGTGGAGCCCCCACTCCAGCGTTTGCTGGTGGGCTGAACGGCATCTGTGCATTTGTCCCTGAGAAGGGAGACAACTGGGGTCCTCCAGGCGTCATTGGCTGGCTATGAGGTGAGGCAGAGTGTCGTCCAGCTAATAAAGTGTTGAATGGAGACTGGATGCCTGGAGTTCTTGGTGAAGGTTGGCCACTCCGTGGAGAGTGCATGAGCTGTTGAAGTAAAAAAAAAAATTGTATCAGAATTCACTTGACTAGGTACTAGAGAAAGGGAAAATCCTAAACGTAATAATTTTATAACCAGACGCTTATCATGAACATTTCAATTTTTATGTTTTTTTTTTTGTCCAAACAAATTTCAATACTTTTGATTAAATATCCTCAAAGACAGGCTTTTCTTTATCAACTTTTAGAAGACAGAGTTAATAAAATTTTACAATTATAGTGACATAGGCTTCACTGAAACAGATAAAAAAGATACAAAGTAAAATACAGCTCGAATATTCAAAGATATAGGGTGGAAGTTAAAGTAAGCGATTTATTTGAGAATTTATGTCTGAACCTTGACTACCATAAACCACTAAATGGCCAAACTGTGGAAATCAAGGACATAATTTTCGATCTGTTGTCAGAATACATTCTCTTATATAACGGTAAAAAAAATTTACCCACCATATGAGAAAACAACCTGCAAAGGTTGAGATTTGTATTAATAATTAGAAAAAATGTGTACCTTTGGAGAAGGGAGGCCAGATGATCCCGGCTGCATGGATGGTGACATTTGCATGTGGTGTGGTGATGACAAATTTGGAGTGAATGGCTGACGGGGGTGACCTTGGCTCATGTTGTTGATGAGGTTTCCTGCTGTGTCTAGACTGGGCTTCATGTCAGGCTGCCCTGTATCGCCTACAGACAGTCTGTGAAAAAATTCGAAAAAAAAACTCCTTAAAAAAATTCTTTTTACTATGTGCATCCTTCAAGTTTCCTCTGGTTTATTTATCATAAAGTTAAACTGCCTTTTCAGTTTAAACAAAAATTTCCTTATTTTTTTTTTCAGCGCTTCTGAAATATGTTTATGAAAACCCATGATAAATTGATATAGAACAAATTTAAATAATTAGGCTTTATACAATTACCATATAGTTTGAAGTTTTTGTGACAGCTAAAGCACTCAATATATACTTATTGTGTCAAATATAAAAAAGCACACATAACGAGGCAAAACTAAAGTCATGGTATCAGTAAATTATTTTATAATACAAAATCTAATTATTTAAAAAAAAATTAATAGATGTACTCTCAACAAGTCATATTTCTCCCTGCAATGTTTGGAATATTATGTGAGAGAAATCCTAAAAACCCACAAAATATACCTAGCTGCTATAGCTTCAGTGCCTCCTTGCAACATAGCTGCTATTTGGCCGACCTCTGTCTTTTCCTTCTCTTTCTCCTCTGCTGCTTTTCTTTCGGCAACAGAGTCCTCCGATTCAGCAGAAGCTCTATGTCCCCCCTCCTCTTTGGTATCAGATTTCTGACGCTGGTTGAACTCAAGAAACTGTGCCTGAAAATCTGAGACTCCTGCTGCCCGAGGCTCAGGCAAGGAATCTCTCTCATCCTTCACAACCCCTTTACTGAAAGGATAAAGTATAATCAGCCTACAGTCGCAGCTAAAGAAATTTTGTAATTTGTGAATCTATTAAAGTAAATTGTAAAACTGTGAAACAGAGCTTAATTTGAATGATCTTGAATTTGTATTCCTTTTTGACATTTTCATTCAAGGTAATTAAATGTCAATCTCCAATGTAGAAAGCAATGATATTGTTCTGTACATTATTACTTAAAAAAAGAAGTCAATCACAAAAATAGTGCTCTTAAAACGCTAAAAGGGTTTGAAATACTCTTTCAAGAAAAAAAAAATTGCTCACTTCTCAGCGTCTTCTGACTTCTTCTGGTCTGACGATTGCCCGTTGGCCTGATCTTCGATGAAGTCCAGCTGCTCAAACATCTTCTCCTGTTCAAACATTTTCTCATCCAGGTCCAGATCTAAGTCCAGATCAGCATACTGCAGAATGTTGAACGTTCCATCTGCACCTGATGAAATACACACAATGTTACAATTTTGAGATAATATTTGATTATATAAAAGATTTCCTACTCCATAAGCGAAGTTCACTGGTAATCTTTACTGAAAGCGACTTCATCAAAAATTTTTTATACAATCTAAGAGCATCCTGGTGCTGATATGATCTGCTCCCTGCATTATGACCAAGTCCCAGCCTCATCTGCTAGAAAAAATAAGTAAAGAAAAGAGTTAATGGGTTAGCTATTAATTTGCTAATCCTCATGAAGAGGTTGCTGCAGATCTTAATGTAGAACCAGGCACAATATAACAAAGCTCAAGTGTGTCCTCTTCTCGTGATCAATTCTTAAGGAAATGTATTTACTTTACAAGAGCCCAATAATCTTTAATATTTTATTTTAAGTAGCACACAATAATATGACACAGTTGTTAATTTTAAGCCTTTTTTTTCCAAGAGGAAAAAAGAGGAAGCATATGATGCTTGCATCCTAAAACAAAATAGAAGTAACAACTGACTTACTAAGCAAATCATCGTCATCATTTTTATCTTCCTCAGAAGACACAGAAGGCTTGGTTGTCTTCTCAATGCCCTCTAGAAGTGTGTCTGCCTCCACAGCACTTGCATCGTCCGTGCCAGATGTTTTTATCTGCTCTCTTGAGCTTGATTCTCCTACAAGTTGTAAATCAAGAGTATGGAAGAAAAAAAGCTCTTACACCTGTTCACAATACGATCTATGTCTGCTGTCCCAAGTTGAATCATAATAAATGCAATAAAAAAAGTAATTCGTGGAATGGTTGCACTTGCAATTGATAACTTTTCACTAACTCAAACTCCTACAAAATATGTGACTTAAGCAAGCCATTGATAAATCACAATCATGAGGGCCATATCCTACAAATTTTATGAAGAAAGACATTCAGATATTTTTGGTTCAAATAACTGTAATCAATTAGAAAACTTTTTGGTCTGAATAAAATTCTGAAAAGTCCTATTCTAACAGAGCAACATAAATAAATTCAAGAAAAATAAAAAAGCTCACCTGGAAAAATAGGCTCTGTTGAAACCTGAGCTTGCCCAGACATTTGCCCAGCAAGGTCTGGAATATTTTCCTGCTGTGGAGGCTTTTGCTGCTGCTGTTGCTGTTGCTGAAGGGCTCTTTGCTGTTCCAACTGCTGCTGCTGCTGAGGGTGCTGGGGATTGGTTGTGTCTGAAGGCATGAATTGTGAGACTCCAGGTATCTGCTGTTGCTGTTGAGGCGATGGAGACAAACCTCCAACCGCTGTTGCTGTTGCCCCTTGCTGCTGCTGCATCATGTGCTGCATTAACTGATTGCGCTGGTCTGGTGGTATCATACCCTCCTGTTAAAGAAAACAACAGAAAATTGTTGCATGTTGAGAAATATTTGAATATAAGGTTAACTTTCCTCTTTTATCTATCCATTTTAGAACATATATCTACTTCCAACCTGCTAGTGATGGAACAGCCATCTACACTTGGCTTTTCATTTTCCATTGCACAAGTCCTATCAAAGCTAGTACTCTTTCTACCTTTGTGTACTTCTGTCCCATTTTTATAATACAATTATTAGGTAATAACTTTAGTTTTAGCAAACTTCTATTTGATAAGACGTTGAGTTTTACAAACTGTAATTTGATAATAACTTGTTTCCAAAATTTTGTTATTCTTTGAATAGCTTCATAAAATCAAGTCCTCATTCTAACAGCTGCATTTGATATTGGTAAATATTTCTTAATGATGATAGTTCACCAAATTGCCTGTATTTTCTGTTGGAAGCATTTAATTTTATCTACCTTTCATACGATTTATATATAACAAAATTTTAATAAATGATGTTCTGTAACTAATTTTCCTTATACAATAAGTATTCGAAATGTGCTTTCCTTTTCATTTTTATGATTGACATTAACTTTCTTTAAGAAAAAAAATCGTGGCTCTATGGTAATGACAGGAAAAAGATGATTATTTTAATACATTAAGGATTCAACCAAAATATTTATCTAGAAAATTACTTTAAAAAAAAATATAATTTGTGTATTTGTGTGATTTTCCAAGGAAGTTAAATTTCTGAAATGCTTGGCATCATTATTGCATGGCAATCCATTCAGCTCGAATTTCCGCCTTAATTTGGCAATTTTTAGACATAGTTTAGCATCATTTAGTTTGGACATATATTTGAAGGTTTTCATTCATCTATCAATTTCAGTAGCTAACTGCTATTAGTGATAACTCAATAAATAAGTAAAATGGGATTCCTGAGACAAATGCAAAACTTTACACGGCACCAAGATCAAAAGAAATTAACAGAGTTAACATTGCTGTTTAGCTTGAAACAAACCTGTCCAGGCCCCGGCATGCCCTCTACATGGGGGGGTCTCTGCATACCCGGATAGAACGGGGGTCGTTGACCCTGGGGTCCCATACCCGGGTGCATGCCTCTCATCATACCCTGGGGTACTTGACCTCTGAACTGGGGTCTCGTGGGAAACCCTTCCACTCCTTCTGAGAATGAAAATATAGACAGGAATTTGTTAAAAAAAACGAACCCAATAAGAACAATAAATAATAAGGATATTAAATTAAATAAACATAAAAAACTTTCTGATTGCTAGAGTATGTAGCCTCAAAACGTGAAACAAAAAAATACATTAAGGGAAGAGAAAAAAAAGGAGAGGCATGTTAGTAAATACAAAAAAAACAAGAAATTTTTGTTCAAAAAAAAAAAAACATGAAAAGCCACAAATACGAAAGATGTTGTCAAAAATGAATTTAAATACTTTCGATACTTTTGCAGCCTCAAAAGCATGTGGAGGAAACTGACCTGGCATGTCCTGGCCTTGCCAGCCAACACTCGACCCTGGACCACCATGCATCATTCTCTCCGCCTCTTCCTGTTTCTTGGCCATACGCTCTTTACTCTTCTGGCCAAGGATGACACGAAGGTGCTGGCGCTGAATATGGCCTTGTGCATCAGTTTCCTGAACGAACCCAACAAACACATTGACACAAACACAAAGAAAATCAGTGAGCTTTCAAATTTTTCAAATGGCTGCAATTAAAGAGGAGGAGGAGGAAGAAAGAAGGATGAGGAGGAGTAGAGATATTAAATTAAATCAACATAAAAACTTCTGATTGCTAGGATAGCTAGCCTTCAAAGCGTAAAAAAAAAAGATGATACTTTTAAGGAAAGAAAAAAAACAACTGAATGTGTTTTATCCCTACATGATAATCAGGTAATATAACAATCAAATGACAAATATGTTTTTGATTGTATAAACGTAGTAAAAATTCTATAGAAATTATATAGGCCTCCCTGATAAGTTAAATATTTGGGACAAAAAAAGGTAATCAAAGCCCCTATAACTGTACATTCACAATTTTTGAAAATCAAGAGTATTTAAGTTTGAAGAGGTTTCTTGATATGCCACATAGATACATTTCGAGTATGGGCTCTATGGACAAAATTCATCCAGTCATAATATTTTTGTATTTCTTTATTGTTAAAGTCTTAAAAACAAAATCAACTATCCATTCTGACATTTTCTGTAAAATATGAATGAAATTTGATCTTTGATTTCTAAAACCAAGGGAGAGGACAAGGGAGAAGAAAAAATTTGATTTTGCGTAATTATACTTTTTTTTACTTCAACTTGAGAAAAACCTTAAAAACAACAAAAAAAGCCATAAAGTTATAATGAGCGGCAAGAGAAAAGTAGGAAGGAGAAATTTCACATAATCAGTACCTATTCTTCTGCTACCTGAACAACAAAAATATGAACCAGCATTTTGATACTTATTTCCTGTACATTTTACTACACAACTTTAATTATAATGTCAGGAGTAAACTACCACAATACATAAAATGTTCTCAAAACTATTATAAATAAAATTTCATCAAATATATTGATAATATTCTACACAACTACATGCTCTTGACAATGCTTGCCAATACAGATACCTCATCAGTTTTTTTGTTTTTTTTTAAGTTTTAGAAATAAATCATAACTGAAATGGCTACAAATGAATATTTTATTTCACATCAATCAGTAAGATTTTAAATATGAAGTTTTTCAGGGGCTGGGGATATATGGACAACAATGATAATTAAACTGATACAGTGGATAGGATGTTATAAGCATGTAGCAGAGATGATACCTATGAGCCCAACATTCTCTCTATCACATCAATAAGCAGGAAGATAGGTAGATGGGAAATAATGAGCTTAAACACTAAAATAACTTTATTCAGCTCTTAGGTACAAACTATTTTTTGACTCTCAAAAATTTCATACTCTCAAAGAAGTCAGCCGAAATTGTGATGTTTGAGGAATGACTGGAGTAAGAAACATATTGCAGCAATTCATAGCTCAAGTTCATTTGGAGGAAGAAAAAAACAAACAAAAGGGAAGTCAAGAATATGCCTTCTAGTATTGCAGAGCTTAGTAAACAAAAGTATTTTTCAGTAATAGCCACCAATATGACTTAATTAATGAAACATTTCAAGCAGAGACTAATCAAATTTTATGAGGGAAAAATGTAGGTATGAAAAGTGAGGGGAGAAGGACAGACAAGGAGAGGTCCATCCAGGAGGCACGGGAAGCTTTCAAGTAGGGATTGAAACAGAAAGGAAAGACCATTCTTCCGCTATAAAGAAAGAACATCCACCAATTGATTTTTAGAATAGATTAATGTTATCTATTTGGTAAACCATACATTTTCTGAATAAAATCGTATCCAAAGTGAAGTTTCTTGTCTGTAATTCATAACCTCAAAGTGTATCCAGATAAAATGTCCACGATAAAATCTAAATGGAGAGGGAATGGACAGGCACAAATGGTTGCAAGCTAAACCTTTTCACATCACATAGCACAGAAATTGTGAAGAAATAATAAAAATAAGAAATATGAACTGTTTAATAGCTTCAGGTTTGAAAAGCTGTCAATAATAAGTAGCAAAATAGCAGAATGTTTTATTACTATTTGACAATACTGAAACACTGTTGAACCTGCACTTTCATCAGATTCCTCAAAAGTCCTAATCAAGTTGTAAATTTCAGCATAAAGTGCCAAGAGATGTAGTGCCCTGCAAGCATTTATATATTTTGTATTTCCATGATAAGTGTTCTGAAGGATCTACGATATAAAAAAAGATTGGAAGATTACTATTTGTCACTGAAGATTTTCTATAAACACTGATTAAAAGAAAACCCAACAAGACAGACAAAATATTTTTATAAACTTTGCCCTTCCATTAAAAACGATTGCAATCCATGGAATCCAATAGATTCTGATATTGCAAATTACTCTTAGAGAAAAATTTTTCCCAGCTTTATCATACACAAAGAACCAAATAAAAAATTTTATCTTTTCAAACACATTAAAAACAAAAACAAAAAACTTTCATAGTTGTATATCTGATCTTTCAACTCATACCTCAACCTTAAATGATAGCAGTAAACAAAACTAAAAATTAGTGATGACCTATAACAGATACTATGTAAGCAATGAGCTAATTGAAAGGAATTATCTATATGCTTAAATTTTTTCCAAGATTATTTCACTAAATCATGCATAACTACAAGAGCTTAACGCTCATCTCCCTTAAATGGCAATTCCTGATGTTGCTTTCACTGCAACATTTGAGGTGAACCTATATAATGACTTGATCGAGATGTGAAAAGGTTTGAGAAGGGTTTGAGGAGTTAAAAAAAAAGTTGTGAGCAAAACAAGACTAGCAGGCAGGCAGGTAGGTTGGTTAATCATGTGACATTAGGGTGAGAGGGGGCGTGTGTTGTTGAGCACAATGGTGCCACAAAACTTACCGGGTAGTTAAGCATGAAAGGGAAAGCCCAAGGCGACCGGGGTAAAAGTTTGTTACGCCTTAGCGCCACCTCTAGGGGGCGCTGGTAGGTGAGTACCAAACATACACGTTGTACACAATACACACAAGGAAAAAAAAGAAGAGAGATTGTATGTATTAGCAGAAAAATTATGGCGCATAATTTTATGAGTATTCATGTAAACCTTGGAGGCACACAAGATATTAGTGAAATTTCATGGAGCAAAAGAGTAAAAGCAGTTTTTGCACATTAGATTATGCAAATAGAGATTTGCGCTCCCTCCCATTTATTTGATTAAGCAGTACTTCTCCTATTCCATCAAATGCTATAACAACGAACTGAGCTATCAGTTGCCCACCCCACTACATCGCCAATATTTTCAACGCCAATTAGTTTTTGAGTGAAGATGACAGCAGTACAATTCAATATTCAGATGCAAAAATGAATTATATTAAATGTATTGTGTGTTCTTGCAGCTCATGATGATTATGTTTTGAAGTTATATGTCCCCATCTCTACATATATTTAATAGCTTTAATCACTTTAAAGATGACATCTTTACAATTGAAATAACTTCAAAGCTCCGACACCATTACAAATCAACTTTCTCATTAATATGTGATGGGAGGGAAATTTGTGTCATTTTCTCTGACAACACTTCTTTTTCTTTTATTTCTCATTACTGACCACTGTATCAACTCACATAGTTGTACATATATACCCATAAAATAGACAAGAAAATGCTTTCCCCGTGATTTTGGATCAATAAATAGCATAAAACAGCCAAGACTAAAGGTATTGAGAAAAAAAGGGAATATTTTGATCCTTAAGTTCGGTAAAAAACTGGACAGCATGACCAACTTCACTGATTTAGGAGAAGAGATGGAATATTGAGGTGGAAAAGTGAGGCAGAGGACATGAAGCTGTGGATAGCAAGAGAGTATTCACCCAGCCTATGATTTTGAAAAAAGTCTTTATCACATCATTTTTTTTTCACTTCTAATCTATTCCTGTTTGAGTTTTTATTTTATTTTTTTTTTTATTTCTAAAAGACTGTAAGTAAGACCTGTAGTTGAGAGTAAATGCGCCAAGTGTTAGTTCCACAAAAACTTGTCATTGAGAAATATATGCAGCGTTTTGTTATAGTCCATGTTAGTGACAGAGCACAGCACACAAAGTTTAAAAATTTGCATCAGTAAATAATAACGCACATTTATCTTTCAAAGTCATTAGATAGCCGTGATATTTTTTATTACATAAAAAAAAAAGAAAAGTGGAAAAAAATGGGTTCATTTTATATGAATTTCTGCTTTCAAGTCTCTTAAATAAGTTTTTTGGTTAATGGATGATTTGCCTAATTTTTGCTTTAGCGTTATGGTACCTGAACTCAAATCTATACTTCTCCAACAAACAAAATATGTAAAAAAATCCAAACAATTGCCTCAGTTTTTAAGATCTAAATTGTCTGAACAAAAGTCTACACCTTGCTATTCTAAGAAATAGTTTGCCTCAGAATTTTTTACATCTTACATGAACACCAATAAATACTTTTCTAACCGATAAAAAAAAATCCTCAGAAATATTAGCTTTTGATAAGACTTTGAATCATTGGAGGTAAAAAAAAAGGAATGGCCACACAAGCTAAACCAACCTTTATCTCAATAAATAAAAAGTTTAAAAAAGCAGAAAGATTACACACCAACCACTACAATAGTAGCGAAGTGAAAAGATGACTGAAGCGTGCTACACGATAAAAAATTATGAGGACATACAGAAATATAAAAAAATAATGCAGTGGTGTAAATCAAATATATGAAAAGTGCTGAGCATAATGATTGAGATAAATTTTATGGAGATAGATTGAAAAAAAGAATGGAGGAAAACAATAAGACTGCAGTAGGATGATGAATTAATTCAGAAAATAAAATTAGCCCTTGGTTGCTTGATAAAACTTCACATTTATTCTGTGTGTTCATTTGTAGACAGCAGAACACAAATTCCTGTGAGAAAAATAATCAATGATAAATGTAGAAAAGACCAAAGTATGCAGTTAAATTGAGCTTTATCCGTACCTCAGGATGCTGTAGGGGCATTCTTCCACCTCTGTACATCTCAGGATTGACATCGGTCATATTTCGTATCATGGATGGGTCCATCTGTGGCCTTGGACCCCCCATCTGCATACTGTATGGATCCGGCATGCTGTTAGATCTAGCTAGGGGATGCCTGTGGGAAAATAGGAATAGAGTTATATACGACTTGCTTTACTATGTCCAAATTAAAGTACATCTTTCAGCAAACTATAAACTTCAATTATTTCACAAGTGAAAATATCTTTTAAAATATGAAGAATCTGAATTTGTCTTTAGCCCTGCCCTCTACTCTTCACCATACACATTCATAAAAAATAAGAAAAGGGAAACAAACTTGTGACCCCCCCAAGCAATTCCTTTAAAATTAAAAAAAAAAAAAAACATAAGGCCCACCTGAAACCAGGCTCTGGAATGCGAGGAGATCCTGGGTAAGATTGACCCTGATTCATGTTTGGAGGAGTCATTGGATGCCTCATCTGGGGTGATCCCCCTGGGTATCTCATGCCATGGTAGGCCTCAGAGGTCTGAGGACCCGGAGCAAGGAATGGATCGTCCATCTGAGCACTTGGGGTCTGTGGGGTGCCTGGAGGGAAGGTGTATGGGTCCATGGGTCCCCTGCCCGGGTGGGTCGCCGTGTCCCCCATGGGATTGGAGGCATCAGCAATTTGTTGCTGCTGGGCGCTAGCTAGAGGATGGGTAAGTCTTGGACCTGCAAAAATGACGACGTCTCTTCAGCTTAGCAGGTTAACAATGAAATTATAAAGATTTATTTGCGAAAGGATGTGATGAAAATTTCATCAGTTATGGGAGGGTAAATCATATTGAAGTTCATATCCTTTAGACACACTGATTAAGGATAAATCTAAGAATCAGGCATACAATGAAGATTACTTTCTGATTAAGTAGCATAGTGGATTACTGCTTTAATCTAAAATTAAGAGACTGCAATAATCATAATGGTTTAACATGGGTAACTGTTATGAAAAAAATGATCAGACGACAGAAAATTATTCTGGTTTGGTTTTGAACATTATTGGAGTCACAGTGTTCCTGTGTATCTTCAATTCAGTTTTGTTACACTCAGATATGTCATTGTAAAATCCCTGTGGAGGTCTTGATCTTTAAAAGCCAAAGCTTATCCCTCATTCCATGTCATGCTGACATGCCCCAATTAGTATGATTGTTTGGCTAGAGGTTTTTTTTAACCAAAACCGAAAGGTGGCAAATTACACCTCAATGGAGTGATTGTTACGTAAAGTGTCTTCCCAAAGAATAAAAAAGCAGTATATGAATCCAAGATTTCCTATCCGTCCAAAGCTTTAGCCACAAAATCCCAAACACCCAATATTTCTCTTCTGATTGGAAAAAAAATTTAAATATGAAATGTCTTTACACACAATAAGCTTTACTACTTTGAGGTAGTAAAGCTTATTGTGTGTAAAGACAGTATAAGCTTTACTGCTTTGAGGTAGAATCAAGCACTACTACTTGTAGTCGCAGCAAAGGTGAACAAAAAGGTGCCACTCATACAAATCTTGGATCAAGCACAGGTTTACCAGACTGATTAATTAAGATGAACTATAACATACCTTGCATACGCCTTGGAGGTCCAGGCAACCCTCCCATCAAATCTTGACCGGGAGAGGGTACTCCTCCTTGCGGAGAAAACATGTCAGGCGCAGCAGGTCTCACCCTTGGAGACATGCCTGGAGCTGAGGCCGAGGGATGCGGGGAGAAAATTCCAGTGTCTTCCTCTCTTGGACTAGATGCACCGAACGCCTGAAGTCCTGGGAGTCTCAGCTGAGGCCTAACTTGATGCCCAGGTCTCATAGGTGTGGATGGTGAGAATGGGTCGATCTGACCTGTTACCTGCTGAGCATGACCCGGCTGTTGCTGTGGTGAGAAAGCATATGGATCTGGTGACGAGGGCACACTGCCGGTTGAAACTGCAGAGCCTGCCCCACCACTCGTGTTTGGTGAAAAGACTGGTTCACCTGAACTGCCTCCACTGCCAGGTTGTGGAGGTTGAGAGCCAGCAAAATCTGGGGTTCCAGGTGTCTTCATAGGATCATCAGGTCCCCAGCCGTGTCGAGGATAAGGACTGGTTCCTGGGTGAGGTGCCATCATTGGGTTTGAGCCTAGGTTTAGAAATTCACATACAGACCATTAAGTAAGGGAAGCCATCTAAACTAAATTAAAATTTATGCAAAAAATCAACTATACTTTTGCATGATTCACTTTTCTTAGTAAATCTTTCTATATATAAAAACCCTTATCTTATTTTTATCCATATATAGTTGTTATTTAACATGTATCTGTGAATATCCTTGTGGCACTTCTTGTTCTTGTTTTTGTTTCTGATGAAGGCGTAAAACCAAAAGCTTCTTGCTTTGTTTTGATTTGTAAATTTTGGAGCTGCACTCTACTTAGTTTTTTTTTCTTTTTTTTTTTTTACTGTGCCTCGCAACTATACATTTATGGACTAAATGAAAAATTACTTTTCAGAGGTAGGCCATTAAACTTTATGGTATTCATAAAAAGAGAGAAAGAAGAACTTAATTAAAAGTTCATAGGTTACTTGAAAAACAAAAGTTTCTCACCATCATGATACATGTCACCTCCAGGAGTGAGAGGTGGGGGAGCTGGGGGAGGAGGCATTGCTTCACTGTCTTGTTGTTTTTGAATTTCTTGTCTTCTCTGCAGTTCCTGGCTCACCTGCTAAAAAAAAGCACACAGGAATAGCGAGTCAATACAGCATCTTAAATAATATTTTGAGAGGGGAAAGGAAAGCACTCTTCTCTATATGTACTATCATGACTTTGTTTATTTCTAGATTCCTTATCCACCTTAAAAAGATTATACACAATCATTTTAGAAGGAAAAATTATGTTTTTGACATATCACTGAATTCAAATTGAGAAGAAAAAAAAGTGTCAGCTATTTCTTTGAATAAAAGGTACCTGTTACTGAGGTAGAAGATATAAATCAATATAAGAAACAAATACAGTAGATATTTTAAGAAGTTTGCCAGCCTTGAACATTTTTAACGACAAAATCAAGTGCTTTCATACCAAAAAAAACAAAAAAAAAAACCGAGAGAGAGAGAGAGAGAGAGAGAGAGAGAGAGAGAGAGAGAGAGAGAGAGAGAGAGAGAGAGAGAGAGAGAGAGAGAGAGAGAGAGAGAGAGAGAGAGAGAGAGAGAGAGAGAGAGAGAGAGAGAGAGAGAGAGAGAGAGAAGAGAGAAATAGCTTACAGAACTATTTAGCTATCAAAAAAAAAAAGAAAAGTTGGAGAAATAATCTTAGAGAAGAAATGGTGAAAAAAAAACTCATTTGTTTGAAACTTGCCACGAATGATAATTTGAACTTGCTCAAAATGAAATAATGCTCTTTATTCTCAGTGAGCGATCAAAGTCTGCATTTTATTTTACTTCAGTTTAATTCAAAGAAAGAACATGAGAAAAAAATTAAAGCAAAGAGTATCATAAAACGAAATTTAATATTAAAATGAAGTTCTGAGTTTACTCACTAGAAAAAAAGTTTTGAATTCATAGAATGTCATTACAATACAAAACTAACAAAGTTTAAAAGATGCAAACATTATTTATCATGCCATATAAAAATATAAGAGCTTCATTAAAAGCACAAATACTGCTTTAAACTTCTTAAATTTACATAAGTTTGTTAAAGACAGCAGTTTTTTTTTTGCCAACACTGCCTAAAAAGATAATGCATGCAAACACACATGCCATTTACTGAATTTTGCAGGCATTATAATAAAATTTGGCAGCCTTTAATTAAATGCTGGAAATTCATTTGATCATAGTTCAATAGTTTTTCCATTATGTTAAGCAAAACTAAACATTAAGTTTAAAAAGAAAAAAAAAAACATAAAAAAATAACAGCAGAAAGTTTTAAAAGAAAAAAAAATAATAATCAATATTTTGACTTTGTTATTATTAGATGTCTGCCAAGGAAAAAAAGGTCAGTTAAAATTTCAAATAAAGTTGGCAGTTAAAATAACACATGTTCAAAACAACTTTTATGAGCTGTTATAAGTGCATTTTTATTTAATGGGAAAATTGTGTGCAAGTATGCATGTGGTGTGTGTGTGTGTGAGACTTCAGGCGTCTTTTTTCAATTTTTGTTTTCATTTTGGACTTGGTCAAAAAGTGAAGATGAAAACATAATTCTTCTTTCGTGCTGTCTTTCTGATTAAAGGACTCTTTTTCAACACCAATTTGCATCATGAATCAATGACTGTTTTTCATCTTATTTTCTTTTCAGCTTAAACTCAAGGTTTAGAAGCTGTTGATTATTTAACAATTCTGCTTTCAAGTCTCAGCATTTAACAGGGACAAATCCATGCCTATGTGATGGAAGAAAATCTGAAACTGGTACCATAAACTACTTTCTCCTTGATTACATGATCATTCCATTTTCTCTCTTTGCACAAATTTCTTGTGTGATCACTTGTTTGTTAATCTTAGTAAACAACACAAAAACTCTCATATCAGAGCAGGCAGAAAACTAGGGTAAAATTACGCAACAGGCCAGAGTGACAGAAGAAATAAAAAATCAAATCAGATACTTTGTTAGTTGTTTTTTTTTTTCAAAGTTAATCCAACATACATTTTTTGCCTTTTGTCCGGCCTTTTTCTGTAATAGCAAATGCAATGGTAAAAACATTTTTAATCCACAGATTTTTTTGTCCTTTATCTCTTCAGCCCATGAAGAAGTATTTTGTAATACGTGGCACAAAGTCTGATCAAACATCTAATCAAATATCCACAAGCTTCTTTAATAATTGAAAGTCAAATTGCAAACTTTGTTGCCATTAAAAATAAACTCACATAAAGAAATGAATCTAAAAAGGCTTTCCTGACTTTTTTTTCTTTTAAGATTTTAAATAAATGTATAAATTTCAACTTATTTACAGATTCACTTTTATATTGATGAAATAAAAATAAAAAAAGTCCACTAAATATTGGAAATAAAAAAAAAAACAACAAAACCTTGCCACACCATTTTTACTTATAAAAACACCACAATATTTTTGTCACAGGACAGATCAGCACCAGTTTCCATTATTTTTCCACCTTAAGGTTATCTAAAATATTTTGGGACCAGGAAAAAATTGGGAGCCAACGACATAGAAAATCAGAGGGCATGACAACATCAAGTTCAATGCAACAGGGTGGGCTTGAGCTTACGTTAAAAAGGTACAGGGTATTTGAGAACAACCAACATTTGGGAGAAAATACGACCAAACCAATAATGAGCAAAATCACTTTTATATACTTCAATGTTTGTGTTTGAAGTTTTTGTCTCTATGTTAAAATACAAAACAAAGACTAGGTACAGCTCAGGCTTATTGGCAAACTGCTTATTTTTCAAGATCGAAAGAAAATACACCATAAAAAATATCCTTCAATATTCTGGGGTACAGCATTTATTTCAGCTGTGCAGCAAAAATTTTCAACAGTTTCTGCTTTCCTTTACAAAAGCTTGACCCGCAACTATACTTATTTTTTCTTTTGCTTTTGCCATTTGTAAAGCTAAAAATTGATACATTCTTGCTCCCCTCCACAGTACTTTATAGCCCCCTGGAATCATTGAACTTTGGAATTATTCTAAACTGTCAGAAATTCATCTTGAAGGATTGTAAGACCTTCTAGCTTACTGATCAAGTTAACCTCATCCCATTCATTTAAAAAAAAAATAGGAGAAAAATTCAGAAAAGAGTATATTCTTCCTTAAACAGCATGCTGTCTACATTGTAGACATGCATTTTTTTTTTCAAAAAATTTATTTTTGACAACTTCCTTCAACTTACTGTTCCAAAAGAAGACTGAAAAAATTCTAAAATAATCATAGACAAGTGTATATATCATAAAATATAACTTACTTTCTGGGCTTTCTGCACACGACTACTTGTTCGGTTTTTTCGAGCCTTAGACTGGAAAGGAAAAAAAGGATCATTTTTTAAAAGGAAATCTGTAAACTCATGTCACTAAAAAAATTAAAAAAAAATATATGGGTAATCATTTTTTCATCACACAATCAATTATAAAAAAAAACCTAAATAAATAAAAGGAAAAAAAATTCCTTTCTCTAGCCAATGAAACTTATTTAAAAAACAAAACAAAAATGAACTGCTTCAGAGGATCTGAACAGAATATAAGATTTTCAACTCGGGTTTATTCACTTCTCCAGAAAGAACTAGCTGAAGAAACACAAACTGGTTGAGATTACATTGAAAAATGTGTATATATACAGCAGGATCTCCGCTTTAAGTTTCCTCACCAGATATGGAGCTTTCTCATCAGGATTCAACTTTCTCCATAGTTTCGCAATTTGTTTGGATCTTTCACTCCAATCTATAATAAAAAAAATTGAATTCTTTAAATCATTTTGAGTCATTACGAAATAAAGTCAAAATATGAGCAGCATTATTCATAGAGGATAAAAGGAAATTTTAACTTTCCTGTCATTAAACATGAAACAACCAAACTCAAAACTTACAGGCTTTAACTTTGTGCTCTAATAAGCAAAAAAAAAACAACTCGAAGAAAACTATATTACACCTCTTAATAAATGAAAAGGTAATAAATATAAAAAAAGCTTCATTTTGTATACAACCATCAATAAGTTGAGGATCAAATGTTTTACATAGAGACCCATTTAAGTAATAAGTATGAACATAAACAAAAAAGACCCCTAACAAGAGCGTTTAACACAAAAAGCTTTTCTTGTTAGTTATCGATCAATTAAGCCAAAATAAAAGTATCTCATGATACTCTTCATTGTCTTTATCATCAAGTCTATATTCAGAATTTTATGCAGCGATATTTGCTTTTACTGGTTATTGACACCCACCTTAAGACACGTAGAAACTTCAAACAAAAAAGAACTAATACTGGATCATGGCAAGTTTTACTAATAGATTTTTTCCAAATTTTTAATTCTAATAAAATGAAAAGGGATGAACAAAGTGTCCAGTCTCAAAAATGGGTTATTTTTATATGTACCTGGATATTTCTGCTTCAGATCGGGATGACACATATTTACGTAGAGCACGCAGGAGATGGTGGCCTGGTCTCCCATCTCCTCCTCCTGCTCCCACTTGAGGATGGTCCTCTTGTTGCCGTCGCCCTGCTCCTCCTCCGGGGCTGCCGGTGTCGTGGGCCCAACACCCCACTGGGGCAACGGGCCACCAGCGGGAGCTGTTGCTCCTTGAGCACCTGCAGGAGTCTGAGGAGGCGGGCCTGATCCGCTGCCTGGTCCTCCCATGCCTGGTGCAAAGCTGGCTCCACCCATTTGAGGACTTCGTGAAGTAAAAGAGATAGGATGTAATGAAATTATACAGAGTGGTTAGGGGTTTGACGATCAACTGTCTCATATCCTGTACAAATGAATGATTTGTAAACCCTACCACATTCAAAGATTCAATGCACTTTTCCAAGCTTCTTTAATGATGACCATTGTATTAAGTTCTGTGAACAGATATTCAAGTTTTTTATCTTTCAAAGCAGTGAGGCAAAGAGGAACCCATCTATTCAAAATGGGCGTTTTTTTATTTAAAATTCCAAAATCTGACTCCATTGGACCGGTCGCAAAACACTTGTATATTATATACTTGTAAAAATTTAAAGAAAAAAACATGCCTAACATTTGTCGAGGAATGGTGACTTAGGCATGACTCCTCTCAACCTTAGCCGCGAAATTTTTATTCGAATCAATCAAATTTGACCATTCATGATCAGGACACACTATTTGTTGGCACTGGCGGCCTCTAAGATAAATGGAAATCTTGTAGCTATGAGACGGTAAAGAGGTCGATAAGTTTATCCTCCTTACCCAAAGTTTGACGAGGAGCTATACTGCATCCCAAATGGTGGTAAACCTGGAGGTGTCTGCTGCACGGGTTTCCCTCCCATTTGGTTCCTCATACCCTGTATTTGGGGAGGGGGTAGAGGCGCCATGCCTGGGTGAGGACCCTGTGGACCACTTTGCTGCGGAGGAGGCATCTGTATGGGCAAGTTGAATTGGCCTGGAAAGCAATAAAAATTACGATGTAACAAAAGTGGGTGAAATTGTGTGTCATAAAGATATTTGTTGTTTTTAGTGTTAAAGAAGTTTAAAAAATCATTACAAATAAACAAAGAAAAAAAAAGGCATGACTGCCATTTGAAATCACATATATCTATTCATAATTCTGTGGGTAATAATTTGAATATGAAAAAAAAATATGCAGTCTATCCAAGTCTCTCAAAACTGGAATGGGAGAGAAGAGAGAGAGAAAGAGAGAGAGAGAGAGAGAGAGAGAGAGAGAGAGAGAGAGAGAGAGAGAGAAAGAGAGAGACAGAAAGAGAGAGAGAGAGAGAGAGAGAGAGAGAGAGAGAGAGAGAGAGAGAGAGAGAGAGAGAGAGAGAGAGAGAGAGAGAGAGAGAGAGAGAGAGAGAGAGAGAGAGAGAGAGAGAGAGAGAGAGACAGACAGAGAAAGAGGAAGAGAGAAGACAAACACCCTGATGCAGGCTTGCCATATCTCACCTGAATTCTGGACGTTAGGATCTCCACCCTGGCCTGATGGCGTGTCTAAGACACCCGAGAAAATATCCTCCACATCCTGCACTAGACCTGAGGAGAAACAAGGGAGAGAAATTGGTTGGTAAGAAATTAAGATAAACAGCCTGATCTCCATCACCACTAAAAGGGATAAATGAAAATTCATTTCGTTATATTGCTCACAAGGAGGCCATAACGACAGGCACTGAAAGGTAAGGTCATCATATCAATAAGGGCCACTTTTCTGACTGTTTGACATATTCATCTTAATATATCCCCTTCCCCACAGAAAAAAAAATTAACTTCAGGCCCCTGGAAAATGATCCTTCGTAAAGAGGTTAGAGATCTTCACACATTTAGTTTTAATAGTGCCTGGATCAAAACATCAAAAAATGAGGGTGTGGGATCAAATACTGGTGTAGCGCAAAAAAAAAAAAAAAATAGCAGAGAGACACCTGGGAGTCATGCCCAGGCCTCTAAGAGTGTCAGAAGTTCAGAGCCAAAACACTTGCTATAAGGGGGGGTTTCTTCTCTGAAGACTGTTACCCAGCTCCCCAATGAGTTTCTACCTAAATGACTTTCATGAAAGCACTTACCTTGGAGGAAATTGTCTCCTACTGCTTGTTCCACATCCAGAGCCTTCCCCATCTCCCCTCGCAACATGTTTGCAATGTTATCTGTCCCCGGTTCATTATCTTTGGCCTCTGTCACAGGGTCCATGTCAAGATTTAAACCTTTCGGGCGGTGAAATGTTTAGACACGTCATAAAATAATGTTAGGCGTTTTAATGGCATTAAATATTCTGAACTTCTGAAAATACTTCATTTTAAAAAAAAACCCCAGATATCTTCATTTAAAGACTGCTACATTGCCTTGTGAATGATCTGAATGTAAAGACTGCTACTGTTTTATTTTTTAGATTATATGTTTGGCATCCAAATAGACAATAGGATTTTAAGTTGAAAATGCTGTTTTGTTTTGTAATTTTTTTCTTTGCAGATCATGGAAGTAAGACTATTTTGATTATTAATAATTCTTTGCAGCAGTCATTCATTACATTGGTCTGAGCAAAATTACATTTCTCCATAATGAAAAATTAAAGACAAAACAAGAAAAGGCAGTAGAAGCCAACTTGCAACTACTCACCATCGTCATTCAACTCCTCCCTGATAATGCTGAGGATATCGTCATTCTCTGGGAATTCCTGAAGGATGTCATCTGTGGATACAGTTGGCCATTAATATATAAAGGTTACATAACACAGTGAAATCAAACTGACCAAGAAGAGGGAGAGAGAGAGAATCAGAGAAAGAAAGAGTGCTTGAAAAATAGTAACAGAAAAGCTTTTAGCTCCTTACCGAGTCCTGTGATATCCTCCCCAGTTTCGGAGCCTGACATCGATGTGTGAGGTCGCTGGGAGGGAGGGGGAGGAAGACCAAGGCCAGATGGTCCTGGTATCGCGTCATTTGCTTCAGCACTTGCAGGCAGTGGAGGAATCCCTGGAAGGTCTGCCAAGGGAAAAATATTAACACATGGAAATAAAACTTCAAAAGAAAATTTCTCTCTCCAGTAAAAGTCTTTCAATTGACATCAAAAGAGTATCAATAAAGCAAAAGATTTGAAGAAATTTGATGTACATATTTTCTTGTCTGAAAAAAAAAGGCAGTTGTATAAAAAATGTTAAGCATTTTATTATGTGAATCTATTTCATATAGATTTTTTTTTTTGCTTACCTGAAACAGGCAACGGTTTAGCTGGGCTGCCCTGCTCACCATCAGATTCAGACTCTTGCTTCAAAAGATCTTTAGTCGTCTCTTTTGTCTGATCCAATATTCCTTTGCCGAAAAATGCCTCCTGCAAGAAATGATACCAAAAACAAGTGCAAGACAGGTGCCATAAAAGATTTAGAATCTCATTTTCATTTTGTATCTTAAAGGAAAAAAAATGAATGTCATGTATCATATTAGTATTTTTCCTGCGTTTTGTGTCATTCAAAATAAGACACTACGAGGATATAGTTATTGTGTTCATCAGCGATAAGGAGTATACTCCATACCATTGCCCCTGGATGATAATTTTAAATAGGAAACATTTCACTTAAATCAAAAGACAAAAAAAAATTCAACGAATAAACCTCAAGGATTTTGTTTCATGGATATACAATCACTTCACAAAACATACCTGCATATAAAAAGGGAAAGATTCCTCAAGCTTTGATTTCTTTATTTTCCGTCTACGTTTTGGCTTGTCCGTCTTTTCACCTGTTGCCTGATCTACTATTTTCGTAAAAAAAATGAGCAAAACACATTGCATGAGAAAATGAAAGTGAAGATATTCAGTTGTTTGAAAACTGGCTAAAAAGACATTTCACATGTTTTAAAAATTTGAAATAAATTTATTCAAGGAAAAGACTAAAAAAAAAATTGCCTTTAATTCACAATTTGTCATATTTTCTTGATTTACAACAAAATAATGATAAAATTTGCCCCATTGATTTTGAAACTCTCATGAGTATAGATGTAAAATAAACATTGCCTGCACGTGAAACATTTAGCAACTCTGAAGAGCAGAGATGAAAAATAAACATTGTGCACAAGTGAAACAGAGTATAGTTCTCATGTCGTTCCAAATTTTCAACAGTTGGGACAGATCTCACGACTGATTGTGGTGAGAATTCATACTGAGCTTCTTTTATTATCATAGTCCAATTTAAATAAAGTGAGCTGGTCAATTTTTGGAAGTTATCTTTCACATGATAATACAAATTCAATTGAATCCAAAAGAAATTTTTGGAATAATGTAATAAACAAGATTTTTCTTTACCTTTCTCATCCTCTGGCTCCTCATAGCTAGCCTGCCTCTTTGCCAACCACTGCCTTGATCTCTGCCTTACGATAAAGCCTCCAACACCTAAACAAAGAAAATTTTACTGAATGCTCTCTCCATATCAAACCATAGTGAAATTAAACAGTGCCAAATAAGCATTATATGTATGATGAAATGGAAGTTGATTATCATGATGCACAACCAAATAACATTAAATTACTTAAAAATAACCTTTTTAGTCACCATAAAATATTTTCATAAAAAAAAAAACCACAACAAAAAAAAAAACTCAATATAACTGAATATTTTTTTTTATTCTTATTCAGCCCATTCCAAACAGAAGAATTTTTCACTCTAGCCAACACTTTTTCTTAAAATCAAGACTACATTCTAGATCGTACTTTTTTATGCTGCACTTCTAGAAGCACACCAAAAATAATGATGGGAACTTACTTTGATGATAAATATATCATGTTTTTGTATTCAACAAGACGTTTACTATTTAGCTAAAAGATAGGGAAGAAGGATATCCAAAAAATAGTTGAATTGTCACTGATTCTACAATAGTGTGATGCTGATTAATAGAATAAGAGTAATCATTGTCAGTACCTGTATTTTACTGCATTTCATCCTATATTTGTCTATACTTTTAAGTCTACTTTATGACTGCTTCTCCTATCCTTTGAGTAAGATAGCTCTGGCTTTGAACTGTACATGATGTTAAGATATTATTTGATTGACAGATTTCAGACGGTCCAAATTTTAAACTTGCACAGGACTGATGTGCTGTCTCAGAAATATCCATCTATTTAGAGATAAAAAGAATTAGTAACTTAAAGTTCATATCTTACCTAAACCAAAAACTCTTCTTGGTTTACGTTTCTTTGCGGCATCTTCTCCGGTCTCTTCTTGTGTGCCTTGATCCAAGTTTTCAGCACCATCTTCTGGGTCATCCAATTCTGAAACATAAAATCAAATTTTTTTTCCTTCAAATTCTATTTTAAGCAAGTAATACCATAAGCATATCTTAAAAAATTGGATTTCCTGATGAAGTTTTGAGAAAACATGGTGAGAAAACAAATCCTCTCCTTAGTTTAAAGATTTAGCAGAAAAACAAATATAAATGAATAAAATTCTACAATGAGAGTAAAAAATCTTTAGCCTCAGTAACAGAACTTACATAGAGAGTAACAAAGAAGAGATGGAACAGACTCTACAGGACACATGAGACATCTTTGCTCCTCAACAATCAATAGAATATTAGCTCAAGCAGTCATTTTGAAGCTTATATTTTTTTTAATGACTTCAAATCAATCCATTACGGAGAGCTACGTACTGTCTTGTTGACTGCCAATTAAAACATAGTTCACTTTAATTTTTTCCCCTTGTTGATGCATGTGATGTCCACACATCTCATTAAATTGAAACTATAGAAAAGTATTACAAAATTCTTGTTTTAATTAATCAGTCTCATAGTGTTTAAATTACACCTAAAGAAGAGTCCACCCTGCATACCTATATAAAATAATCTTATCAAAAGTGAAAATTTCATTATGAAAACTCACGAGACATGCGACGTTGATGCTGCAGTTGCTGCTGTTGCTGTTGTTTAAATTTCTTAGGGTTTGTGACCTGAAGACGCTGGATTTGGTTCAGTCCACTTGCAAACAGATACACACCATCCATGTAAAACTGACGAGGAGGCTCTGGTGGAGCCACATAGGGGGTCACAGGGAGGGAAGGGATTGGCGATGTCTGCACTTCTTCCTTGGGAGGAGGGGTGGGAGGGGGTGGTGGAGGAGGCACTGAAAAGAAAAAAAAATAGGGTAAAGCGCACAATGGACATAACTAGAACAAGATATATATATCCATTTGACAATGAAAGAGAGATAGGATGGCTTAAAACTAGGTAAAGTGATGAATGAAGCAATAGAATATATATATATACATATATGTATATATATATATTGTACATATTATATATATACAAACTTGACTGGCTTCTTGCGTTTAGTAGAAACAATAAAGAAAATCATATCTCTTGGAATTGAAAACAAAATATAGGGATAAAACAAAAAAATGAATAACATACAGGGGCCTTCTTTTCCAGTGAGCGGTCGACAGAACAAGCAATGATAGCCATAGTCAGCTGCCATCTCTGCTTCATCTTCCCCATTCAAACCATCACATTCACAGTGGAGCCACCTGCAAGAGCCAAAAAAGAAAATGAAAAAGTTGTTAAAAAAAAAAGGGAATCTAAACGAACTGACAAATGCTCCCAAATATATGTTTACAGAGGCATGTGTGTTTACTTCTATAAAACATGTCACCTACCCAAAATTATGTGTGAAGCTTTACAGGGTAAATTTTTATTGCTTTGAGTGTAAAAAAAAAGATAAATTTTACAAATAATTTTTGTCTTTTGATATATTAGGGTAAAAATCTTCATGAAGCCCTTAAATAACGACTAATATTAAAAATTAATGGTGGAAAAAAAAGATGATATTTTTGTCATGTTACTTTTTAATGAACAACTGTAAACAACTTTGTTAAACTGTCTATTTTAAAAAAATTAAAAATAATTCAATGCCTTCTTACATTCTAAACTTTCTCAAGATATATGTAGGGATGCTAGGAGAGGCAGCTAATAGATATGCTTTGAGGGCGTTATTAGCAATATGACAAAACTATCACACAGCTATCTATGTGGGCATTATTGCCAACATAACAAACCTATGACAATGCTCTCTATATGGACGTTATTGCCAATATGACAAACATATCACAATGCACTCTATATGGACATTATTGCCAATACGGCAAACCTATCACAATGCTCTCTATATGGATATTAATGCCAACATGACAAGCCTATCACAATGCTCTCTATAAGGACATTACTGTCAACATGACAAACCTATCACTATGATATCTATGAGGGTGTTATTGCTAACATGATAAACTTATCACCATGCTGTCTGTGTGGCCTAATTGCCAACATGGCAAATCATCTATGAGAGTTATTGCCAACATGACTAACCTATCACACTGCTGGCACTGTATGATGAGCTGGTCTATGAGGTAACTGTCAGCGCACACTGGACAGTAAATCTTGCTGTGACACGGGCCACACTGTGTGTAGTTGTTCATCCACTGGCAGGCAAAGCCTGGGTGTGTGGTACCACAATTCACACACATTACACACCTGTGAAATATGGAGATTAACATTGGAATGGAACTTGACCATCACTTTTATGCGTCATTTAAAAAAAAAAATGGAAATAAAAAACACATTACAATGAAAGGTACTTATTTTAAAACTTTTACTAAATATTTACAAACCCTGTATTGCAAAGACTATTCCACTTAAAAGATTATTTTTTTTTGCTTGTTTAAAATCGCTTTTTCCAAATAACTGACATTTTTTTTCATTTTTGTTTCTTTTGTCTATGCTCCATTCATCACTGACCATTTGCATTTCCAGTTTCCTTTTGGCACAGTCTCCAGTGGTGGATCTAGACAGTATGTGTGGTAGCTGATATCACAGTCATCACAGAGGAGTAAACGCCCCTCATCGTCAGGACCACCGCAACCCTCACACACAGTGCAGTCTAGGCAGCGCCAACCCTTTTGCAACATGACCTTCGTTACCTGGTGACAAGAAAAAGTTGTTCAGTGAAGAATAATGGTCTTAAATATTGCCGTGTTAACCAGCCTATCTAATGCTTGCGAAAGATTTTTCAAAATCCTTTTGAAAACCTATCATTTGCAGTGATGCAATTTTTTTTAAAACATATTTTCAAGTTTGCACCTGATTTCTCTTTAGAAAGTAAATCTTTGGATTCTTGTGAATCTTTGAGAGGCCATTTGTGTCTCCAGCAAGAGAAAAAATGCTTGAAAGAGTAACTTTTTATCATCATAGATGGAGTATGAATCATAAAAAAAATAAAATAAAAAAAAAATTTATGATGACCAATAGAAGGATTTATTCTTCAGTTCCAAACCGGAATTTTTATTCAAGAAACCAAAGTTAATTTACTGAAATGGAAATGACAAATAAATATGAAAAGCAATGAAAAATTTTTTGGGGTCATCTGAGATTCTGAATAAGATTGGTTGTATGATGCTCTTTCCACAGAGCTGGTTCAAGTGTTTCAGAAATTTTAAGAACCCCATATTGATAAAGCAGAAAAAAAATCCTGCCGATTCCTAATACTTACTGTGACGGTAACACAATAGGGATGATAGCATTGACCACACTGTGTGCAAACAATCATTCTTGATTCCTCATCTTTGCCAAAGGAGCCACATGCTTTGCAAATATCCTTTAAAATACACAGAAAAAACAATTATTTAAAAAAAATGAGAGAGATAGAGAGAGAGAGAGAGAGAGAGAGAGAGAGAGAGAGAGAGAGAGAGAGAGAGAGAGAGAGAGAGAGAGAGAGAGAGAGAGAGAGAGAGAGAGAGAGAGAGAGAGAGAGAGAGAGAGACAGAGAGAGACAGAGAGAGAGAGAGAGAGAGAGAGAGAGAGAGAGAGACAGAGAGAGAGAGAGACAGAGACAGAGAGAGAGACAGAGACAGAGAGACCAGAGAGAGAGAGAGAGAGAGAGAGAGAGAGAGAGAGAGAGACAGAGAGACAGAAAGAGAGAATCAAAGATTATTTCAACTTGAATTTGAAGCAATACAAAATAAGAGAGGCTTGATTGAATACTTACCTTTAAAATCTTTATTTGTAATGAAAGGGTTAATATTCTTTGCGTTCACATCTAGAGGTCCCTTTTCATTGGCATAGTAAACAGGCTAACAGAGAGATGAGAGACTGAGAGCTTCATTCTTATAAACAGTTTGGAAAACCCTTACATAATATATATATAAAACTATTGTTATTTTTCAGGGGTTAGTGGAACATCATTCTTATGCTTTTCCCACAAACCTAATCTTTGTATCATATCAGTAGCCATCTTACTGTTGTCATTTACTAAAGTAAATGGTTTTCACATATCAAAAACAAAGCTGAAATGGCAACTGGGTGGTCTTCATGCAAAGGCTGTTAGGCATTTATTATTGTTGACTAACATTGACATCTTAAATGATTTGATACGACAATGATGGTTAAAAAATACAAATAATATTTGAAATGGATATTGTTTCCACCTACGCCATACCTGATCCATCACAAACATGTCACTTGAATCAGCTAAAATCAAGGAGTTGGGATGATCATCTCCATCATCATCATCCGCATCGTCTTCTGGCTCTTGCTCCTTTTCTTTCTCTTTGTCCTTCTCCTTCTCCTCACTAAGACCCTCCATAGATAAAATTGAGTATGCAGGAGAACTCCCTGAGAAAGTAGGCTGGGCAGAATGTTGTGAAACAGGCTGAAATAGCAATATGAACAGATAGATCAAGATTTGCTGAAATGAGCATGTGGAAATATAAAAAATGTTACTAAATTCGACATTTCAATTATACATCAAGTTGTGGATTGATTGACTACGACTTATCAGAACAGATTTAACTTCACGCATCACTCATAGCCATTTAAAAAAAGAGCAACGATAAATAACAACTATTGTTTTCTGCAAAACTGCCGGAAAAGGTCATATACATGAGTCAGTTGCCTTTGTAAATTTAGTATTAGCTTCTGGCTGCAAAGAATGTCTTGAGACCAGAATGACAGTTTTATTATGGAGAGGTTTAAACAGTTTAGGATTTCATACATTGCTATTTAATTCTTAAAAATTTAAACAGATATCCTGACAATGTACCCACTGGCCATGAAAGATCCCCCAAAATTCCTAACAAGGGAAAATCAAAAGAAAAGACTGTTAAAGCCTTACACTGCTGCCTTCCATGGATGTGATGCCCATCACTTGCCCTCCAATCTTAACTTTTATTTTGGGACCTCGTCGTTTCTCACTCAAACTCTGAGATGTCTGTTGAACGTTTGGTTGTTGATGCTGCTGAAGTGAGGCAGATGTTGATGGCTGCTGATGGTGATGGTGGTGGTGATGATGCCTCTCTGAATGTTTGCTCTGTTGAAAAAAATCCAGTCATGAAACAGCATATAAAACAATTAAAAAAAACCCACACACACACAAAAAAAAACAAAAACAAAAGAAGTTTCAAAAAAATCTACAGGTATAAAGTTTATCTTTTTTATAATGATTTAAAGCTAGATATACAATCTTTAGATTTCATTTTACATTTTAAAAAGTGTGAGAAAGGTGAAAATATATCAAACTAGTTTATTGAAAAAAAAATAAGCAAAGATTGTTCAAACACATAAAAAAACAAAAGAAAAAGAAAAGAAAAAAAAAACACCTGATACAAACACTTACTTTTTGTCTACTTTTCTTAGAAAATTCAAACGAATCCCGTCTTCCGCTTGGAGATAAAATGCCCTGGATGCATCAGAAGAGGAAAAAATATTAATAAAAGTGGCCTCCAAATATACATTTATCGAAACAATCTATTAACTATAAAATGCAATTTAAAAAAAAAATGTAACAAATTTCTTATCCCTACTACATTTCATCTAAAATAAAGCTGTTCCAAAAGTCACTTTAATGATTTGCAGTCTGATGGTAAAAAAAATTTCAGAGGTATCATACATTTTACGTTAATTGTTGGTAATACACAAATAAAAAAAGGCAAAACCAGAAGTCCTTAAACAGGTAACCATGAAGGTTGAAAGATGTCATGTTTGAATAAAACAAATTCTTCTTCAACAAAAAAAAAAGTTCTTACTCACCCTTTCTGCTGTTTCAAAATCGTAACTAGAACTTGAATCCTCCCCGATCAAGAGTGATTCCTGTGAGCTTGAGGCTGTGAGTCGACCGTTGCCACCGCCTCCACCAGATAACGCAGCTTCAGTCAACATGGGATCATCTTTCGACACAAGGTCATCAGCTGAACAAAATTTAGGAGCATGTATAGAGTTTTCTGAATAAAAATAAATTATTTCTCAAACTAATCTAAATTACTAAAAATTTGTAACAAAAAAAAAAAAAACAACTTTGGTCCAAATTGAATTGGTTTCCTGCAAGTCTCATTCCTTCCTTATGAGTTATAGAAATAGAAAAACCTACACAGAAGATCCTCCTTTATAACCGACTGCCCCTTAAAAGGACAGCATTTTACTTTTAATTTACTTCAGACGATCATTCATAAATCCTATCACAGCAGCTATCCATTTTTAAAGATTTTAAGAAAAAAAAAAACCTTCTTACTCATCAAGCTCTCTATGGATTCTTCTGACATGTTATGGTGAAGACCAGAGAAATTGTGTTCCTCCATCTGACGAGTCGAAATCAACAGGTTACATGAAAGTTTGTCAATGACAATAAAAGATCCATCAAGAATCAAAAACATGGGTTAGTTTACTTTTGAACAATATAAGTAAAGACTTAACATACAACTTTTTCCTTAGACAGACCTTATCACAAAAGGCCAAATCACTTTAATAGCAGAGCTTTGGTTTCATGGATTCCTCTTATAATATTTTAAGCTACAGACTAACAATAATTTTTAAAATGTAGTGGCCAACATTCCTTACAAAACATATCTTTTCAAAATGCACCTGTTGACCCATTATTTAACATTTTTCCTTTACTTCCGTAATGTATGGACAATTTTTAAAAAGTAATTCACTCTTATTCAACAAAATTTGTTGTTACCATTTACACTGTATGAATAATCTTTACTTTACTTTACAAATAAATTTCCTCACCAACTGATCTGGGTCTGTCTCTCTGCAAACAGTACACATGTAATCCTGGGGTAACTCTTTTAGCTTGGTCATAATGTCTGGATTTAGGGACGGGTCACACTCTATGTGCACAAATCTGAAGAATCCAATGATACATACGTTAGAGGTGAAATTTGCAAGAGAGAAAAAAAAATCAACTATCCTATTAGCTGAATGAGGTTGATTTTCATGTTTATGAAACTTATGCAAATGGTTGTAATAAGAGATCCAGAAAAAAGGATCCATCAACTGAAGATAAAATGTTTATTATCTAAGGAATTTGTTGACTGAAAAAAAAAAGATTAAAAAAAATAAACAAAACCAAATCCATTTTCAACTCAACATGCATTTTGATTAACGTGTTATACAGAGTATATATAAAATCTCCGCAAAACCAACTGAACTGTTGTTTGCTACAAAAAAATGCACTGATTAATAATAAGACATCTCAACATATTAAACAACAAACGCAATTTGAGATAGATAGGCCAAAAAAAACAAACCAACCCAAAACAAACACAAAAGTGAGCAAAATCTTAATTGTTCTGCACTAAACATTGGAATTGACAATTGCACCTATAAAGTACTCCCATTTCTATTTAATTCAACTTCATATACGAAATTCAATAAATCTTCACTTACTTTTTACAAATCATGCAAGGCAGCATGGTTTTATTGTGGAAGTGTCTGTACGCCTTGCCACACAGTGGGCAGCAGAGACCTTTGTTGCGCTGCTGGTAGCAGGAATCACATACTGAATAGTTGAGATGCCACCTGGATGAAGGTCCGCTGCCTGGGGTTCTCGAGCCACAATCAGTGCAAATGCGACAATTCTAGACAAGAGATCCAATACAATTTTTAACTCATTATAACCATTTTCCAGTTCTGTGTTTGTTAATAAAAAACTAATGATTTTTCATACATTGATTATAAGAGAGCTATGTCCTCAGATATATTAGGTATTCTGAAAGAAGTCGGTTCTTCTGACTTTTGAACTTTCAACAATTAATTGATTTGAAAAAAAAAAAAGTAAAAAGAAGAAAAGTTCAATGTGAAAATAACTGAAAGATAAAATCAACATGAAATTCTTTATTTTCACCTTGCATCTCCAACCATTCTTGGGTATGGTAGCCATCGGAGGTTTGAGGCAAAATGTATGGTAAGTCTTATCACATGTGTTACAGACAAGGATGTTATTCTCATCAGATGCAGTCCTGGAGAAAAAAAAATTAATTAAATTTGGAAAAAGTAAACTAAGCCCAATAACCATACATATTCCTAAAATTTTACATATATGCACAAGGCAAGTTCATTCATACAGATAAAAATTTCGTCAGGCACATGATTGTTTACAACATACAGAATTCTTTAAATTTGCAGAAAATTGTCATCCCTGCATTGGAAACAAACACCTTTTAACAGACGAGCCTTGACTCACCGACATGTCTGGCAAATCTTGCAGTTGGGACACTGCCAACCCGCCCGACTGATCGGCTTCGACTCAACTGGCATGCTGAGACAAGAACCATGGCTATGATGGCCGCAGATGGTACAGAAAAGCTGTTCTCTGATATTTCCCATCTGGCCACACTGGATGCAACATGCTGAGGTGCCCACTATGGATAGATAACACGTGTCACATTTATTAGTCTCAATATAGTCCAAAAAGGTCAGATATTTAAAAAAAAAAGGTGAGAATTGTGAACTGCTATATTCATGCAGTTATGAGTGCCATTTATAAATTCACAAATTTTATGTTGTCTGAGAGTTGTATTCAAAGTAGAACTAAATTCATTGATTAATAAATGAATTGATGACTAAATTTTACTGTCTTTATTACTTGTCCTCAAAAGAGTTCAGTAGAAGACTTCTTAGGTAACATAAGTATGAGGCCACAAAACTTTTTCAAGTTGTAGAAATATTTCCAGATGTTACAAGAAAGTATAAACACGCCTTTCTCAAATAGAAAATTTAGATTTGCAAATCACAACAAAATAATCCAGGTAAATCATACCCATTATCAATATCAACCTTTTCATTGTTAAGGTTTTGATATATTACAAACAATATCTTGAATTGACTTTACTAGATCATACAAATACATATAAAAAAAATAGGCTTCTCAGCCCTAGTTTCAAAGCTTATAGACGACTTACATAATGATTCTGCTTGGTCTATGTGTTCTGGACACAACAAAGATAGTGTTTTCATGTCCTAAAAAATAAGAAAAAGAAAACACAAAATAAGTGGTTAGGTCAAAAGGATTAATTACATTTATTTAGGAAGATTGTGGGTGCATAAAATGTTCACATAAGGACTTTCTGTGTTGACAAGGACACCTCAGCTGCTTTTTGTACTTTTCACAAAAGATTTCTCCAACGTTTCAATCTCTTACCTTGTGTCTGAATATTAATTTTTTTTATTAAATGTCAACAAGGTTATACTTTAATTAAGATTGAAAGAAATAAATTAATGGCATTTACAAAACTATCTTCAAAGTAATTTATACCAAAAAGATAGAACAGATACTACTGCTCAAATATCTAGTCAAGTTAATACCAGCATATTTTTCTAGACCCTCAATACTTACCTGGAAACAGCCACTGGCTGCAGCACAAGGAAAATGAAACCTCTTCCCACACTCTGGAATACAGCAGACGACAGAGGCTCCATATCTTCTACAGTAAGCACATCGCTAAGAAATAAAAAACACAAAGCAAAGGAGTCTTTCATTTAGAAAAAAGAATCATCTCATCTAGTACTTTATTGCTGGTTTTAGATTCATGCACCGAAGAAAAGATCAAACCTGAGAAATGCCATGAAACAAAATAAATCCTCTTCGAGTCCCTGTGACAACGAAGTCCTCTACCAGTTTAGCTCTATGATAATACCTTTCTAAATTGTTGACAAAAACGTGTCTTTAGATTTTTTCATTAATTACAATGTTAGTTTTAAACTGTGTAATGTTCCCCGAGTCTCGCTTGGAGTTTTTTAGAGGGACATAGACTTATAATTACGTTTATACATTTCTAAAGAAGTCTGAAGATTTTCTAAGACTAAGCTTCTTTTTTACTTATTAATTTTCTAAACATACAAACAACGGCCGTGAAATAGTATCATATAATTATAAATTGATAAACATTGTGGATTGCTTTGACCTGCTAGGATAATGATCTGGAAATTTATGAATAATTTTGCATCATAAACTTATAAGATTTTTTACATGTATAATGTTTTCATGTCTAACTGTTTAAAAGCTAAATTACTAAGAAGATAGAAAACTTGCAAATAAAAGTTATTATTTAAAATGACATCACTCACATGAGAAAGTGCCTCATACACAGCTTTGTCTACTCCCTCCAGTTGATGAGTCTCCCCAACAGTTACTCCCGTTGACCACAGGGCACAGTTCTTGTGTACCCAAAAATGACCTGAATGGAGATAATTTGATTAAAAAAAAAGACATTTGATGATGGCTTCAAAATTTAAGGGAGCCCTACAAAAAGCCCAATGCAACTAAAGTAGGTCAGATGAGTGATAGTTCAAGGGTTGGTGAAATGATAAAATAAAAGATTGCCCACTATAGTCTTTTCTTCCATCACTTCAAATTAACTGTTTTACTCTCCTAAACTAGAAGGTAAGATAAGTAAATCATTTCTTTACCAGAAAAGTAAATCACTCGTCTTTGTGAAGATATGTAACCCATTGTTTATGATATATGACAGAAAATCTATTTAAACATTTATGTATTAATTTAAGAACAGCAAAAATCTCACCAGTTGGCTCAAATATCTGTGTTAGTTCGGTGTCATCTGGAAATCCCACTGAAGCAAGCTCATCATTGATTGGACAGCCATTGAGGTCAACTTCACCAGACTGGCGAGGTGAACGACTACGCTCCCTAAAATATGAAAGGGATGCTTTCTTAAGTTCTTTAAATAATTATTTAAAAAGGCCCCCAAGACCCCACAAATAACTTGTTTTACAAATAATTGAATTTCTTTCTCAAAACATTTAGAAATGGTGTTCAGATGTGATCTCCGAGTGGTTTTTATCCTTCAAAGCACTTTGTTGGCCAAAATTTTAACAGCAACATTAAATTATATTGTACAAGCAACGTACTTCTAAAAAAATTACTTTATCGTTTTTACTTGGATCAACCCTACCTTTATGAACAATTGCTGAGCCAAGAAAGCCATTTGTGTCATTTCTTACTTCACAACTCAAATATGATATTTCATAACCTGCATCAGAGACAAAATTTTAAAAACTTACCTCCCAGTCTTCATGGGACCACGAGACCTTCGCCAGGTAGTCGGTTGCGGTCCTTTACTAGCTTTGCCCAGAGAATCGCCACTAGCATCACCTTCACGCACAGACTTTGGCTCTGGCAATTTGAATACATCAAAGTCTGGGCTAGGGCCATATCTCCACGTGTCTCCCTGGCCTAGAAGGCTGCGTTCTCCACAATTGCATAGTGAGCACATGTGATCTGGGCTGAAATTAGTGAAAAGGAAAAAAACAAATTTAATACATTTTTCTCAATTGCAAGCCCCCCCAACTGTAAGAATTTTGAAATTTCAAATCCATAATTTGAAGCCATTTTTTAGAAAAAAAATAACAATGCTTCAGACGCCTTCCATGGTTAAAAGACCATCATCAGACCTTAAGTTCAATGTTCTATGACTTGTCAAGCTGCCAATGATAGTGCACAAATTACTTTAAATAGGCTTATTTGATGTCCAATTTTTCAAAATTTTGCAAGGGAGGGGGAAGGCATGTGAAATAAACTATGGTTGTTCTTTTTCTAAAAAATGGCTTGAAATTTTGGACTTATAATTTCAAAATTTCAATCTACATTCCACTCAAATTAAAAAAAAAATGACAAAATATTTTGCACCCTTGCACCTTCAGTCAGATTTTACTCATAACCCAACGCATCACTTAATGAACAACATATACAGTGGTTTAAAGGGAAGTCAATTGGAGTTCATTTAAAGTAAATAAAGTAAAAGAAATGAAAGGGTAGATTAAATAGTATCTGCTCAGACTAAAACATGAAGCCTGAACTAATCCATAAACCAATGAAAATCGCAGATTTTTGCAGAAATAAGGAAAATTGGAAACAGTGCATGTTAAAAGTCACGACAACGACAAAATATGCCCTTCTTCTTTTTTTTTTTATAGCAGATCCTCTATTAGGGAGGGCCTAACAAACCTAATAAAAAAAATGAGTTTCTCAACGAACAAAAATCCCATACTAGATGGTGAATTGACAATACAGATAATCAGGAACAAATGCTATTTCCCAATTCTTCCCAATTTTCCAGATCCCACTGTATATGACATATTTTGCTTGTTTTTTATTTCTCATGGAGATATCATACACAAACTTACAGTTGGGCATCTGGATCAACAGTTGGTATCATTGTAAGGGACGGTGGAGATCCCTGCCCTTGTGCTGATGATAAGGCAAGGCCTGTGTTGGAAAAGAATAAAAAAGCGATTGTTAAAAAAAGAGAGAAAAATTGGTTGTGAAACCACATCTTTGATTATCTTATCACAGAGAAATAAGCATTAAGATTTCAAAAATAAATTATATGTATCAATGTTATCTGAAATATTTTAAATTAAGATAAGGAACACTAAATACTTAATGTATAAGATTTTAAATTCCTCTCTGATAAATACAAAGCTATTTATCAAAAAAGAGAAAAAAAAACCCACTGATGCACTCAACCAAAAACATGCCACGACAGTGGAAACAAATTTTTCACTGACCTTCATTATTGGTTTCTAGACCTGATGAAGTGGAAGGAGAGCTCACTCCAGCCATTGCTAGAGGAGAGAGGAGTGAGCTTTGTACAGGTGGGGAGGTCACACCCCTAAACTCGAGACCTGGTGGAGGCGGAGAGAGCAAGCGACTCGGTGATTCTTCCCCCTCTGAGCTCTGACTCAAAGATGGGGACCTGAGAAGAGCAAATCCCCCAGTACTAGAAGTGTATGGATAAGGGGGCCGTCCTCGCCTTCCACCTCTTGTTCCACGGCCAGACGAAGTGGCTCCCCTCAATCCTCGACCTCCACCTCGAGTGCCAAAAGGTCGACCAAGTGGCCTCCCTAAACCTCTGCTTCCTCGAGTTCTGCAATTAAAGATGAAATGTGTCTTAAAGAATGCATACCTTAAAATTCAGCCCAATTTACTAACGTAAAAATAAAAATTTAAGTGTACGTGACCAGTGTCCACAGCTCTCTATCATGACTTTCCCTCAACGTTGAAAACCAATTATTCAAATCTTTAAATTAAAAAATGTTCAAATGTTACCTTTTCAAATTGACTGAAGCAATCACCAAGTACCTATATACATAATTGATTCAATTATAGCTAAACTGAAATGATAAAAAAAAAGATATATCAAGTTTATTTTGACTTTATATTCACTTGATTGAAAAATATAACAATAAAGAAAAAGCAACCAAAAATCAACCAATATTTCCATTGATATTTTCCTGACTAGGCATCTGACATTCTAACCATAGCTGGTCAAGATTTTGAAATTTTCAGTTACTTCAACAGATTTACTTACGCAGGTCTGCGCTGTAAAGGATTCAATCCGTCTTTCCTCGGTCTGCCTCGCCCTCGTTTCAACTCTACAGGAAAACCACGTGAGGCAGTCCTTACAAACCCTGACGTTTCTGGCAAAAGAGAAGGAGCATTTGCACTTTTCTCAAAATGAGCTGGACAGTCCTCTCCCTCTAATGAGTGTCTAGAACCCGAATGAACTGCATGTCTCTCTCGCGGAGGTGAGTTTTGCCGTGATAGGGTTGATATTGATTGCTTTTTACGCTGTAACACAGAACTTGAGCTGCTTGGTTCTAAATTTTTTTGGGGGGATATCAATCCAGGATCATTGCTAGGCGAGGCTGATAAAGTCAACACCCTGTTTTCTAAATTTGAGGTTGTGGTGACGATATCACTACTGGCAGTGGAGAGAGCAGGATTGGATGATATGTGAGGATGGACTTGTCCGCTTAAGTTAGTGGTTGATGCGGTAGTTGACTTTGTTGATGATAAGGAAAATGAAGATGATGCAATCACCGCTTGAGTGACTGCAGATGTACCTGTGGTGCTTTCAGGCGTGAAAACTTGAGAATTATTTGCAACATTTTTAGACTGATGAATTTCCGATGAGCCAGTGTTCTCTGTTTCACGAGAGGTGTTGTTCCCTTGTGAAAACGTTTCTCTTTTATCTGCAAAATTGTTAAAGAACAACTTTAAATTTTGCTTTAACAGCTGACAATTCATTAATACTGTGTTCATGAAGGCAGCAAGTTTAAGTTAATCTACAACAGATGTATTCGAAAGTGAGAATATTGAGCAGTAGCTTTGAAAAATACAAAAAAACCAATACACACTTTCGTAAAAGTATATGGATAACTAGTATGGATGAGGACAAGTGAGATCTAGTATAAATATAGACCATTTAAGAGAAAGGCCACAGTTTACCCTGGTTTCAGTAGCGTTAGAATATATGGTATGACAGCCAAAGCTAATACTGAAAATTTATCACAAGTTTTGAGACGACTGATGACAGCTATTGAAGTGAAAACTTTGAATAATGCTTAACCCATTTGAGATGGCTCATGAAAGCTATTTGTCTGAAAACTTTGAATAAGGTGCAGGCCTAACATACGTTATAGGACTTTATAACAACTTTGCAGAGAAGTTAAATAAAAGTCGATTTAAAAAAAAAAGAAAATGAAATTCCGATTCAGAAATGTTAATTTACATCTACTCTTCAAGGCTACCTGTAAATTTTCACATATTTATAATCCCATTCATAATTTCTCTTGTTTTCATAATTTCAGACATTACCTCTTGACGAGCAATCCAAAACAATATGATAGCTTTTTTTTTCAACAGTAGATAGAGCGTTTCATTCCCTTCAGTTTTATGCCAAATACAAGCCTAAAAAAAGTTTTAATTACATTACTTAACTTGTCATCATAGCCAACCAAAAGGTGATAGGATTTGAAGAAAAATTAAAAAGCACCACAGAGGGGCTAAGCTATAAATGGAAAATCAACATTTTGATAAACTGAGGAGCTAGAAAAATGCTGTTACACACTTTTTTCATGCCAAAGCTGAATCAACCTTATGCCTGATTTCAAAACCAGGGCTTTCTAAGCCCAGATTCAAAACTTCTACCTCTTATCATGAACATTTTACTGTTGTAAAACTGGACGGTAGTTATAAATAATATCTGGAACCAATTTTAAGACAATCAAAGAAAGAACTCATTTTGCTCATAAACATTCCAAACAAAAGAAAATATCCCACACTCATCCATACTGATTTGGGAAAAAAAATTAAAATCTTACAACTGCCCATGTATGGTATTACACTTATAGAAAAAAGAACAACAAAAAAACACAAACTACACATTACAACAGCTACATCTAAAAAACTTCAAGCTAAAAAATCACTTGAAACAAGTGAAAGGCAATTTGAATCAACCCACCTTTCCCATCATCTCGGACTGATCAAAGATATGGAGAAAGGAAGAGTAAAATAAAGTGAAAGAGAGAGAGAGAGAGAGAGAGAGAGAGAGAGAGAGAGAGAGAGAGAGAGAGAGAGAGAGAGAGAGAGAGAGAGAGAGAGAGAGAGAAAGAAAGAGAGAGATCATTTTGTGCAATCCAAAATATATACCTTACTGTTTGTTTTCATACTATCGATATTCAATAGCAAACTTTATAAGTCGTTCACTATTTTTAAATAACATTCTACAGAAATTAGTTGTGAAATTTGCACCTTTTAAGTCAGTTGTCTAAGAAAAGGAACTGACCAAGCAAAGGCTAAAGTAAATTAAGGCTTTAAAAGGATAAAACTTAAGCAAAAATAGGTGCAGTGCGAGATAATATCCAAAGCAGGCAGAAGCAATAAGTAAAAAATAGGAATAAAAAGCACCATTAAATGTCTAAGTATTGAATTAAAAAAAAATGATCTCAAATAATATAAAAAGCAAGAGAAGCTGAATACTTCACCTTCCATCGACTGAGTTTGATTTGGTGATCAGGTCAAATGATTTCCCTTCACCCAGTCTTTAGATGCACAAGTTAAGGTAAATTACTGCAGCTGTGAAGTAAAAATAGGAGGGGGCTTGCTCACACAAGAGACCAGCCCTCCACCTTGTGCACAGTATAAGCATTTATGCGTGTGTCATTTACTGGCTGACATCTGCAAACAAAAACAAAGTTACCTGGTCAACGACATCTTTTTTTTTTAATTATTACAGACCCAACCCCAATATAAAAAAAGGGCATCTTTTTTAGAGATTATCAAATGAAAAGATGGCCTCCAAAAATCAATCTAGTTGTTAAAATTTTCTTTTTATATAACTCCATTATTATTACTCTTTAAAATGTTAACTGTTTTTAGTTCACAAAACACAGAACAATAATTTCTTTGTCATTCTTCATGACTTTTTACTTCATGTGTAAATAAAAAATATCTTTAGGAAACCAAATTATATGTGGCTTTCAAATGATACTTAACAAATATTCCAGTTTAAACTCCTCAAATGCCCACTAGTTTTATCATAATATTTAAGTATACATATATGTTATGTTTAAACATACAAGATTGTCAATATCTTTTGCATATGAAGTAAAATATTATAAACTATCTAGGCTGTGCAGCGTTTGTTAAAACGAAGTATTGTATAGTGTATAAAGCCGAAGGAAAAAAAAAAGCAAAAAGCGGTAAAAATGGTTTAGAAAAGCAACAAAAAGCAACATTTATTTTAAATAAATAATATACAAAGGTTTTCAGGAAATCTATTGTTCCCAGTCCTAAAAAGTCTTATAGAAGAATTCAGTGGATTTTGGAAAGAAATTGAATGCAGATTATTGAGTAAAGTTGTAGATAACGGCCCACCTCACGTCGGGCTTCACAAAATTTTTAAATGTTTCCCTACGAAATCAAAACTGTTAGTTTAATGATGGGATTTTAGAGTAACACAAAAATGCTTACGTCTTGAAAAGTATTTATTTGCGACAAATAAATCCTTCATATTCATGTCCATCATATCAAATTCATTAACAAAAATACAATTTTAAAGCTTAGGGTGAGTGGGGCCAATATCTGCAATAATACCGATTATTCTGTATTTTATACTGCATGTATCTCAACAATTTGAAAAAAACTTTTGATAAATTTATGGAACAGTTGAGGAGTAAAAAATGCATGGTTCTCAAAATTCAAACATTTTTATTTGAAGATCCCAAGTTAAACTCATTTGGACTGGTGCAAGCCTTATTAAAATATTTCAGCAAAAGATGCGTCTGTAAACTTCAATGATTGGCTTTTTCTTTCTTAGATAAAAATTAACAAGTTAGCATGAATTTTTATTTATTTAGCTTCAGCAAAAGACAAAAGCAAGAGGCGTTACCTATAACAACAAATGAATTTGGGAGTTGCATACAAAACACTACAGGTAGACAACACCCCTCAATGTCCACAAAATTCTAATAAGACTTTTCTCATAATTGTGATAAAAAAAAAAATAAACACATCTTTAAAAGATTAATTAAAAAAAGACAAATGTTGCAACAAGAAAACCTGAAACTGGAACAAAGCAACTGAAAGGGAAAATTTCTCCAAACTTTTGGCAAATAAATGAATTCAGATGTTAAAGAAAGAGAAGAGCAATTTAGTGCATAAACAACCACAGACAGATATCTGCTCAATAGAATTATAAATGAATGAGTTTTACAGCCATGAAAAAAATATGCAATCCTCAGAGAATTAAAAAAAAAATGTTTGGCTTTCAAATGAATAATTTTCCTGAAAAGGGGACTTCAATTTTACAATAGTGAGGCCCAAATCTAGACCTTCCATTGGTAATATTGCCATACAATGATCCATTTTCAAGATCTACTAAAGTACAATTGTCACAAGATGGGTCTTTCTCAGAATTAAAAGAAAAGGTTTACAAAAACTTACCAACACTAAGTTAGGCCTACACTTTACCCCCATTATTCTAATGAAACAAAAGGTGGCGTTTGAGTTACAATTTTTTAAAGTAGAAAATAAATCTATGGTAAATTGATACTAAAGTTAAAGCTGGCCCATAAATACAAATCTACCTCTATTTTGCCGTCCTCAATCTATACTTAGACCTAGAAGTTGACTAGAATCTAGGTCTTGATGGAGCATTAGGTTAGTCCTCATAGTACTTCACTTAAAGATTACTCTTTAGTAAGCAGTCAGTGTAGTGGGAAGCCTCTTGACAGTGACTAAAATCTAGATCTAGATCTAAATTTGAAGAAATATAGGCTAATGTAAATCTAATTTAGATCCATATCTAGAATTCAGATGTAGAGATCTATTTTAGATTTGGATTAGACTTTAAATCTAAGGATCATTTTACTTTGCCGTTATATGTAGTAGATGTGAAGAGAAGAATCTATAGATAGGCCTATAGTTCTAGATCTAGGCCTAATAGATTAATTCTAGCAGTAGGATGTGTTTTGCATCTAACGGTGAGATTTGAAAGGCAAACTATCTGTTCTAAATGTAATCGGAGTTTTAAAAAATGAGCAAAACAGCATGCCCTGAAAGCGGCCAATTTTAGCTTTGCACTAGCTCTAGCTCTAGATCTAGAGTCTAGCTGAATTGGACTATCTCGAGTGATTGTAGGCGACACAGCGATGGACTCGGCGAAGCTCGGGAACCGATTGGTTCGAGTAATCATGGATGGACCAGTTAAGACTGGTAGTTGACATCTTGTTAAATGCAATTATTTGCGCACTCGGCGAAGATCAAGCTATAATATTGGGAATCGGGACATGCATTTAAGTATAAAATAATTCGATGTTACCTTCATAAACGAATCAAAGTGTTGTAGAATCCATGGCTAAAGTGGGTGAACTCCCCTTCATCCACGCCATGATGTCTTATCACTCCTTTCAAATGGTAGTGCTAAAAATATAGTGCTTATATTTATACGATACAAGATGAAACTCTTATCTCAATATTTATTTCAAATCCATCTATCAGATTCCTTACATTATGAAGACAAGTCTCCGTGCACTTCATTTAGATTATATTCACATATAAGAGTTATCACTAATGTTTATCGAGTTGCGGATGAATTTGACAAGTAAGTTGAGATGGAGAACCATGGCAAAATGATTGACTGTGCTCTTGTTACCGTGCGTTTGCTAAGCGCTTTTTCACATAAATATAAAGTCTCCTAAGTCTTTGTACGATAATAAGGCGGCTTATTGCTTGTCTCGTCCGGACATTGCTTTACATAGTAGAATACTGTAAACCATTTCTCGATTCACCGGCTCTAATTTTTTTAGTCTTGATCGACCTTACATTTTTATTTTAAATAAAATTAGAAGCAGTAAATAACTTATGATATTTACAGCTGTTTTTAAAAAGTATCCTTTACACTCTTAACTTTCATCAAAATTTAATTTTGATTTTGCTATGAATATAATTTTTTTTTTTTTTTGAAATATTAAATCGTTTGATTGTCTTTTTGACATTGTTTATAACCACTTGTGGAGCATCCTATTGAGACTACGTATGTTGAGGGTTCAGTATTCCATATTTTCATGATATAAACAAAAAAATCATTTAAGTTTAGTGCTGCTTGTCTGCACAAGGAGACCCTTTTCGTTATGAATACAGCTTAATGATTGTTCGAGGTACAAAAAAAAACCAAAACAAAACAAAAAAAATCCTACAGAACATTGATTCAGCGGATGCTAGTCCATGTCGAGTCAACCTTGAGCCTTGCGAAGTTTCCTCATTTCCATCAGAAGTGATACTGGTGGATTTTGTTTCTGGAATGATTGGTGAAACGCGGCATAGGTGGGAGTCCCTCGCATCCTCTCATCTACCCAGGGTCAGAAAATTAATTCTTCACCTTCTGCATCTCCAATGCGAGTACAATCATGTGTTGTGTACCAGGCTGTAGAAGCAGAGCTTGGGCACCGTATCACCCCTTCGGACTAGCAAAAGAAGAAGAATACTGTGGATTTTTAATTCTTAACCGCTTCAGCCAGTAACTTTCGTCCACAGAAATAGTGACTTACAATTATGGCTGATATATTGGTGTGACAAATTTTCAATCACGGGTGAGTGACAAGCTAATACAACACCGATGAAGGTCCTGCTTAAAGAAAGAGCTGTAGGAAGTTTCGGGATTTTTTTAAACAAGATGCGACATAATTACGGAAATGCGATGAATGTGTTATAGGGAATGCGACATTAATGATATAAATTAAAAGCATAAAAAAACGTGTTTTTCGGAGAATAATTTCTTTACTGAGTCAGCCATTTTGTCTAGATGAGTTCGGAGGATCATTTGAGGTTCCGAATTCCTTAGAGCTCGGAAAAGACAACTGAGCGGTCGAGTTAAGAAATGTGCTGTTTACACTCAAGTCACGTAGTTGCTTTGAGAAAGACAAAATACATTACGATCATATAATATTCGCAGTAAATTCGATCATATTGCAGGTACCTACAAGAAAAAAAATCGAATGATTGTTCTTATAATAAAAAGTGGAATGATATTATGAAATAAAAAAAATTCTTTAAGACTGACGCATTTAGAAAAGCAAATCGTGTTCTTCTAACAGAGCGCAGAATTGCTTGCCAATTGTCTTGATCAATACTACGGCGCTGTAGAAAATCACCACAAGTTATTTCTGTCTGGATAAGTGGATCTCTAACAAAGTTTACTATAAATTGAGCTTGTCTCCATTGTTATCTCTCTCTCTCTGTCTGTCTCTCTGTCTCTGTCTCTGTCTGTCTGTCTCTCTCTCTCTCTCTCTCTCTCTCTCTCTCTCTCTCTCTCTCTCTCTTTCTCTCTCTTTCCCTCTCTTTTCTAAATCAACTGGAACCTCAAACATACGATATCCACATGCACTTCAAGCTGTGACTGACAAAACAAAACACACACAAAAAAAACCCAAAACAAACAAACAAAAAACAACAACAACAAAAGAAAGCAAAAAACCAACAAAATAAGAAAACGAGAGAATCAGAGACATGAAGAGAAAGAATAGAGAAAGAGAAAGACGAAAAAAAGGAGGGGAAGGCGGAGTCGGTGGTAGTAGTAGTAGTAGTAGTAGTAGTAGTAGTAGTAGTAGTAGTAGTAGTAGTAGTAGTAGTAGTAGTAGTAGTAGTAGTAGTAGTAGTAGTAGTAGTAGTAGTGGTAGTAGTTATATCAATAATAATAATAATAATAATAATAATAATAATAATAATAATAATAATAGTAGTAGTAGTAGTAGTAGTAGTAGTAGCAGCAGCAGCAGCAGCAGCAGCAGCAGCAGCAGCAGCAGCAGCAGTAGTAGTAGTAGTAGTAGTAGTAGTAGTAGTAGTAGTAGTAGTAGTAGTAGTAGTAGTAGTAGTAGTAGTAGTAGTAAGAGAAGGAGGAGTGGGGAGGACGAGTGCTGGTGATAACAGCAGCAGCTGCGGTAGTAGTGATACTAGAAGTAAAGAAAGTAAAGGTATAAGTAGTGCTTATTTTGTTGCAATGGCAAAATGTATACCTAGCGCCGCCGATAATGATAATTATATCTTCATCGGTATAAAGGAAAGTTATAACAAAAAAATTAGAGCCCAAGCATCTTATTAGTCTTACAGTATTGGAAATTTAATGAGGCCAGAGTTCAAGTGTATAAAGTTCCAGTGTTGACCCCTTTCTCGAAATCCTTTCATTATACCGCCCCTTGTTTAAGGGCCATGCTGTTTTGTAAGAGTAAAATTAAAGTAATAGAACTTTTGATTTTAATAAGAAAATTGAGTGCAAGAAGAGGCAAGTGGTAGCCAAGAGTATAAAAATTTATATTCACAATAAAAAAATTTGGACAGATTTACTTTTAAATTATGATACTATATTAACGAAAATCTTTTAATTTTCTAATACATTTTTAGCATTACCACGCAACCTTGACCTCTGGCAAACTTGCCTCAACCTGTCCGAGCAAAACCGAATCTTTGATTAAGTGGGCGTACGTACCATCATGAAAAACGATGAAAGAACACTACCGAGGTAATTAACTTGTCGATCAGAACTTAATTTAGAGTGGGTTACTTTTCCAAAATACCCAAATGATAGCTTGATGTTGCTTCCACCCGAACCAGAGTCGGTAAAACTATCTATTAAGTCTCCAACTCAATCACATAGTTGTGATCGTCAAACCCAATTATGTTCTCATTAACCAAATATAAATGCTCTCACTTTCAACACACTATAGCTCTCTTTCTCTCTCTTTTGGGTTGGGAGTAAGTTCAAAATAATATTTTAGAATGAAATATGCTTTATTCAGATATTTGCTAAAATGAAAAGAAATTAAATTGTTGAAGAAAAAATAACAAAAAACAATGGGTTACGTCTTTCTTCCTAGGATATAAATGGCGACTTCTTTATTATTTATTGCATGGATGTTAATTTTTTATTGATTGACGTATAACAAATAAAAAATCAGATGTATCACAGTCAAGTTTTGTTTCCATCAAGTACTGAAGTAGTCTGTCAAAGGAGTGCACATAATTAAAGAAATGAACGTACGTACTCTTAGCCTACGTCAAATCGAAACTGCGCAGGTACACACCACCGGTATTCAAATCATCTTACACACAGTGATAGACAACACAGGTCAACTGGGGACACAGAAAAGGGGTGTAATAGACCCTTGCTACGGTATCTTTTGGGAGTCTTTTTATCTTGATAAAGGAATCAAACTTAGATTTTAGTTTACATGTAAATCTAGTTCTATCTTCTCGGAAAATGGAATGGTGTTTTTTCAAGAGCGTATAAATATATTTAAAGCTCTCCTAATTTACATTTGGTTTTAAAACCAGCCTTCATAAATTGGTAGATCTAGATCTAGATCAGATCTATAACAGAAATCTGAATAAGGTCTAGAGATCTAGACTAATTCTATCTTCCAGCAGATCCAAAGATGGCGACACGATCCTCGCAAGTTTTAAGGTCTTTAGCGAAGGAACTGAAGTCTATCTACAAGAAGGTATACAAATTACGATATAGATTATATCTTGACATGATTGATGACAGTAAACCAAGATGACGGACTCGGATTTTCTTTTGGAAAAAATACCTCCAACTCAACTAGACTCTATAGTCTATTAGACCTAAATGCATTTATTATAAAGTATACGTGTACATGTATCCAGGTATCAATGTAAGCTACACCTAGGTTGATTCTAGATATATACTTTTTTTTGTAAAATTTACTGAAAGATTCAATTTATGCAAACAGGCCTGGCACGAGGGTAACAGAAAGCATGATCCTCATACTTAAGACAACTACAAGGTCATCTGAATTCTTTCAAAATCATTATAGATAATCATAAAATTATTAGAAGTGAAGTTCTTGTGAGCGTTATCCTTATTTACCTATATATTTATGATAAGAATTCCTATGAATGCACCATTCAAATAAAAATGTCCGAAAAAAGACATTTGCAAGCTTTCATTATAGTTTAAAGATAAGACTGTAAACACCGTAGCTGCAAAAAGTAAATTACTTCACAAATTATTTCTTGTAATTTTTGTTGTCATACAACTGCCACATAATAATTTCCTTCAATAGTATCATACTATCAATGTACCAATAGTTTGTGACCCATTTTAAAAATTGTAAACAGCAGGCATAAAAATAAAAGTTAAATACATTTTACCTTGATATCCTGTAACAGGAGAATCTGCAAGAAATCCCAACATATGCCTACCTTCAAGAACAGTTTCGGAACTTTCGTGTGACAGAGCAAAAGATCTGTCGGGCCCAGCATGAGGTGAATCATGTAGCTGCTACATACCTTTGTTACTTGGAAAGTGCCAGAAAATTAGAGGTAACTCCACATGTGCCCTAGTTCCTTCCTGTTGGAGGTTCTGGTTAGTTAATGTAGTTTCTAATTTCATTTACCTCTTCGTTTTATTTGTATGATTTTGAATCGGTTTTCTTGGCTTTAGAGGTCTGATCTGAATTGTTAAATTTTGTATGGGTAACAGATTTCGTTATTTGAACAATTGAATGATTTTTTATTTCATCAGCTTGGATAGCCCTTTTACAACAAATTATAAAACCCAAAGCATTTAAAAGCTGTGAGTTTGATTTCAAAGACGATTTTGAAGAAAGAATGCATGCCTTCTCAATGAAATACAGTCGAGTCCGCTTATTTCAAAGTCATTTGGATAAATAAATGACTTTGAATTATCCGAAATTCGAATAATCAGAATACATAGAGAAGGAGAGTTTAAAAAAAAAATGTTGCCAACAGATCAGGAATGTCGTACAAGTGTGCAGGAGGTAGGGGGTGGGCCTAACCCCTTTCTCTCTTGTAGCTTTATAGCAGACTCTAGCCTGTAACGTTGGTGGGGACACACACAAACACACACACCAGAATCACTTGCCGCGCGGAGCTTTGTTTTACAAGCCTGGAAAAGTGCTTTCACTGTGACAGAATAAAAAAAATCACGCCAAAATTGCTTCGAATTAACCGGATCCTTCAAAATTGAACTAACGGATATTTTTTTAATATAGCTTAAATAGAGAAATATTCGGTACAATTAAACGACTTTGAAATATTCAAGAATTCGAACTATCCGAATTCGGATTATTTGGACTCGACTGTAAATTGCTTTTCCTGAAATATATACATCTTAAGATTTCAGCTTTAGAGCAAATATATGGATTAAAATTGTAATTGCTAAGAAACAAGTTCACGCTTGCAGGTACAATAGAAATCTATATTTGATTCAAATTGGAGATGTCTCCTATGGTCCATTTGCATTTTTTTCCATTAGAAGAAAAAATGAGACAATCACCATAAGTTGTAAGTCCAGAATTACACCTTTACTTCTCTGTGGAGATTGTCATAAGTCTCTCAAGAAAAACACCTTGGTTGTTTCAATTTTCAAAACTTTTACTTGAAACTTGTGGATACAAATCAATATTCTGCTGGTCAAAAGTATGAATTTATAATGAAGTTCCAGTCCAATATCATTTCTCTGGTAATATTTTTAATTTGGTGGGAATTCAGATGACCATAACATGGACAGAAGTTTTCTGTCTCTTTATATAAACATGATTCAATGTATATGTTCTCAGGAGCTGAGTTCTCAGTATCGAGGACGTGGCGATCGCAGTGTAGAAAGCAGCGCCAATATTGTGGGTTTAAAGCTGCCAAAGCTTTTTTCTGAAGATGCTTCAAAACCTCCAGATCAATAAGGGAAATCTTTTTCTTTACTTTTGCTTTAAATTATTGAGATTTTAGTCAGGGCATGTATGTAAATATGTAGAATATGAGATGAAAAGCATACTTGAATCTATGAAATATTAGTGCCAAATTTGAATCAATCAAAAGTAGGAATTTCGAAAATAAAATTTTTGTTTTCCCAGCTTTTTTATTTTTACTGTACACCGCCTAAGATTAGATTAATATGTGCTCTTAGATTTATAATGATTAATTATTTAAAATCAAGTGGAGTTTAAAATTATTATTTGCTACACATGTGTTTTGAATCTCCTCTCATCAGATGATATGTATTAACTGTGTAGTTGAAACTTCAAAAACCAAAGTCTGTTTATTCGAATTTCTCATATACCAAATTTTACGACAGGATCGGTTATTTTTTTCTCTTTGGCTTTGTTAGAATCTGACTAGTATTTCAAAGTCTTTCTAATTCGATTCTCTTTATTCAAAGTCCATACCTGCTCAGCTGACATTACAAAAGCACTACATATATCTCTAAGCAGCTGATCAGGGTGCTAACAAAGCGAGGAGGGACCTGATACAAAAACAGGGGAGTGCCAGTAGTAGCATTGATACTGGTACTGGTAGCAAAGTGGGACACGGGAACGGGAGAGTTGCTCTTGGCAGGCACAGTACACACACAATATGTCATACTCATAGATTCATTTATGCCCTTCTTTTTAACTATTCGAATCCTCTTAATTTGAAGTTTTAATCCATTCCCATGCAGTTCGAATTATGAGGTTTCCACTGTATATACGTGTAATGTATCTAGATGAGTAGATTGGTTATTTGCCAATGGAAGTGCCTTTTAATAAAGGTTTTCTTCAAAGTGTTTAAGGAAATACCTAGTTTTTACACTTCTACCTGTGTGAACTGTATTGATGCTGTAACCGAACTTTTACATACACAATAGAGAATGTAATGAAAGTTGCTAAATGAATGAAGTATCTCAAATTATTGTACTTTAAAAATGCCGATTTTTCTTCGATAGAAGTCTTTTATCAAAAAGGCAAGCAGCTACCTTTTTAAAAAAAAAAACAATCACTTTGCATGTACATGTAGTTCAAAATGGTGATGATAGAATGTTGCAAAAACAAAAGATGAGTTGCTGAATGCTGCTCCATCAAAGTGGAATGATCCTCAGAAATTTCATATCTATGAATTGTCTTATGTCATTGAATGGGACATAGGCCTATATTATATATACATTTATGCTTTATTTTGAAAAAAAAAAAAAGGAATTGTTTCATTGCCTAAAAATATTTTGTGGGAGTGGCTTTTTGAAAAAAAAAAAATTAAAGTACATAAACATAAACTGATTTGCTTGTTAATGTTATTTGATTCCTCAACGTCCTTGCCAGTGTCATGTTTATTAAGTTACCCAAAACTTAAACTAAAGATATACATTTTTATCTTGAACATAATTTCTGTTTTTGGCTATTTGACTACCTACATGAAAGATAAGAAATTAACATCTGCTGGCCTTATAAAGCCTCAAGCTGAAACTACATCTTACTACTGTAAATTGTTGCTACCAGGTTTGACAATTATTGAATTATTGCAGAGCATAAGTTTTATATACATTACAGTATTATGTACTTCAGTGGTTATATGTAAGCTTTGTGTGGCTGAAAAGAATGCATTCCCCCTTTTGGATTCAAACTCTTGATGTAAAGTTGTGTCACCGTTGACTGTCTTTTACTCTGACTGAGAGAGCTTGGCCACACCAATTTACCTCTGCAAAGCAAAACTTCACCAAGGAGTGAAAACTTCAAAACAACTTGTTGGTTTGAAACCGAACTGTTTTATTCATAAAAAAATAATCACTGCAATGATTTTAAATCATAGCAGCATCTATTAACGTAGATATTGCTATGCTTGAACATCAAAGACAATAATCTGTGACTAGCTGAATTCTTTGTAATACTATCGGTGAACAAGTTTATGGTCTCATCATATCTACCTTGCTCTGCCTTGCATTTTGCAAGGGCATCACTGGTAAAAAAAAAATTATGTATTAGTAATTACCAAATTATCCAACTGTGAGTGTGCACTTGGAGTCAAGCACATGTGAATTTTAATTTTAGAAAAAAAATATCAGTGTTCCATCAATGAAAATATACATGTACACTTGAACTGTTATTGCAAGTTTACGATACACATTGTGATTTATCATATACAATTTAAGTTCTTATGAAAATAACAAATGGAACGATTTTTATGGGGGACTTGAAAGTTGTACATAATAATGTTTAAAAAATTCACAAATTCTTATATTACCCATTAACGTAGATGACTAAACAAAGCAGATGATGGAATAAAATGTGTTACATGTGCTGAAAGAAAATCATTCTTATTGTACATACATATAGGGTGCATATGAATGAATCCACAAATTGTATTGAAATTTAATGAAAAACAAAGTCAAAGAAAGACAATTAGGCTCACACATTCTTAACTAAGTTGTGGAAAAAAAATTTTTCCATGATTTTTTTTAGTCAATATCAAAATTTCCAAACAGATGAGTATTAGTATTACTACTAGTTATAATTATTTGAAAAGAAAAACAAAGGTTCAACAAATTTCACTAAATCAAAAATGTTAACACCATCATCCTTGTGGAAAACTCACTCTTCGTATTGAATGGATTGAGGAGGTGGATGTTTCAGATAGAAAGATACATGTAGATATATGTAGATAGAACCAGTGCAACTGCAAGGGATAAATACCATGATACTTAGTTTGTTAATATGCACCTGATAAGTTTGAGAGAGACAGAATTAGAAACATTAGGATGTTTCAAAAAGACACGCATGCATATATACTTAATCACTAAATCACACGCATAAACAGATAGGATTGTGTGCTTTAAGAAATATGCAATGTAGATAATGTGTATTCAGAGAGAGTGAGAGGGAGACTAACAGGCAGAGGTGGGGAGAGAGAGAGAAATTATAAATTAAATTCTTAATAGAGTCGTAGCTTATAAAAAGCATAATCTATAGAAATTACATGAGAAGATGGATGCAATTTTCAATAGATCACTAGAGGGGCTGATTAAAACTAAGAAATCAAGTTATTATTTACATCTATACTTTTTTTTTCGTACCAACATCTCATAAAGCTCTGATAAAAATAGAGCCATAAATGAAATAGACAACTATTTCAGCAGATGTATACACTGTTCTATTTATTCTACTTGAGGTGGAACACTCATAAATTGTAGTCTATCTACCAAGACCTGCACTGTGTAAAATGCATGTTGGACTGTGGTGTCTACACATGTAATTGTATAATGAAACTGTCACTTTACCTATCAGCTGTGTATATTGGAGCGCTCTTATCTCCTGTTGAATTCAAAGACAGAAAATGAGATCTGGCCAAAGTTAAGAGTGAAGTTTATCATGAAGAGATCTGGCCAAAGTTAAGAGTGAAGTTTATCATGAAGAGATCTAGCCAAAGTTAAGAGTGAAGTTTATTATGAAGAGATCTGGCCAAAATTAAGAATAAGAGTGAAGTTTATCATGAAGAGATCTGGCCAAAGTTAAGAGTGAAGTTTATCATGAAGAGATCTGGCCAAAATTAAGAATAAGAGTGAAGTTTATTATGAAGAGATCTGGCCAAAGTTAAGAGTGAAGTTTATCATGAAGAGATCTGGCCAAAGTTAAGAGTGAAGTTTATCATGAAGAGATCTGGCCAAAGTTAAGAGTGAAGTTTATCATGAAGAGATCTAGCCAAAGTTAAGAGTGAAGTTTATCATGAAGAGATCTGGCCAAAGTTAAGAGTGAAGTTTATCATGAAGAGATCTGGCCAAAGTTAAGAGTGAAGTTTATCATGAAGAGATCTGGCCAAAGTTAAGAGTGAAGTTTATCATGAAGAGATCTGGCCAAAGTTAAGAGTGAAGTTTATCATGAAGAGATCTGGCCAAAGTTAAGAGTGAAGTTTATCATGAAGAGATCTAGCCAAAGTTAAGAGTGAAGTTTATCATGAAGAGATCTGGCCAAAGTTAAGAGTGAAGTTTATCATGAAGAGATCTGGCCAAAGTTAAGAGTGAAGTTTATCATGAAGAGATCTGGCCAAAGTTAAGAGTGAAGTTTATCATGAAGAGATCTGGCCAAAGTTAAGAGTGAAGTTTATCATGAAGAGATCTGGCCAAAGTTAAGAGTGAAGTTTATCATGAAGAGATCTGGCCAAAGTTAAGAGTGAAGTTTATCATGAAGAGATCTGGCCAAAATTAAGAATAAGAGTGAAGTTTATCATGAAGAGATCTGGCCAAAGTTAAGAGTGAAGTTTATCATGAAGAGATCTGGCCAAAGTTAAGAGTGAAGTTTATCATGAAGAGATCTGGCCAAAGTTAAGAGTGAAGTTTATCATGAAGAGATCTGGCCAAAGTTAAGAGTGAAGTTTATCATGAAGAGATCTGGCCAAAGTTAAGAGTGAAGTTTATCATGAAGAGATCTGGCCAAAGTTAAGAGTGAAGTTTATCATGAAGAGATCTGGCCAAAGTTAAGAGTGAAGTTTATCATGAAGAGATCTGGCCAAAGTTAAGAGTGAAGTTTATCATGAAGAGATCTGGCCAAAGTTAAGAGTGAAGTTTATCATGAAGAGATCTGGCCAAAGTTAAGAGTGAAGTTTATCATGAAGAGATCTGGCCAAAGTTAAGAGTGAAGTTTATCATGAAGAGATCTGGCCAAAGTTAAGAGTGAAGTTTATCATGAAGAGATCTGGCCAAAGTTAAGAGTGAAGTTTATCATGAAGAGATCTAGCCAAAGTTAAGAGTGAAGTTTATTATGAAGAGATCTGGCCAAAATTAAGAATAAGAGTGAAGTTTATTATGAAGAGATCTGGCCAAAGTTAAGAGTGAAGTTTATCATGAAGAGATCTGGCCAAAGTTAAGAGTGAAGTTTATCATGAAGAGATCCGGCCAAAGTTAAGAGTGAAGTTTATCATGAAGCACGGAAGAAAACGGCCAGCGACAGGTAGACTATTTGCAATAATGAAAGATGGATGAGTTAGACAGGCACACACACACACACAGAGAGAGAGAGAGAGAGAGTAATCTTGTGGAAAAGAGAATGGAAAAGGACAAAAAAAAAAGACTGAACAAAGATAGAGAGAAAGCAAAAAGAGCACAATGCAATTTATGGTCTAAATTTCTCAATTCCCAAATTTAATGAGAAGCAGTCTGTTTTGTTTTACACATGTATTAATCACTTTACACCAAGCAACCTCATCATGTCAGGCGGGGCTTATGACATTGACTAGATAAGATGGTATTCTTTACTCGTTCACGGACCACTTGTGTCTTGAGGATGTACATTGTATTGCTATTATGCTCACTTCCTGACACTCTTGAGAGATGAGTGGCTTTTAGAAGCCTCAGAAGAGCAGCACTAGTGGTAAAAGTGTTACCGTAGTAAGAGTAGTAGAAGTAGCAGCAGCAGTAGTAGTAGCAGCAGCAGCAGCAGCAGCAGCAGTAGTAGTAGTAGTAGTAGTAGTAGTAGTAGTAGTAGTAGTAGTAGTAGTAGTAGTAGTACAGTAGTGATGCAACAGCATCAGAAAATGATTTTGAATTTATGAACAAATCTTGAACATTTCTTTATAAAAATTTATAGCTTAATACAACATTTTTTAAAGAAACGATGCACAGTGTATCACCACATCAATATGCCTTACCAATTTCTAGTTCTACTTAATACCATAGGCGTGTGAGTCTCTTCAAGTTTGAATTTAACTGTGTAAGACTACGGTATGATGACATGCACATCAATCTCATTATTTAAAGTGAATCATCATAGATTAAAATCAATACTGGCTCTTGACTTTAGCACATACAGGTATACGTTGTATTTCCAATCCAATGTTTCTCTAAGTAATTTATACACGTACGTAAGGGGCCTACCGTGCCCGCATAAGTTTAAGACCTGTCTTTCCCGGAAACAGAAAAACTTACACTTGAAAGTTGAAGAGCGAGTAAGTACTGTCTGTCTAGAGAAGCCAGAAACAACGCAACGATAGGCACTCATCGAGAAAGGCACGTGTTACAGACCGTGTGTGGCAGTCACAATATTCCCTATCCCCCTCCCCCCCTCCCCCCCCCACACACACACACACACTTAAGGTTCCCCCTACCACTGGCGAGAACTATCTGTTACTGGACACCTAAAACATGGTCAAGTGTTATCTCAACATGTTACATCAGCATGTTACCTCAACATGTTACATGTAATATTTGTTACCTCAGCGTTTTACCTCATCCATTCGGCAGCATTTTTCGCCCCAAAAAATTTCTACCAACAATATTAAATAAATACACTTTCATTTTACATTTATTGTCATGTTATTAGCGCGTTTTACTTTTTCCCCCATTTCGTTGAAACGAAACTTGCCCATTCAAGTCTAGAGGTGCACTGCCTTAAGAAAAATCATGGCTGTCCTTCATTTGTACCTGCATGAAAATTGGGGTGTAAAGGATCCATAATTATATTGGTATGACAAAATTAGCTAACCAATCTGAAAGGTTTTATAGCACTCTCTCATTTCAAAAGATCCGTTTAGTGAGATGGTCAACAACTGGAAACTACATGGACCCGTCAGACATGGCACCGCTGGAAAGATAAGATCCCAAACTCACGACAACCTTCAATAAAAAATCCGAGTGCCAGTGCCTGTTATGATTGACGCTCACTGGGTGCTGATGTAGCAGATACTGGGATTGTGGGAAGAAAAACAACATGACTGTGGCGCGGTGCGACTGGTCTGACAGTAATGAGACACGTTATTGGAATGATCGAGGGAAAACAGCGAGAAAAGATATTGGATGGGCTCGAACTAGGAAGAGTGACAGAAGGACTGAAATCGATGAGAGATGCGTAGAAGGTCATGATCGCCTGGGCTAAACAGCACGGCACTTGATTGATTTATTGATTGGTTTAAAGTTTGCTTAGATAACTCAGTACAGAGTTGGCTGACATAGTAAAGAGGTCCTTCTTCCGAATCCTGGCTTGGCCCATCTGGCGGTGGAGTAGGATATCATCCATGCAGCGTTATCCAAAGGTTGGACAGGAATCTATTACTCCTTGTCTCTGTGACTGTATAGGTCACAACGATGAGGTGCTTGGTCTTTGTCCCTAAGGTTGAAAAGTTTGATTAGATACCTCAGTGGGTACAGCATTCGGCTGACACTAGTGCGGGCCCTCCACTACGCAGATCTATCGTCAAGCCATACGATCAGGCGTAGCTTGACGATAGATCCCCATTGTGTGGGGCGAAATCGTATTCAGATTCATCTGAATCCGATGGACAGATCTGAGCCGCTGAGATATCAAGCAGTGCTTGATATTTTCAGATTGGTCGTCAGTCAGCTTAGGCGGGACGAAAAAAAGTGGAGTAAAAATTGTTGAAATTTGCAAATCTGACTTCAGAATCGAATTCTACGTCGAATTTCCATGTAGAATGATACTAAATAACAAGGGCTTACGCATTTAATATTGTGGTTTTTATTTTAATTCTGCTCGCCGCGATTTCTTTTTCACCTAGTACAAGTAGTAGGGCGGGATAGGTCCTGGGCTCTTGTTGGGGATGTGATTAGGTCAAGGTTACCGCCAGTCACCATTTCAAGCAAAGTATGGTAGGTCTCGTCATCCATTCGCATATAATTATGGAAATCTGATGGATATGTTCTTAACTCTGACAGTAAATTTATGTGAGTGTGTTTATCTCTATCCAAAAGCCATTTCTTCACCCATTCTGCTCTTCTCTTCTTCTTCTTCTTCTTCACATTCAACTTGTTGAGACAAAGAGCTAGAACCGCAAGTTCAACTTTACGCTTAGAAGGCATTGTGGCATTTGGGGAGGGGATAAATAGCTCAGTACAACTTCTCGATCCCTAGGCTTTGTGGGCCTTGTGCCTGCACGGTGAAGGCCTGATGGTCGATCTGACTAATGTGGAGACACATTATCGTCTGTCCGTTTGAATCAGTTCAAACATCAGATGGCTTGATCGTATGGCTTGACGATAGATCTGCGTAGTGGAGGGCCCGCATAAGAGGCTCTTCTCTCGAATCCTGGTTTGGACTATCTGGTGGTACAGAAGGATATCATCCAAGCAGCATTGTCCAAAGTTTTGACAGGAATCTATAACTGCTAGTCTCTGTAACTGAAGAGGTTACAACAACACACATAGTTGTTGCTTTTAACTTCAAAGCTGAAAAGTAGCAATTGCAAATTCCTCTGCTATACTCAACCTTCGCGTCCTCTTCAAATTCATGTGCTAGAAATGTAGGATCAGAAAATGTCTGCTCGAGCCACAACAGTCAACACAGCATGTTTCTTTAAAGCATTGTCCCATCACCTTACATCACCTTTTGGAACCGCCTTGTGGAAGATAATTATATTGCAGAGAAAATTGATCATGTAAGTTTATAGAGGAAAATTGGCAATGAAGTGATACCCTCCAAGCCATATATATATTGCTAGCTAACACATTCTTAGGGATTAGTAAATTATGGAAGAATTTCACATATCCAATTGATTCTGATCTAAGGACTGAGTGCGACTGATATGCTGATATTAATATTGGTTTTTTTTTTTGCTTTTATATATGCTTAAACTATGGTGTAATATTCAAGACTTTTATTTTAAATTTAAAAAAAAAGCACAAAAGTAAAAAACAAAAATAACAAGTAAATAAACAAACGCTTTTATGTGACAAGAACAAGTCTTCATTTACAAGAAGGCACATGAGAAAAATGTACATGTAGATATAAGAAATAGAACAGGAGCAAGTAGACAATTACTGTGAGGACACATATTTATTTCCAGTCATACAAAACTACAATATAGAAAGAACATGTATTAATTCTAGAATCATATTTATTATACAATCATTATTGCCCTTTCAAAGGAACAGGTGGGAAGACAACTGCATTAAAAAAAATGTAATATTCACAAAAATAACAGACTTATCCTCTGAGTCATACAACTGGCATGAAGAAAATCATACAACTGGCATGAAGAAAATCATACAACTGGCATGAAGAAAATCAAACATGACAACAATGAACCGGTGGGGAAGTTTACTACCTTTACTATAAAGTTAGGCAAATTTAGATATAATTATATTACACTGTATAATGTAAAATAACTTTCTGAATGCCATAGATTGCAAAAGCACGCACATCTTCATGGCCAAGAATAAAGTACATCATAATGCATGAATGCATGTTACATCAGACACAAAACATGTCTCAACTTTTCAAACATTCAGGGTCTCCTCATTTCTTTTAAGCTTTGCTATGCTTGATGGCAGTCTGTGCAAGACTTTATATCATAGCCAACAACCAAATAATCTGGCTCAACATAAATAGACGTAAAGACATCACTCTCTGATTTTTGCAGAAAATTTTTGTGGTCAGATTGGTACATTTTGGTACACTTCAATGCTGCCCAAGGGCTCATTAAATAAGATTTGCACTGCCTGATAAGGACTTGAGCTTTTCTAGGTCACTTCTCAAGTTAAAAAATTTCTGAGGTTTCGCCCGTAGCTAGACTATGACGTTATATTTTAAGACTGACCGACATCATTTGCATAAACTCCTCCCACCTAGCGGTACGTAATTGCTTTTCACAAACACACTAGCTATCTCAACGAGAACATAACTGTTATGTAAGGGTTACATGATGACTGCCAGTGATGCATTAATGCTACCGGTACTGAGTACATGTACCAGCCTGGACCAGGTGCAAGCGCTCTGTGTAGAGTGTGTTTCCACTGCATGCTCACACAGTTACATTATATTCTGTTCACATGATCTGAGAGTTTTACCAGCAGAGCAGATTTCACTGGTTTCGACAGCTGACCAGGCCTAACGCTCGCTTGCTGCTTCCGATGTAAACACCGCAAGCCTTCACTAGAAAAACTACGTGTTATGTCTCACACTTAACTCTGTCTGCGAAACATGGCTATTGTTACATCCATGACTCTGTTATCTCAATCTAACCTCAGAGTCTGACAGTGAAAAACTTGTTTTTTTTCCATGTCGTGAAACATGGAGTTTGGGAAGATACTGCTAATTGACATTTGTTTTTGTTTGATGTTATTGTTTAACTCAAGCTCAGCAATATTTAGTTTTGCATTTGGAGCGGTTCTGAGGCAAAATGAGATATGTCCATTACAATCATTTTCAGAAGAACACATTTTAACTAGATAGAAATATATGTCAGGCTTTACAAGAAAAAAAAGGCAAAGAAAAATTAACATTTATTTTAAAAACTTGGGGTGGGCCTCTGGCTTTATGGCACAAAAGATTGTAAAGCCCATCTTCATAATGTTAAAGGAAAAATATTTTTACAACAATGATTTTCCAGAAAAAAATATTCATTAAAACATAGCTGAAGGTAAAAAATTTCCAGCACTGAAAATAAAAGCTGTATTATCAAAGTAAACTGATATATAAAGAGACTTTAGGTTTACTGCTTGCTCTTTACTGTCACTTAAACCCTTTGACATACAATTTCAGTTTAACCGTTTTGAAGCCCTCTGTATTTAACCCCTGCATCATTTACAGATTTACAGTGAATGGATGAGAGTGAGAGAGAGAGAGAGAGAGAGAGAGAGAGAGAGAGAGAGAGAGAGAGAGAGAGAGAGAGAGAGAGAGAGAGAGAGAGAGAGAGAGAGAGAGAGAGAGAGAGAGAGAGAGAGAGAGACAGAGAGAGAGAGACAGAGAGAGAGAGAGAGAGAGAGAGAGAGAGAGAGAGAGAGAGAGAGAGAGAGAGAGAGAGAGAGAGAGAGAGAGAGAGAGAGAAACTTAGGAGAGGAGACATTAAACAATTTACAACTGCTCCTACATTAGTTTCAGTTACATTTGAATGAGATTTTGAATAATTTGAAATGTCTTTACAATCGAGATTCAGAGTAAATTGCACAATTATTTTTCATAGATTCAATTTGAAAATTTACTAAGTGAAAAAAAAGCCGCATTGGCATACCATTACATTTACAAAAAAGAAGGTAAATGAGTAAATGTAAACTGAAAAAAAAAAATGACAAAAAACACATTTGGTGACCTTGAAAGAAATTGAGGGATTAGTAAGAAACATGTGTGTAAGTAGTTGCACTATATCTGCCAATTAATTACTATTACATGTATTATTCTGGTATTTTAAGTTGTAAAATCCTATACACATGAAATAAACAAGCTTTTTTCATATCTTTTCCAACTAAACTGAGGTTCCTTGTTACCATTATGAAGTCAAAATTTTTAACTTTTACATATTTTTTTTCCCTAACAGCAATAAAACAGGCAAGTGTAATATTTGTAACACAGACATCCGCAAATGTATCAAAACAAGCACATTAGCAGTGATGTATCTATATGAAAAAAAAAAGCAAAAAAACCAAACAGGTGTAGGTCACGTGAAGGAACATATTTTTGTCCATGACTCCTGCCCAGGCACAAAACTAAACTTCAGTACACGTACTCTGAGGCTTCATATGAGAAAGCCTTAAGACATTCACACAAGTATACACGTACATGTACTAGTATTCACAGAGTTATATCAGCCCTATGATTTTTTCATAATGCACTTCTTTAATTTGAGGTTCATAAAATGAATGAATTTCAGACGTTACCGGTTCGTACTGAAAAATGATGACTTTAAGGGGCAAGACAGGCGATTTCTGCTTGCCAATGAACACAGTCTCACACTGAAGTGGCCTAAAAAGTATTAAAATTACATCAAAAGCATAAAAGATTTTCATGAGGCACGATATAAAAAAAGGAAATGTTTATTCATTTAATGTAAATTTAGTGTTTTAAAACAATTACCTGATGCATGTTATAAACAAAACAAAACATAACAAAAACAGGGGCTTCAAGTTTGATTATAAAAAGGCAGTGAGTTCAGATACATAAAACATGTTAACCAGTTTCATACAATTTACTTTGTATGTTTATAATCGTCTACAAAACGTAGTCAAAATTTGTGAAAGCTTATAAGGTGTAACTGTCTTTGAGTTTGATTTCTTTGTGCATAGTTTATAATTTAATTTATTAATTTATGAGATTAAAAAAAAAGCCCCAAACAATCTTGTATCAACAGTAAGAAAGAGGGCACATAGATTCTTTTTTATTTTACATTGATTCTTTCTAACATCCATTTTAAACATGGCATGCAGCCTAGAAACTTGTGCTACTCAATGAAATGGGCTTCTTGTGCAAAAAAAAAAATATTGAATAAATGCTAAAGTACCGTTAAGCGTTATGCTTTATGAATGGATTCCACAAAAACATTTCATTGATTGCCACAGAGCTTGAAACATATAAACTCATACATTCATAGTTTATTTCAATGTATTCAAAGGCCCCAGCTAAAATTAATATTTTCCTATGCCAAGAGCCTCTTTTTACTGGCAAAATTAAACAAGAATGACTGTGGGTGTAAATCGTTTAACAATGGCTTAATTTTTTGTCTTTTCCAGAGTTAGAAGTTGGATTTTCTCTTTGCTCATCAGATTGGTTTACATCAAACGACATTAATCATTGCAAATTTAGAATAAAACTTAAAGGCACTGTCATAAACAGCTGATTATCTTAAGGCTGCGCATCCACTGCATGGTTAAACCGGCCCCTGAATGGCCGTGTATCCAAATGAAGCAGTTTCAATCAGTCATGTGCATCATTGCGAGGCTGCGCGATTTCCCTATATGCATGTTCTTTTGTAACACACTCAGTTGGCTGCCTAGCGAAGACAAGTAAACACTGTGGATCTATGACAGTGGGATGACTCACAAATACATGTATGCTCCAGCTGGCCCGGTCAGTGGATGCCGGCATTTTTATCTAGCCGCATAGAACACAATCACATGACTTGTTAGCCAATCCTGGGGTCTGAGCACTGTACTTGGCAGTGGAAGCCTATGCTAAAGGTGGTGGCAAGAAATAAAAGGCTGTTTGGGACAGACAATGATGCAATGCTATGGCATTTTATATTGACAGCTACTTTTTTGTTTTGAGGAATGGAAAAGCATAGATAATGAATCAAACTCATTCAAAGAGAAGCATTACATTAAAGTAAAGAAACTTACATTTCAGCCAAATATAGTGAAATAACAGTTTTAAAAGTAAAGTCCGTTGAGTATTTCAATCAGTGGATGCTTACCAGTTATGGTGTAATGAGATACATTCTGGTGACCATTAGTCAACAAGTCACTGCTGTCCAGCTTGATTATTACAAGAAATAACATGTTCAACTTAGGGATCCATTTACGTTTTACTGACTTTACATTTTAGATGAAATATTTTGGTCATATTTTTTGAGTGCTAAACTAATTTATAAAGCAATATTTACGGCAATCAGCCGGCAAATTAGTTGAAAAGTATACCACTTCAAGATAACTTATTCTAATCTGGTTTGAAAAACACAAAAAGTACAGGAATAGTCAGACAGTGAAATGCAAAATTAGGCATGAACACTAGTAAAAAACTGTAAGCCAAGATAAGAGGACTAAGCCAACTACTATCAGGTTAAGCTCAGCCACCGTTCTCCCACTGCGGCCAGCGGACATTGTTTTGGACACTATGAGGTTGTAGACTGGGTCATAAGTAAACTCAGGATGATCATCAAACTCGAAGATGGATTCAATCTGGTTCTGGTTGCAGTAATCAGCTCGTAGTATATACAGACGAAACCTGAAGAAAAGCCAGCAGCGGAATTCTTGGCTATCCTCCTCAGAGCCCACGATTTTTGTCAGCACTACATGGGCACCATCGTCGAAGCTAACCCTTGCCATGCAGATGTGCTGTGTGTAAAGCTCCACAGATTCTGCGGAAATGTTGTTACAAGTGTTTGCTTCTAGACTGATATTAAAGGTGTTGCAGGTTCCGGAACATTCTGGAACAACCAGCAGACAGCCCTTTATGAGACCAATAGAGGGATAGGCCTTTGCCTCCTCAAACCTACACGGTGTAGGTTTTAACCTCTTCCTGTCAATCAGTGTTTTTGTCTCCTCTGCCTTCTCGGGTCGAATAGACCACACCTGCCTGTGTGTTTCCTGGCAAGACTCCACCTTTCCGGTGTAGATGTTTTTCAAAGCCGGACGCATCTGGAAGCTAAGCAATCCTGGAGCCAGACTGCGAATCTCAGCGCATGAGTAGTATGGCCAGCATGTTGGTTCAATTCCAACCTGAACCATGGGATACATACCCTTGACATCTCCATCTTCCGCAGCAGATTGACACTGAAACTGACCAAATTGTGGGCTTTGCACTGTATTTTTACCAACTGAAAGGATCGAATCTTCATCAAAAGACAGAGATTCCCATGATCCTCTGATGTCCATAGGAAAAGCACAGCTTTTCAGTTTCAAACTCTTCTTGCAACGCCCGCAGCTGGAAGGACAGCGCAGGGACTCCCGACAAGTATCAGCACCATCATCCTCTTCGCATGAGCTCATGTAACTATGGTCCTTACATTCTGTGTCATTTCCAGGTTTAAAAGAAACGAGTTTGCCAAACATGTCAGTATGTTTTGGAGAGTCCAATGATCCACTGATATCTGGGAGACACCTACCATCCAACGTGAGAATGGCCTTATATAAAACTTCTCCTGAGGTTTTTCCATTCAGTCGCTGTAGGTGAAGACACCAGTATGATAGGTACGAGTCTCTCATAACAAGGAGAACTGTGGTGAACTCACTAGACTTACTGCCTTTGTTTTCCTGCCAAGAGGCTAAGCACTTAAGATGAGCTACATAGCGACCACGGAGTGACTGTGATGTCCTCAGGACTTGTGGTGTACATAATTTCCCCAGATCAATGATAGCCCGAGTGGAGCCAGTTTCATCGCACTGAAAAAGCAGCTGAGGTAGGTAAGATGAAACACTCCCCAGACAATTCTCACTTGAGGGAGACTCTCCTAGGTTCATGAGGAGCTGAAATCCTCCAGAAATGGGACATGGCCTTGCTGTTGGGTCTATGTAACCACCAATAAGGACAGCCTCATCAACCTTGTAGTCAGCCTTGCCACAGTCCAGCTTCAGATAGGTCCAATTGAAGTGAAAGACAGAGATATATATGCAAATCATGTTAAGATGGTTTGCCAAATAAAAGTGCAACAAAAAAATGGTAAACTTTAATACCAATCTTTTAAAAATGAAACTATTAAAAAAAAAATAATTTCAAACTATACATAGTATTAGTATCATCAAGGTTTGCCACTGAAAAGTGCATCACTGAAAGTCGATTAAAAATCATGAGAATATCAATCACGTTACAGATAAAACTTTACATAAAAAACACTAATACTTTTTAAGAGGATTTGCAAAATGACTTTTTAACACTTAAAATCTATTTAAAAGCTGTAGAAAATAGGAGAAAGTCTTCAAAATTTTATGACATAGAAGAGAGAATGTGCGACAGGGAGTTTTTACATTTCAAATCCACTACTAAGTCAATCAATCAAGTAGGTGCCCTGCTCTTAATTGTAATTGATCATGACTTTCCATGCATCTCTATCCCTAATGCATTTAGTGCATCTGTCTCTGATCCTATTTTCAGCCTAATTCTTTAAACAACACTCTGACTACAGAAAGCCCAAGCTCTGCAGCACATACCTTGATGTGCCAGTGTAAAAGTGTTCAAAAAAAAAAAGGAGATGAAAAAAAAAGGTCATCAAGCAGATACACATTTAATTGAGATATTATAAGGACATTATTAGGTAAATGAAAATAAGTCAAACCTGATTCTCATCTTCTGTGACGCGAGTCTTTTCTTGACGAACCACTATATCTGACAAGGGAGAGAACTTCAGACACTGGAAGCCTAGAACAGTACCCTTTGAGTTTGTCATCTTGACCTTGTAGCGGTAATCTCCATAGCCCCTCAGGCATATCAAAGTTTTCTGTATTTAAAATGATGAGGATTTTATTCTTAATTATGATAAAGATGATCAAAAGCAATATGCATGTTCTTTCCAAACTAACCTAAAACTCCTTAGACAAAAATCTGGAGAAGTGAAATAACTGTACTCTTCAGTGACCTATAATCTGCATTCTTTTAAATCCCCTCAGTCCTTTTTTTATTAATCCCTAATTTTATGCACAGTGCATTCTTCTTTAACTTAAAATACCTGAATAAAGATTCTGCAGAAGAAAACGAAAAATGAAATGATAACACATTCCATTTTTCTCATTCACAACTCGGATATTGTGCAAAGTACCAAACAAATTTGAAGGCTTGAAGGTTTTAGACTTTGTGCCATACAAAAATATGGAACAATGGACTAATTATTCTAACTCTAAGTTACATTAATCCAAGGCCTCTTAGGTTTTTAAATTTCTTTAACACAACATTACCAACTAATATGTTTTTTTTTACCCACAACAGAGCATTAAAGACGGGCTGCAGTCCATGTCTTTGATCAGAATAACAAATTATGACATAAAGAAGAGGCAAAAAGGAAGAGAACTACAAAAAAAAAATTATTGTGTCCATATCTTCCGCGACTCCCACTCGAGTATTTTTTTCAATTTAAAAACTTTGCCTAGTCTCTATTCCTTGCATTAAATAATCAAATAATTATTAATATTTTTCGAGTATATTATAGTGAATATTAGTATGATTGCTTATTTTTGCTCCATTATTGCTCCCTCCTCTGGCCTAATATTCTAAATGTATAATCATTACCGGAGGTTCATATGTTGAGGTAATGCCTTCTGACTCGATCTTCATAGGTGCTCCAGGCTCAATACCTCTGTGTTCAGGACAGATATATATCCTATTGCGGGATTGCATTGATGTCGTCTGAATCCAAAGACATGACTCTTTAAACACATCCTCCACTGGGAAGCATCCTAAACTGCTGTGATTCAATAACATCAGTAGAACAGCAACAATGCCAAGATGCCTGCCAAATCCACGCTTTACATTACTGTGAACAGGTTCCATGGTTACAGCTGAAGAAAAAGCCTTAAAAAATGAGACAAAATACATGTAAACTTACACAGTTTAAGATTTAAGGTACAAATACCCGGTGTAAGATGAGGTACACCTTTACAAAAACTATTGCAGTTGTAATTGTCAAAATTTTGTTACAGAATGTATTTGTGAGGCACCCACAATACTTCAGGAACAAGTTGTATTATGTATATATACACAATGTACATATGTAACTGTTTATTGAGCTACAAATTTCACATTTGATTGTAATTTGTAAAAATATGCAGGCAAATATACATCTGGAGATTGAAAAGCTAGAGATATAATTTGTTCTCCCTCTTGAGGGATAGGAAAATCACCGCTGTACGATTCCAAAGACTTGAGTCAATATGTCAAAATCTGAACTGTATCTGATTCACCCTGGCTGCCTCACCATTCACCCATAAATAGTATTACATTAGTGACAATCTATGAAAGACTAGATGACCAATAAACTTGAAATTCATATATTTTTAAGACACCTTGATTCGTCTTTAAAATTTCCCTAAGTCTCCAGAAAAATTTGTATGAAAACATCTGATTTTCATCCAGCTTTGCTTGATGATGGTTAAATTGGATCCAACATTACCGCTATAAGGAATGTATCAGGAGCTTTCTCCTGGTCATTAAAAACTCCACAGACTAACCCATTAGCTGGTGTCATGGAGACATCTATATCTGAAGCAGCCTTTTTTGTGCAGGCTAGAAGTCTTTGACATGGAGATACAAAGAGGGAATCACAACCATAGTTTGATCAGATTCAGAGCTAAGGGACAGCATATTTTGCCTTTTTCTTGATATCTCCTCTAATTTATAATTTGAGAGTACCCAAGTACAGCTTGTCTCTCCAGTGTATATATGAGTATTGTACTACTCAAACAGTAAGAGAACCATTTTCATCATTTATTGGGCTGTAGACTCAATTTGTTTTCTACAGCTTGGTAAAACATACTGCCCTCCAAAGGCAAACCAACGTATCTGCAGATTTTTCATTTTCAAGAAAAATGCTAAAAACATTCCACGGTCAGCATAAAAACTGCAGATACCTCAATTTGACAAGTGAAAAATCTTGAAATATTGATAAAGATACTTCGCTCTGCCATTTACTCAAGTTGGATAATGCTTTAAATAGTCAGTTTAATGCAAACAAATTAGAAAACAGGTTTTTGTCAGATACGTTGGTCTGCCATTGGGGGACAGCATAGATCCATCTTTTATCTTATCTGTAACTGATTCTACATGATCATCATGATGATGATCATTATACTTGGGACTTAACATTGAATCTGAAACTAGATTTTCACAGAAATTCAGAGAAATCTAAGATTAGGGAGAAGTCTTACTTTTGTCTGCCCAGTGCATGAAGGCATATTCCTGGGCTTGCCCAGTAAAAAAATAAAAAAGGTGGGGGTTGGGGTGGGGATCTAAATCTATGCGATCTAATCTGGAGTCAGATCATTGGGCATGATTAGACCATCCTTCTGATATGTATACCTTATCTTTTTCGATTTAGGTTACATAAGTCTTCTAGATCTAGACCTAAATTGGCAATTGCTGATGTTTCGACAATAGCTGGTCCAGCTTTTGACGATTGTTGTCAGGATAGAGATCTTTAATTGAGAGTCTATAGATCTTGTATAGCTGTAGATTTGATCTAATCCAGATCTATCCTTAAAAAAGAAAAAAACATGTGTCTTTAGAATTTTAATAGCCTACTCTACATTTTTTAAACATTAAGAAGTAACTAAGATTCTCTTTTACCCATAAATCATCTGGTACAAACCGTCAAGAAATCCTAATTAATTTTGGTAATAACCGAGGAAGGGTTAGATCTAGTCTAGCTGAACTCTTAGCTCTGTTCTGGTTTTGTTTTTCATTTCAAGCATCACAAGCAAGTAAAATTGGGTCATGGACAGTCCCTGGCTTTGAGCATTGAGCATTAATGTCTGCAGTGTTCCGGACACTCTAGCGAAGACAATGTCACTTGGGTTGGAAAAAAATCCAGCAGAGCACACGAGTTCTCCATTGCACGTGGACAAACCCGTTCCCGTTGCCATTTCTTAGTGTATTGTTTTCAATCAGTTTCTGGTATCATTTAGTTTTGCCTTGTAAGTTTTACAGCTAATTAGAATCTACTGAAAATTCAATTTTTCATTTCTTGTTTGTAAGTGTACGTGTATGAAAATTGCAAGGGAAGACAAGAATGCGCAGTAATGTATACCATCAATAGTTGCTCAGAAATTTGAAGTCTACAAACGTGGCACTGACAGATGCATTTGGTTTACATACAGTGTAGTAAACGATATAATAATTGTATAAAAATTAATATCAGTGGATGGCATTTTGCAATTACCCAACACAGTTTTAGCTGTTATATAAATTTGCCAAAATTGTTTCAAACTTAATTTGTTAATCTAGCATATATTGGTAACGAAAGTTGAAGATAATCTAGAATGTAATTACTTGATAATCAATCGTACAATTATGCATAATTATTCTGGCCTTTCATCGCAAGATTGTCCTACGTTATTTCAATTCTCCAAGTTTCCTCATAGACCATCATGTAATTCACGTGAAAAAGCTCTTCGACGATCGTGAGTCAATAGTCTATACTTGATATGGGCTACGATACCAATGCATCGTAAAAATCTTATTCATCTAAATTACCCGTCAAAGACGACAGATTTTTGACAAGATTGAGCTAGTAAAACATGAATAAGTTGAAAAAAAGGTGGAACCAAAGACTAAATACCTGTGGCTCAGAGCAATCGTGATACTATGTCATTCAAGACATTATTTTTACTCCTTTTGAAACCTCCCTTAATGTGTTATTTTATGCTGCATCAGTGTGTTTCTACCATTCCTGTCAGTTCTTCAGCCATTTTATTGGCGTTAATACCACCGTGACTCCTTGCAAGGGATATAACTGTGTATACAAAATTCTAGAAGAAAAATTGTCTTGTTGTCTACTTTTGACTACCTATGAATCGAAAAGACACAAAGCCTGAGCCTCTTTAGGTAGTTAAGATTCCTATTAGAGGCATATCTAAATCTATCTGTTTTCATTTTTTTTTTTTTTTAAACCATTTATGCGGCTCAGTTAAGTAACCTGGTTTCGAGCTTTATTTTAGACTATTAAAAAATAATGTAAAAAAAATACAAATTAATGAAAATTACTGGTCACTGTAATTTGTTTAAAGGAGATATCCCAAAATGATTTTTCATATAAATTTGTGTGAACTTTAGGTAGGTTTGATGAAACTTGACGCCAAAAATCCAACAACAACAACACCAATACAAGAAAACTTATAGTAGTAGTAGTAGTAGTAGTAGTAGTAGTAGTAGTAGTAGTAGTAGTAGTAGTAGTAGTAGTAGTAGTAGTAGTAGTAGTAGTAGGAGAAGTATCAATAGCAACAACAGCAGCAGCAGCAGCAGCAGTAGTAGTAGAAGTAGTAGTAGTAGTAGTAGTAGTAGTAGTAGTAGTAGTAGTAGTAGTAGTAGTAGCAGTAGTAGTAGTAGTAGTAGTAGCAGTAGTAGTAGTAGTAGTAGGAGGAGAAGTATCAATCGCAACAGCAGCAGCTGCAGCAGCAGCAGTAGTAGTAGTAGTAGTAGTAGTTGTAGTTGTAGTTGTAGTAATAGTAGTAGTATCAACAGCAGCAGCAGCAGCAGCAACAGTAGTAGTAGTAGTAGTAGTAGTAGTAGTAGTAGTAGTAGTAGTAGTAGTAGTAGTAGTAGTAGTATCAACAGCAGCAGCAGCAGTAGAAGTAGTAGTAGTAGTAGCAGCAGCAGCAGCAGCAGCAGCAGTAGTAGTAGTAGTTGTTGTTGTTGTAGTAGTAGTAGTAGTAGTAGTAGTAGTAGTAGTAGTAGTAGTAGTAGTAGTAGTAGTAGTAGTAGTGGTAGTAAGAATTATAAGAGATAGAATTTTGCGTAGTGCTCAGCAGTGGTTAGAAAAGGCTTTAAGTGAAAATGACCGAAAATTTTGCGGGATTAGAACCACCGACTTAAAGATGTTTCGGCATCCATCGATCTGATGGGTACATGTACTCATCATAGATAAAGTTATGACACGTATCAATATTTTTCCTAATTCTATGAGCTGTGGTGCCATCTAGAAAACCCCGCCGAACAACAGGCGTTGATCTCTCCTTTAACCATTTACAAGTTTCACAAGTCTGTAACTTAACTTCCTCATTATCTTTGATTGCACGCATAATGTTTTTTTTTTCTCTCCGTAGAGGATGCGTAACACAAGCAGGTTACGTTTGAAAAGAATTACTGGAGCAATCATGATAAAGAGGTTGAAGTTAATGCCACTGTTGTCGATGATGAAGAAAACTTTGATAAACTAATACGTGTGATGAAGATAAATTATAGTATGGATATAGAATGTCTAACCTAGAGTCGGAGCTAAAGAAATTTGATCTAGACTTTATGCAATACTCTTATCTGTTATGTGTTAAAATAACATTATTGTGTTAAAATAACATTATTGGCAGCAAAAGACGCGTCTTGAATCCTTTGCTCAAAATAGTATCCGACAATCTGGGCTTGCTAATCTTATTTTTATATTAGTACAGAGAAGATTTCTAAAAAATCAATTTCCTTGCTTTACGAGTTATCTATCAAAATATTTTGGCTGCCATCACTGATCTGGACAGATTTGAGCCGGAGCCAAGTCTATAGATTCTTGTACAAGCGGATCTTATTACAGGTCAAAAACCGATATCAAACTGAGCAAAGTTAATCCCAACTTGTATACTGGTTTTTTTTTTTTTTATTGAAAGATGCTAGATTGAAGGTCTTCATACAAATAGTAATATTAGTAGTAGTAGTAGTAGTAATAGTAGTTGTAGAAGTAGTAGTAGTAGTAGTAGTAGTAGTAGCAGTAGCAGCAGCAGCAGCAGCAGCAGCAGCAGTAGTAGTAGTAGTAGTAGTAGTAGTAGTAGTAGTAGTAGTAGTAGTAGTAGTAGTAGTAGTAGTAGTAGTAGTAGTAATAATAATAATAATAGTAATAATAATAATAATAAGAAGAAGAAGGAGAAGAAGAAGGAGAGGGAAAAGGAGAGAAAGAGGAAGAGGAAGAGGATGAGGAAGAGGATGAGTAGGAGGAGGAGCAGAAGAAGAAGAAGAAGAAGAAGAAGAAGAAGAAGAAGAAGAAGAAGAAGAAGAAGAAGAAGAAGAAGAAGAAGAAGAAGAAGAAGAAGAAGAAGAAGAAGAAGAAGACGAAGAAGAAGAAGAAGAAGAAGAAGAAGAAGAAGAAGAAGAAGAAGAAGAAGAAGAAGAAGAAGAAGAAGAAGAAGAAGAAGAAGAAGAAGAAGAAGAAGAAGAAGAAGAAGAAGAAGAAGAAGAAGAAGAAGAAGAAGAAGAAGAAGAAGACGAAGACGAAGACGAAGACGAAGACGAAGACGAAGAAGAAGAAGAAGAAGAAGAAGAAGAAGAAGAAGAAGAAGAAGAAGAAGAAGAAGAAGAAGAAGAAGAAGAAGAAAAAGAAGAAGAAGAAGAAGAAGAAGACGTAATTGCTATGCTCATATATTCATATATCTATTGAATTTTACCATAAACCAGTCACCCAATCACGATAACTACAACCCGTTGATAAGCAACCAATAATTTTTGTAAGTGGTCGAGAGAGAGGGATAGGGAAAGGGAGAGAGAGAGAGAGAGAGAGAGAGAGAGAGAGAGAGAGAGAGAGAGAGAGAGAGAGAGAGAGAGAGAGAGAGAGAGAGGGAGAGAGGGAAGAGAGAGAGAAAGAGCAATGCGTTATGAGAAAAACAAGACTCAGATATTATTTGACAAAATTCGTCTGTTATTACTTTCTAAAAATGTAGTCGTGTCGAACGCATCACTGATAAAAATCACAGGAAACGGACAAAATTGACAATAAACATTTTTTTCTTTTTGACTTTTGCATATATTTGTCTTTCGCAATAAATCTGCAAGCAGCGGTTGAATTAGTCAGCATTTGGAAGAGAGACAGGATAAAACTTTAAAATAAACATCGATTTTCCCCCTTGCAAAACGTGTCTGTTCACTGTTTGTATTAGTTGTCCAATTGTTTGCTTTCGTATTTCGACAAGCAGTGCACGCGTTCAGAGGACGCGTGTGGCCTCTAATCTATAAGTTATAGCTAGTTTTATGCAGAACAAACCTGAAGCAAAAATATTCTCTTGAGCAAAACAAAACTTCTCCCTCCCCCCCCAACCAACTCATCCACCCATCCACACACAAAAAAAAGAAAGGAAGAAAATATTAACATATTGCTGGCTGTCCAGGAGCGGGTGGTTGGGGGAGGGGGGGGGTGAATGGTTCTTTTATTTGTATTTTGTTTCCATATATTTTTTATCAGAAAAATTTGAAACGATGACGGCAGTTTTCCATGAAACCAGGGATGGGGCTGGTCAGAATGGAACTTGACTCCATTAGTCTACCATAATGACCATAACCTGTTATTGTCAGTCCAGTGTTCTACTGACTGAACTATTTGGCATCCTTCTTCCTCCCCTGCTTGTATCTGTCTCTCTCTAACAAACCCCTGCCAACCCCCCCCCCCCCCAAAAAAAAAAAAAAAAAAAAAAAAAAAAAAAAAAAAAAAAAACAAAAAAACAAAAAAACACCCTTTTAACACCCCCCTTTTTTCCCCTTATCCCCTCTTATGAACTCTACAAAAAAAAAAATAAAAAAATACACAAATAAACGGACGCACAGGTAATCCAAGTACAGCAGCCACCCTAGGCACGCTTCACGTTTTCATGCACGGACCCTTCAAAGTTACATAACTGTTGTATGTTTCTCTCATTTCAATCTACGTCAGTGGGATCTCCTCTAGGTTTACAGGGTATGAGTCCCTTCCTGGCTTCGCGCCATCTGCTCTAGGTCTAGGCTTAGAGAGGTAGAAGCGTCTGCTTTATCTTCTGCCCGTCGCTAGCCGCACGGTATACATGCGGGCGCGTTCGGAGATACAGTGCGCGGGAAAAGTGCGCAAAAAAAAACGAGCATTACTGCCTTTGTTTTATTTTGCACAAAGCGGTGATTTTCATGAAAACATCGATGTACTTTTGCACTTACGTGCTATTTTGAAACTTATGGCTTTAAAACAAAAATTGTTTCAACAAGCCGAAGATTTAAAAAAAAAATAAACCGTATAACGCCTCGTTTTATTTACTTACAGTGCAAAGAAAGTATGCGCCCCCCCCCACCTCCCCAAAGTTAATAAATATATGAAATAAACAAACAACAAAAAGCAAAATATAAAGAAGGCGGAAGATTAATAAAACTATTTTATTAAAAGTAAAGACAACATTTTCAGCTATCCGACTTATTCGTTGTTTGATATAGTTCGACCTCGACCTAGACTAAAAGAAGACTTCCTGAACATGTAATCACACAAGCAACCACATAACAAACGACAAAACTATCCAAATGTCACATTTTGCTATCCAACGGCTTGCAGCGTAGATCTATTGAACGCACGTCAGCCGATCTCTTCCGGTGGACCAAGATTATGAAATAATAAAGCAAGCCAATCGATACACCCCATATCTGTCTGCTTTAAATCTTGGTTACAATCTAGGTGCGGGCTACCTCGGTAGTTCTTAGTCGAACCGCTCTACACCTCACTCTCATAATAGTAAAATAGCAGCAACAGCAACAATAAAAACAACAACAACAACAAATAATAATAATAATAATGATAATAATAATAATAATAATAATAATAATAATAATAATAATAATAATAATAATAATAATAATAATAATAAAAATAATAATGAGGAGAAGAAGAAGAAGAAGAAGAAGAAGAAGAAGAAGAAGAAGAAGAAGAAGAAGAAGAAGAAGAAGAAGAAGTACTACTACTACTACTACTACTACTACTACTACTACTACTACTACTACTACTACTACTACTACTACTACTACTACTACTTCTTCTTCTCCTTCTTCTTCTTCTATTACTACTACTACTACTACTACTACTACTACTACTACTACTACTACTACTACTACTACTACTACTACTACTACTACTACTGCTATTGCTACTGCTACTGCTACTACTACTGCTACTACTACTACTACTTCTACTACTACTACTACTACTACTACTACTACTACTACTACAACTACTACTACTACTACTACTACTGCTACTACTGCTACTACTACTTCTACTACTACTACTACTACTACTACTACTACTACTACTACTACTACTACTACTACTACTACTACTACTACTACTACTACTACTACTACTACTTCTTCTTCTTCTTCTTCTTCTTCTTCTTCTTCTTCTTCTTCTTCTTCTTCTTCTTCTACTACTACTACTACTACTACTACTACTACTACTACTACTACTACTACTACTACTACTACTACTACTACTGCTGCTGCTGCTGCTGCTGCTGCTGCTACTACTTTTACTTCTAGTACCACCGCTAATAATAATGTTACGTGTACTGCTGTTCTTTTCATGACGCATACCATCTTTTTTCATTGACTATTATTATCTGTACCTTCGCATTTGTTTTTCCTCCAAATATAAAAATTTGAAAGAAGAAATCAAGAAAAAACAACAAATACACATACAGATGATTGACGATGCGCTCTAGTAATGATTTTGGTAGTGACGCTTTTATTAACCCGTAACCGCCCAGTGTGTACAAAAGTTAATAACTCGGGACAGACAGATTGCAGGACAGACAGATTGGGCTGCACGCTTACTGCACACAGTAGAACTAAGAAGGGACCACACCATCAAGGAAGCAGGACAGACAGATTGGGCTGCACGCTTACTGCACACAGTAGAACTAAGAAGGGACCACACATTCAGAAAGCAGGACAGACAGATTGGGCTGCACGCTTGCTGCACACAGTAGAACTAAGAAGGGACCACACATTCAGAAAGCAGGACAGACAGATTGGGCTGCACGCTTACTGCACACATTAGAACTAAGAAGGGACCACACCATCAGGAAGCAGGACAGACAGATTGGGCTGCACGCTTACTGCACACATTAGAACTAAGAAGGGACCACACCATCAGGAAGCAGGACAGACAGATTGGGCTGCACGCTTGCTGCACACAGTAGAACTAAGAAGGGACCACACCATCAGGAAGCAGGACAGACAGATTGGGCTGCACGCTTGCTGCACACAGTAGAACTAAGAAGGGACCACACCATCAGGAAGCAGGACAGACAGATTGGGCTGCACGCTTGCTGCACACAGTAGAACTAAGAAGGGACCACTCCATCAGGAAGCAGGACAGACAGATTGGGCTGCACGCTTGCTGCACACAGTAGAACTAAGAAGGGACCACACCATCAGGAAGCAGGACAGACAGATTGGGCCGCACGCTTGCTGCACACAGTAGAACTAAGAAGGGACCACTCCATCAAGGAAGCAGGACAGACAGATTGGGCTGCACGCTTGCTGCACACAGTAGAACTAAGAAGGGACCACACCATCAGGAAGCAGGAAAGACAGATTGGGCCGCACGCTTGCTGCACACAGTAGAACTAAAGGAACCACACCATCAGGAAGCAGGACAGACAGATTGGGCTGCACGCTTACTGCACACAGTAGAACTAAAGGAACCACACCATCAGGAAGCAGGACAGACAGATTGGGCCGCACGCTTGCTGCACACAGTAGAACTAAAGGAACCACACCATCAGGAAGCAGGACAGACAGATTGGGCCGCACGCTTGCTGCACACAGTAGAACTAAAGGAACCACACCATCAGGAAGCAGGACAGACAGATTGGGCTGCACGCTTGCTGCACACAGTAGAACTAAAGGAACCACACCATCAGGAAGCAGGAAAGACAGATTGGGCCGCACGCTTGCTGCACACAGTAGAACTAAAGGAACCACACCATCAGGAAGCAGGACAGACAGATTGGGCTGCACGCTTACTGCACACAGTAGAACTAAGAAGGGACCACACCATCAGGAAGCAGGACAGACAGATTGGGCTGCACGCTTGCTGCACACAGTAGAACTAAGAAGGGACCACACCATCAGGAAGCAGGAAAGACAGTCGAAGCAAGAAGGGGTCAGGCTTGATGGGGTCGATGACAGACACAAAATGTCCTTCAGACTTGTGTCTCGCTAATTGTGTGTCTAGATCTAGTTCAGTCTCTCAGGAAGGCAATATTGCGTGGTGTTTCTCTATTTCTTCTCTCCGCCCTCCCCTCGTCCCATAAAAACTGTCTACTACAGACTGTCTGAACAGAAAAGGGTCAGTCTTGATGACTTCGAAGACTTGCGTGTCGATAATTGTCAATCTAGTTAAATTTCCCAGTATAGCAATATTGCCTGGTGTTTCTCGATCTATTGTAACTCGGCCCAGAACAGACTAAAGATCACTGGGTTGTGTTTACGTGAAACATTGATGATGTAACGCGACCAAGATAACCTGACATTTGCCTCTCAGCGTAACCTGATGTTTTTTATTTATCGTGGTATTGCACTAAACTGTTCAGAATCAACATGAGTTTTTTTCGCGAGGTTGCTCGCTTATCAAGTCAACATTTCAGTGATGGTATTTTCTTTTTTTTTTAAGACGTGAGACAAAACATTCCCCGAGGATCCAAATTTTTATTTCATGAATATGCATAGTGGAATGTAGTTGAGCCTTTTTTTATACTTGTAATACTATTATGCATACCTGAGTCTCAAGAATTTAAAAGAGCTGATTCTTATAAGAAAACAGCGGAAATTTATTTGGGGTGGAAAGGGTGGGGGGAGAGTGGTCTGAAAGATTAATCAATGAGTTTCAATTATGTAACGATGATGACGACGACGACAAGGTCAATGAAAAAAGTAATTAAAAAATTAATGATGATGATTGATAATGAAGAAGTAGTAGTAGTAGTAGTAGTAGAAGAAGTAGAAGAAGAAGAAGAAGAAGAAGAAGAAGAAGAAGAAGAAGAAGAAGAAGAAGAAGAAGAAGAAGAAGAAGAAGAAGAAGAAGAAGAAGAAGAAGAAGAAGAAGACGAAGGAGAATAATAATAATAATAATAATAATAATAATAATAATAATAATAATAATAATAATAATAATAATAATAATAATAATAATAATAATAATAATAATAATAATAATAAGATGATGATGATGATGATGATGATGATGATGATGATGATGATGATGATGATAATAATGATGATGATGATAATCGGGAAAATGTTTGGAGGATATTTAATTTATATTACACGGCTTATTTGGGTAATGACAGAATTAGAGAAAGATAATATTCGGAGCAAGGCTCTCAGAAAATTAAAAAAAAATATGCTACCTTCTATTTCATAAATAATGTATTCTTTTTTTCTCCCTTATTTACTTTTTATCTAGTTTTTTTAGAGCTGCACAGAAAAGTCAGCACTAGCGCCCCCTGGTGTCAATAGCAGACGTGGAGATAATCTCACACAAGAAAGCTCTTCCCAGTCTCCTAGACCTAAACACATTTCACAACCATGAAGATTTTTTTTCTGTACACAACCATAAATATCTTTACTTGTTAAATATTTAAACACATTACATTCTCGTGCAATATAACTAAAATAGTAAAAAAATAACTTCTATTATAAACTACTCTATGAGAGACTTTTACCATTGGCAGTGTTGTGTTCAATCATCAATAGCGTCCTATTTAAAGTACTGCGAGGGAGGCACTCCTCATTATAGGCTAAATCGACTAATTCTGCACTTTCCAAATTTATTTTAAGATCTTTTTACACGCACACAAGAAGATTTGCGATTCCTGCAAAAAGTGCAAAAGAAGTGCACTGCCTTTCTGTAACTTATAGCTGCGCATTTACTTAAACCTTCATAATAAAAACTTAAAAAAAAGATCTTTAAATAGATTTGGATTCTATAATTACTATACCCAAATTCTAAAGGGAGTATCTGTAAGTCATACAAAAATGTGAAGACTCGTGCTATGATGAAAGTCGGCGTGTGTCGAGCTTGCAGTTCCCCCCCCCCCCCCCCCCCCCCCCCCCCCCCCGTTTTTATCCTAACACACATTTGCAACTAAGTTATTTTTTTGCTATACTGAAATAGATATAAGCTTAGTGAGAAAGCCACCTTTTAACATAAAACAATAAATTATTGATGCAATCACCGCTTAATATATATACGGTCTCTGAGCGTAAATTACCTAAAAAATTAAACCAACGTAATATCAACAATGGAAGAAAGTACTAACCGATAAATGAAAACAAGAAATGAACAAAAAAATGGGAAAGTAAGAGCAAAATTTCTATGCACACGTGCCTTTCAGAGTGAGAGTGGAAGAGAGAGAGAGAGGGAGAGAGAGAGAGAGAGAGAGAGAGAGAGAGAGAGAGAGAGAGAGAGAGAGAGAGAGAGAGAGAGAGAGAGAGAGAGAGAGAGAGAGAGAGAGAGAGAGAGAGAGAGAGAGAGAGAGAGAGAGAGAGAGAGAGAGAGAGAGAGAGAGAGAGAGAGAGAGAGAGAGAGAGAGAGAGAGAGAGAGAGAGGCAGAAACTTATTGTTCTTCTAAAAAATAAAAGGTTGGGAAGTAAAACAGATTAAATGTAAAAGCCTGCACTTCCCCCTTTGTTTCCCACCTTGCCAGCAAAGGGGAAAAAAACCATTAGAAAGTAGGGATGTACCTGAGTGCGTCATTTAATGGTCGTCCAGGTTATTAATGAGGCCATAAAGCCCACCACTGTCCAGGAACAGAGAGACGAAACAAATGACAGGCGTGTGTAACATAAACTCTTACAGATGTTTCTACATAGGCCTAATACCGAAATAATAAACAATGTAAGGAACGATTCTGAGTTTTCCTAAAACTAAGTGGATTTAGCAGAGCATAAAAAATAGCGTACCGGTAGTTCATTAATTTTTATGATTCGTTTTGGGTTTCATTAGTGTTTTCAATTATAAGGCTCTAATGAGGTACGGTGTTCTGAAGATCATTAAAAAAAACCCCATCAATTATTAAGTACAGACTTTATAATTAGTTTTGCGTAGGGCAGACAACTCCAAAGTCCGGCCCCCAGGCCAAACACGGCCCTTGTTCAAATTGATACTGGCCCGCAGCCTGTCACAAAATCAATATATGTAATAATTAAACGTTAATGGTTCAAAGAATGTCTGACTGAATGGTTGGCCTCCACACATTTTCATACCACTAAATCTGACCCTCTTTACAAACAATTTAGAACCCCTGTCGAAGAGTCTGAATGGCCTGTAGTCTGCAGTGCCCGTTTTCTCGTCTGCTCGGTAAATAATTAGACCTATGGCTATTGATACGACAGCGTGGTCATTATTAGTAGTTTGTTACCTTGCCAAGTCAGCTGTGACGTACATTGTCGACAATACCTTCTTTGTTTGCTGACTATGAGATGTTTTAAAACCGGCCTATAACGAGGCACTATCAAGCTTCAAAGAGAACCAAAATGAAAGGATCTCCATTATCATAACAAATGCATGTTTTTATAGGTTAAACAATTCCGTCCTTTGATGCATATCATCTCGGCCGTTAGTCGTCTTTTTTAAAAATTTTTGGTCGCTTATAGCGATATATTGACCTTAAAAAGCTTAGCTGGTGACGATGTTCATGTACATCCTAGGATCACGGAGTAAAACTGAAGAAGCAACGACAGCAACAATGACAACAACAATAAAAATAATAGTGATAATAATAATAATAATAATAATAATAATAATAATAATAATAATAATAATAATAATAATAATAATAATAATAATAATAATAATAATAATAATAATAATAATAATAATAATAATAATAATAATAATAATAATAATAATAATAATGAAAATAATGATGATGATGATGATGATGATGATGATGATGATGATGATAATAACAACAACAACAACAATAATAATAATTATAATAATAATAATAATAATAATAATAATAATAATAATAATAATAATAATAATAATAATAATAATAATAATAATAATAATAATAATAACGATTTATAGTAGCAGCAGCAAAAGCAGCAGCAGCAGCAGTAGTAGTAGTAGAAGTAGTAGTAGCAGCAGCAGCAGCAGCAGCAGCAGCAGCAGCAGTAGTAGTAGTAGTAGTAGTAGTAGTAGTAGTAGTAGTAGTAGTAGTAGTAGTAGTAGTAGTAGTAGTAGTAGTAGCAATAATAGCAGCAGCAGCAGTAGCAGTATTATACAATGACCTTCAGGAAGAGAAAGAGAAACGCAACAAGAAACTGCTAAAAGCAGGTAGAAGACTTAAGGCCCATTATGATCTTACTGGCGGCTGCACTAGGGATGAGAGAGACAGATCACGCCCGATGAACACATGGCCGTAGATCTGGGGATTGAATGATGGGGGAGACAGGTAGATCTTGTCTCGGCAACACAACTGGATGACGCAACGCACGTGCTGATAAACGTGTGTTTAGGAAAACCTTGCGATACATGGAATTTCTGTAATGATTTTTGGCGTTCCGTAATTTTTTTCCGAGTCTTTAGAAAAAACGCAAACAAAACAGAACAAAACAAAACAAAAATAAATAAAAAGAAAAGATTATTTCGGGAAGTAAGGCAATTTTATGCAAAAGCGGAAGATAAAAAATTAAAACAAACACACACAAAAAGAAAAAAAAAAGCACTGCAGACCTATGAAAACCAACAAGGGAAAAGTAAGAAACCAAATTGCTTTATAAATACAGTCTCTCTCTCTCTCTCTCTCTCTCTCTCTCTCTCTCTCTCTCTCTCTCTCTCTCTCTCTCTCTCTCTCTCTCTCTCTCTCTCTCTCCCTCTATCTATCTATCTATCTATCTATATATATATATATATATATATATATATATATATATATATATATATATATCTGTCTGTCGCTCTGTCTCTGTCTTTCTGTATCGGTCTCTGTCTCTCTGTCTATTTCTCTTTCTTCTGTCTGTCTGTCTGTATGTCTGCCTGTCTGTCTCTCTCCCTCCCCTTTCTCTCTTTCTATTATGTTGAAGTGATCAAAAGCAAAGAAATAGACCTAGGTGGGAGGCGAGAGAATCAATAATGGATGTGCATTCAGATAAAACTTGAAAGGTTAGATGTGGAGGAGGAAGAGGATCAAGAGTGACAAGAAGCAGAGCAAGACGGGTAAAATAATGACCAGGATAAGCCAAAAAAACATTACTGCATTGCTAGCTGAGAACTATCAGGGGAGATCAATATGCGAGCCTTCACACTGTAAGCTACAGGTAATTTTTGAAGCTCTGCGTTTTCTTAAAATCAAAACATTACCTGTAATTACTTTAAAATCCAATTATTTTCTCCTTCACATTTCTTCATTAAATTTGATACACTTTGCTTGTGGAGCGTTGAAGAAGAGGGCAAAAAAAAAAAAAAAAAACTCAAAAAAACTAAAGGAATGCGTTTGTGATGTAACTTAGCTTGAACGGTTGGGTTGATTTCTGTAAATTGCAGAATTCCACAATCAATTAAAAAAAATGCTGCATAATGATAAATATCCTTGTATTTTAGATCGTTGAGTTGAGGCATTTAATTGCCTAAGGATGCAATACCTTTAACCGACTTGGAAACAACTTATATAATCATACGTTTTGAATTGATAAGAGTTTTATTTAACTCTCCAAGGTTGAAAACAATTTAAAAAAAAAACAAAAAAACCCAGCGGCAGCGGCGAAGTAGATCCTGTTAATATCGAACCTGTGAGGACTCTAATCTTTTCCCGCCTTCTCCTTGACCGATTTGTTTGTCCTTGCGCACCAACGAGTGCGCACCAGCCGATTAAAGTAGGCCTACACCGCGGTGCACTAAACCTAGCTGGTATAGCAGACTTCGGGACTCCAAAAACTTCATGGCGGTGAAAAATTCCGTCACAACGTCTGCAAAATCAGAGATGAATCTATTTACAGTTTGAAGATGATTACAGAAACACATTAAGTTCATGTGAGATTCTCTACCCCCCCCCCCCACGCGCTTTTTTTTAATTAGAACATGCTGTCAAACAATTCTATGTAGGCGATAATGAGTTGATTATGAAAACAAAATATTAATAATATTACGATCACGTTACGTTCCAGTTACACTAATTCATGCAAATATCTCCTTTCAGCTTTTGAGAATATTACTGCATTCATTCATTAAAGTGGCAAAAAACCCTTTGATGATATTGCAGGCGGTATACATAATGATGTCTTCCATAATGCTATGCAAATTTAAAATTGCCGCGCCAAAAAGGCACTTGCACTTCTTGTAGCTGTGCCGTAGAGAATTGTGCACTGTCTGCCACCATTGAGAGAACGGAGAGGCAAAAGATCTTAGAAGGATAGTGAAATTTTCCCCTAAAAAACTGTATACATGTAGGCTATTTATATTAACAGTAGTAAAACAATGCATAGGATTGTATAAGACCTTCTCTTTGAAAACTATTATTATGGCCACGCAAATTAATTCTTTTGTTGTTCGCTCTCAGTTAAGTGCTTTACTAAAGTACACGTATTTAAAAAAATTTTATGAAATAAAGAAACCAATTTTACTTCAGCCTGTTAGGGGTTCTGCAGGTAGCAATGGCTGAGTTTGAAGATAATATTTGAGAGTATGGGTACCGGGTATGTACATTAAAAACCATTTTATAATAATACAACTACTATTTCATTACTCGAGGTGCTCGTGAAATATTTTCAGCTGAAAAGCTAATTTAAAAACTACACTTAGTTAAAACGATGTAGTATCTTTATCAATGGGGCTTGCAAGATCATGCATTTGACATATTTACATGTAGCCTACCATTCTGATTTGGTCCATAGCCACGACAGAAGTAAAGTTGTGATGTACGTCATGTATGTATAACAGGGCAACATGATTTCCTCAATGCCATAACGAAGATGCGTCACTGACAAAATCTAAGACTCTAGTCATTATGATTAGAATAATAAATTACCGGTATTACGTTTTTTTTTTCTTTTTTTTTCAGGAACAGATCAACTGGTCTGCAGTTGTGTATCTGAATTCTGGCCCATTTTAGTAGTTCACAGGATTTCTCGGCCATTAAGTCTCACGCTATCCAAGTCCAAGATGGTTCAGCTTCCATCTTACAAGAGTTGAATATCGGACAAAACCTCAAAACCGTGAACTCAGGTTTTTCTCGCCTTCCAGTTCCACTGTTTCAGTCGATAATCATTTGCTAACATTATTTATTATTGTGTTTCGTATTTATGAACTGAAACATTCCCCCCTCCCCCTCTTTTTTTTTCTGTATCCATGTATCAATCTAGAGTTGGATGGCGATAACAAGGTGAGATTCTTACTCCATCCACTGAGAGCCTGAATTTCGACACTCCACGACGGCTGCACCACAAGTCGAGGCGAGTTTGGTATCTCGGTCTCCCAGATCAAAGCATTCAACTTTCAAGGCCTTAGAATCTGACGCAATGCTTCGAGCCCACCACCAATTCTTTTTTTTTTTTTTTTTTTAAATTAAAATAAAAATAAAATTTACCAGGCATAGTCATTCATGTGTGTGTGTGTGTGTGTATATATATACATGTGTGTGTGTGTATATATACACATACATGTGTGTGTGTGTGTGTATATATGTATATATGCATGTGTGTGTGTGTATATATATATATATATATATATATATATATATATATATATATATATATATATATATATATATATATATATATATATATGTTATCTTTTAGCAACAAAAGCTCTAAGTCTGAATAAGAGATCAATACAGTATACACCCACGACTTTTTTTTTTCTTTTTACCGGTAGTTGAACAGTTCAACTTGAACCGAGGTCTTTGCAGTTATCATTATGAAGACCCTCAAAACCCATGTAGGATCTACATTGGACTCCTCTGAATGGAGAGCTGAGAGTGAGAAGAGGATCTAAGCTGACCGCCAGAGCGAAAAGAACTGACTGGGGACTTTACAGACTGTTCAAGAGAGAGAGAGAGAGAGAGAGAGAGAGAGAGAGAGAGAGAGAGAGAGAGAGAGAGAGAGAGAGAGAGAGAGAGAGAGAGAGAGAGAGAGAGAGAGAGAGAGATTCAATGAAGCTTTTTTAATTTCTTTTTTTTTTGTCTTTGATATGTTTAATTTATCTCGAAGTGTGGCCAGCTCCTGGATGTGTTCCACAAATGAGAATTGAGGCAACCAGCAGTAACAACATGCTTCATTCACCACCTGTCTTGAGGAACAAGAAGTGAACTTTGACATAAACTCATCTTAATCCATTTTGTTTTTCGAACTTTCAAAACCTTTGATGGGGAAAACAGGCAAAACTGAAGGAAGAAATGTAGTTTTAGTCAAACATGAGTTTCGAAAAAAACAACAAATAAACCAAAAAAAAACCCAAAACTTCTTACCTCAAATTTTAAACATTTTATTGGGAAAATTATTTGAGAAACATTCACACCTACTACAGCATTAGGCATGAAGTAAACAAAGGGAATCATCTTAAGTTCTAACTCTTCATCTGAACCAATAAATTACTCATTACCACTCTCAACTGTCTTTTGAACACTGCAAATAGGTAGAAATACTGAACTGGAGAGGAATCTTCAGGGTCAAAACATATCACAAACACATTCTATTTACATCTTTGCCTTCTTCTTTTCCAACGACCATTCTTCATTTAATAGAAGCTAAACAAGAAAAATCCTTATCACTGGTTCTGCATGCAGGCCATTGCTAACTTTTCACAGTTTTTGAATAAGCAATATTTACTGAATCCTTCCTGGCATAATTAGCAACTAAAAGTAGACCTAGAGCATTCTAAATTCTTTCCATTCTCTCAAAATCTATGCAGCCCCTTTATAATAAATAAATAGTGTAATCAGATTCCATGTCTAAATAAGTGTCTGCAGTGCAATGTAATGCCTTCATCACAAGGTATTGATTGTTTAGTTAAAGACAGTCTTCTTTGATATGTTGAAACAAAGGTAACAGTGGCCAACAAGTACATGTAATATCTTTGACTCTAAAACAAAAGCAATAATAATTATACAAAACATTTTATGTCCAGTGGTAAAAATGACAATTCACATAAATTAGACATCCAAAGGGCAATTATTTACATATTTACAGTTAACAATGGAATTTAAATTTTGATTATATATATACAGGTAAATTGAATTGAGTGTCTCCTCACTCAATCTCAGAGATTCAGATTTAAGAAGGCTGAGGCCTTTGCATTGATTGGAAATGGTAATCTCACAGATTTCACAAGCAACCAGTTGTCACAACACGAAAACCCTTTCAGTCAATACTGCAATTGCACATTTCTTTTATGAAGCTTGAATAAAAGTATACATTGCAAGAAGCAAACAAACAAAAAAAAAAAATCCCCTCCTATTTTCCCCACATAACCTCATAATGCATTTATTTGAAAGAAAGAATGAAAAATATTCTACTTTTCACTGGAGCTGTTGGAAGACAAAGGTTGGAAAAAGGATTAACAGGCATGGGAGAACAACTAAGGATTAACAGGCATGGGAGAACAACTAAGGAGCAAAAAAAAAAAGGAAAGAAGAAAAATGTAAACCTGGTTCTTTAATACTTGAAGGTTATTTACTTTATGTAGAATGAGATCAAGATTCAACTCTAAGCAGGGATTTTTGTGTGTGCATTGAAACAAAAAGCAAAAATCCAATATGATAGCTGGTTTATGATGACTACCTATGGAAATAAAATAATAAACGTCGTGTTCTAATGCTTGGAATGATTGTTAAACATGATTTTATCCAAATACAAAAAAATAATTTAATTGACATCTTCAAAATAAAACATTCAAGTTGAAGAGAGGAAACCCTGCAATTCCGGTAAAGAGTATTCATGAAAAGTAATAAAAGGTTGACAAGTTTTCAAAACATCTTTTTAAATTGCTCTGGAGATTCTAATAGGGTTCAAAAATTAAAAAAAAAAAAAACAGTGTAAATCTGACCAAGTTCATCCATTGACAATGGTTTACTATTGCATGTACGTTTTATAAGTAAAAGATTTATCAGATAAGTTGTTGATTCATCCCTTTTTGATGGCACAGTTTAAATATGTTCTATGAAAGAAATTTGCTACATATATCGGTGTCAGCTGCGGTGTCTTAACTCCCCAACATTGGCAGCCTCAATTTTAGAAACTATCAGGTTAGACAATTTCACACATTACTGGTAGGAGGTCTAAATTTTTGAACATCCAAGTTACTCTTAGATTGTACATATGAAATGGGGGAAAGGACAGTATGTTATAACTGCCAAGATATTTCATATTCTTTCAAAGCCTCACATTGACAGAGCTTTCCTCTCTGAGAACAAATTAAAAGACGACCAGGTAGCTAGTACAATGTCAATTCAAATACATGTACATCAAATACAGTACTAAGATCAGACAATGACAATGATTTTTTTTGTCTTTTTATATGTATATATATATTTTTTTTTCTCTAACGAGTTTTGTCTTTATCCCGTTTTTTTGTTTGTTTCTCATTTAAGCATAATTTGTTTTCCATGACTTATTTTTGTGCATGTAAATTTATGAAATTACTAAAAATTAGCAATTATTTACAAACTGCACAAAGAAAGAAAAAATAATACAGCAAAAGGCAACATTCATATACACATATATCTCAAAAATGTTCTTATTTTTCAGTCGGAGCTTGTAATACTGGACATAATTTCATTGATCAAAGATTTAGATTAAAAAAAAAAAAAGATACAGATAACCTGTGACAAATTTTTTTTGTGCTTCTTAAAAAGGGGTAATAACTTAAAAGCCTTCACACACACACAAGAAAAAAAAATGTCTTGCAAACAGGTGAAATGAGCCTTGCATAAAAAAGTTACACATGTGTAAGCAAATTAATGTTCTCTATCATCTGAATTGGTCTTTTTCAAACAACACTTTCAAACTTTAGTGTTCACTGTCAAATGAGGTAAGTAGCATACAATGTGTCTGAATGCTTGCTCAGCATGCATCTCTGGATGAATTGCTTCTAAATTAGACATTCATAAAAGAAGGATTATATCCCTGGACTTCAATTAGATCAAAACTGCTGAATTTATGTCCCTAGACTTAGATTGGATCAAAACTGCTATCTCCATAAACTATAGCCATGCTCGATGAATTATGTTTTGGAAAGCCCTGCAAAACTTACTGAAAGGAATGGGTTTTAAAATTACAATCAATTTATTTCGTTATACTATGATTTGGCAAATCATCTTGACTCGTTGAAAACAAAATAAATTACTGCTCTGGTATTTGACTAATTATGTTTAGCTAGAAGATTCAAGAATTTTCAAAATCAAATCTTGCTCTCATTTATACTATCAAGGTTGGTTGCTGCTACATCAATTATTCTTACATCACTCACTTTATCATACGAGGAATGATTCAAACAGTGATCATCTGAGTTGGTAAAGTAAAAACTTGGCTTCAAACTGCCATTACCGGTACTACATTTCTGTGCAGAGTTGGGGGGACTTGGCTCGGCAGATGCCACAAGAGGAAGATCACTCAGGTCTGCTTCAGCTCCGCCATCTGTATAGTTGACTCTCCGAGCTGGCGGAGATCTCTTGCCTACACTGCTCCTTCTAGACGGTGAGGCAGACATGTCGTTGACAGGACGGTAAATTCTCCTCGACTCCGTGAAAGATGGCTGGGAGGGAGACTTGGTCAAAGCCAAGTGGGCCTTTGAGGAGACGACCGAGGACAGACGGGAAATCTCAACGCTGTCATCACTGTCAGAGTCCAAGTCTAGAGAACCCATGTCTTCTTCTGAGAGAGGGGACAAACAGGAACATTTCTCTTTACAGCATTGACAGCAGAAGCAGGTTGATACCAGGGAGTTTAGGCATCTGTCCAGGGGTGCCAGTGAGCGCATAAATTCAGGCAGGAACACCCAAGTTCTCAAGACTGCTGGTAGAAAGTTGGAAAAAGTCCTTGACCTTTGCATCAAGGTCACTACAACAACAAAAATGACAATGGCAAATATGATACACAAAACAACAATGAATGCAGTCGTCCCAGCCAACGATAGGGTGAAGAAAAAGCCAGGGAACAGGACAAACATGCAGATGAGGTAGGCGATGGCAAACCAGCGGTAATGTGCTGTTGTGCGGCCTAAGTACTTGGCAGTGTTTATGATGATTTTGCGCATCTTTGGCACTGGGTAGAAGAGGATAATTCCTGAGATGTTGAAGAATAAGTGGCAGAAGGCCAGTTGTAGAGCGATATGCATCGTAGCAGAGGATGAAGCCAAGGCTGCTAAGATACCTGGGAAAGGTAAAAATAAATATAAATAAATGAAGGAAAACAATGCTATTGAAAGACATATATCAAGTTCTCAAAACATTTCAGGGTCAGTGTAATTGAAACTAAAACTGAAAAAGTCAAATTTTTTCATCACATCAAAAAGCATACAACCAGTTTATCGGGAAAAATAGCAATATCCTATCTGGGTATAAAATGAGCTTTTCACCTATTCAAATTACAAAAAATTAAAAAAAAAAATAACTGTTTGTGGTATCATAATTCATTTCCCAATTTTAAACATACTGATATCTAAAAACTAAATCTACTGAAAAAAAGTGATTTAGTTGCCATACCCGTAAATGTTGTGCCAATATTTGACCCAAGGGTCAGAGGGTACATCCTTTCAAGCTTGAGGCAGCCAACACCCACAAGCGGTGTGAGAGCGCTGGTGAATACTGAGCTGCTCTGCACCAAAATGGTCATGCCTGCCCCGACAATGATTGCAACATAACCTGTCAACCAACTGAAGGGATGTGGGAAGTCTGAGTTAATTGTCTTGCGCAGGGCCCGGGCGATGTGACCACCAAGGAGGGAATGGAGGAGCTTGACCAGCGAGTACAAGCACAGAGATAAGCAGAAAATGGATGCAAAGAGTAGGACAAGGCCAGAGGTGGTATCACTCCAAGAAAGTTTGGACAGTAGGGAATCGCCTGCAAAAGGAAAGAAAAAAATGTATTAGTTCACTGGTTTTATGGAAAAAATAAACAGATTTGTGCAAAAATGAAAAGAATGAAAAATAAACCATGAAGGCAGCTTGAGAATCAAACCAGAAATTGACTGTTGAGGGAAAAAAAATATAAATTTTGTCAATTTTTTTAAAAACATAAAACTCTTCATATTTTGTTGATAAATTCCAGAAAATAATTTGTACATTGTCTTGATGATATACTGTTTCTTTCACTTACATTTTTCAAGGGGGACTTTGGTTACTACAGAGCTGTTGACCATTGTCCAAGTCTCCAAGCCAGTGTCATTATCAATGCTAGATTGGTTTACCAGATTGTAGGAGGTCACTTTATCAAAGGTGCAGTAAACCTAAGAAGAAAGAAACAAAGAATGATTTGATTTTAAAATGAATGAAGCAGTTCAGGATCCACATGTAAGTTGCAGGGATTCATGTAAATTTTTTACTCTCCCTATGCATAATAGAACCAGCACTGAGGCACAGGAATTAATATTCAGAGATACTGGCATACCTCTGTTTAACAAAAAATTAATATGTGATAAATCATATTCATATTGATATTCCTATAACTATTATAGCTGCTAAGGGAGATGGTGAAAAAAACAAATGGTTTCTGTAAAAAAAAACATAAATTCAATAAATCTTAAAAAATAGTTCAAACACAAAGATACTGGAAATAATCTAAAAAAAAACAAAAAGCAAAACCAACCTTCAGCAAAGTCTTGTTTTTATACTCCTCATGTCCTTGAGCAATTCCTGTTATTACTTTTTTGTCAACCTGAGGAACAGAAAGACTGATTTAGAACTAAATACCACATCTAGTTTTTAAAAGTCAACGGAAGAGAATTAATAACATGTAAGCATTTTATAATTGAAACTATCATAATTTAATCTAAAAAAAAATGCTTCAAACTTGTACTCAATTTGTCGTAAATGTTAACTATAAGCTTTACTTTTTGAGAGTGTCCATAGCTTAAAAAAAAAAAAAAAAGCATCAAAAAGTGCGATGAAATCTATTGAAGAGATTGTGTTAATGACCTTCATCATAACTAAATATTTTCTTAGAAACCCCTGTAAATATTTGAAAGGCAATTTGAGTTTATCTCTAAAACAATACACCACTAATTCAATACATTACAGCATGAATATAGGATCCATGTAAAATTACCATAACTAAATCATGTGGAGTGTAAAATCATGAAATGGAAAAACTGGACTATTTTTCATAACCGCGCGTTAAAGGCCCTGACTTACTTTGACAATCCTGCTTGTGAGTGGTTTTGTTAGTTTCTTGAGGAGGTCTTGCTTGTTGGCCTTCATGTCTTCCATGTTGAGAGATCGGATCATCAAACCTGTGAGGTGGTACAGGTAACCTGGGGAGAGAGAGCATAGATCATGTAGGAGTTTTTGTATGTACTTGAAATACAATAATTCATATAAAATTTAATCTCAAAGAACTATAAATTATGATATAATTCAAGATGTTAAACCTGGAAAATTGATGACGGATACACGTGCCAACTTGTTTACAAAAATACCGTGCAAAAATGAACAAATTTTTTTGCACCGTCACATGTACTAAAAGACAAAATCATGATTTAAAATTAACAAAAAAAAAAAAAAAAAAATCAATTTGGCCTGCTTAACCTACAAAGCAATTTAAAATGTTAAAATCATTTCCAAAATGGCATCTTAGTGCAGAGAAAACGAATATTTGAAAATACTTAACACAGATAAGCTCAAAGAGAACCTTGAATCAAATGATGTAAAATCACCAATGAGCAATTAGAACTCGCTTACCTGTCATGTGCTCCAAGGGCAAAAGACAAAGCACAGTCAGCCAGTTGAAAACATCATGGACCTGGAACAAGCAAAAGGCTTTTACAATATGACATGTGGTGTTAGCTATTCAAATGCCAAAAAAAAAAAAAAAAGTAAAGGAAAATGAAAGGAAAAGAAAGAAAACAAGCCAATTCAGGCTCATCTTGAGCGCAATAACTTAAGAACACAAAAATTTACTCAATTTTCTGCATGCACATGAAACTTGTCTGACAGTCAGAGCACAGACTCAGAAAATTTCAATTCCTAATCATTGTCAAACTTCAATGTAACTGACTTTTAAAAGACAGCAATAAGAGCTCATTTTCCCCCCACATGAGGCACCACCTCACAATAACTCAGACTTAAATAGAAAAATTCCTAGCTTTTATGTTTATACAATTGCTTGAAGACTTTCAAATAACTCATTCATGAACCAGAATGAATTTTGCTGATCAACAACAAAGACTACAATTAACGATTTGCTCACCACTGCTCCACTGAAGGCCCTTTTGAATTCCTTCCTCTGCATGGAGTGAGCTAGAGACACCAATGTGTTGGTCACGGTAGTTCCAATATTCGCACCCATGATGATGGGGATTGCTGGTCGCAAGTCAATTACTGGCAGGAAATATAAGTATAGAACTGATTTGACCAAACTAAGTTGTGAGTTTAAATCTATACATACTGACTTAAAGAAAAATGCTATACGCAGTGAATGTGTACATTCAAAAAAAAAAAACAATCTGAAATGCTTACCACAACAGTCTAGGAGGTTATTGAAATGTTTTTAGAAGTAAGCAATGGAAAGTCAAGACAAATTTTTTAAATTTTTAAATGTACATTCTGTATACTCACTCTTGGAGGCGACCATAGTGATGACAATAGAGCTGGAGGTGGATGAGCTTTGCAGGATCACAGTTGCCAGGACGCCAATCATCAAACCAGTGATCGGGTTGCCAAGAAGCTCGCTGTCTGAAAAGACGCTGCCTGAAATGGGAGAGAATAGATGAGCCACTAATATTATATCCAGATCTTTAATGTGTTAATGAAGAGGCTGATTTCTGTCAGCTTTCCCTTCATTAGTAGGAAGTCCAAAAAGAAAAATTGATTTGGCTCCTGAGTGCAGAATTTCGAACATGCTTATAGTTGCTCACCATTAAGATAGTTGTATACATCTTGTGTCGAGGCCAGCCTATTTTTTCTTCATGGGAAAATTGCTTCTTTTTCCATTTGGCTATTTAATGGAAAACAATATCAAAGGATATACACACCAATTTATGAAGGCTTACCGTTACATCTTGTGTCTAATTTTTTTTTCTCATTGTATCCCAGGTCTCTTACCTGCCGTCTTCCCGCCGAGCAACCTGAAGGCGTTTCCCAGCAGGTCCAGGAGACAGATGAAGGTGTACAGGAGTCCCACAGCAAGCAGGATCTTGAGGACGACCTTGAGCACAACCCACACACTGCAGTGACATTCTTCTTCTAGAAACAGGAGGGGGAGGAGGAAGGAAGGAAAGTGGACAAAATGTTAATATTGAGAGAAACAAAACAAAACAAAAAAAAAATAAAAATAAAAATAAAAAAAGAAGAGGGGCGAATCTTTTTAAAGTAAAGCTGCAAAATAGTTTGATGAAATTATTCTGATATAAATAATAAATCAACAGAATGGAAAATAAAAATTCAATGAAATAAAGATGAATCTCAATGATGCAGCTGCAGAGAAGTGAAGGAAAACCAACAACAAAAAACAAAACAAGAATACAAATTCAAAAAAAAAAAAAAAATGAATGGAAATAATTGGTACATTTCATGATATTTCAAGTTTCTGAATAGAAAAAAAATATTAAATTCTAATAACTTACCCACCAACCTGTAAAAGAATTTTAATGCACAACTATAGAAAAGAAAAGTCACAAATGATAACTTAATCCACCTGCGGAAACTATGCCACCATGTTCACACCATAATGTGATAAAAGAATTTGGAACAGGTTTAAAAAAATATTGTCTTTTTCAAATTTTACTTTAAAAATCTGGTCATCTCAGAGATTAGCATTAAAAAAAAAATGCACACGATAACCCGTTTCCATCGATCTACCATAATTTATTATTTATATAAAGTTAAGTTAGTTAAGGCTATATAGGATAGAGCAAATAAGTTGCAATTAATTGATGGTAGCCACCTCTGTCCTTAAGCAATTTCTTTTAAACCAAGAGCATGGCTATGGAAAACAAACAAACAAACAAACAAAAAAAAAAAAAAACCGTGCGGTTAACGTACATTTGTTTCCCACATCCTTCTCTCCCCTTAACAGTATATATACCGCCTTCTCAATAAGAATATCGATATAGTCCTGACCTGAGAATTACTATGAGGTAACCCTTGACTATTTGCGTAGGTCATAACAGAAGCACAGTTATGATGCCCAGAACCCGCACTGCAAGCTGGTGTGCGTTGCATTAATTTTACCTTCCAGTATTGACTACTATTGGTTTAAAAACTGCAATGCCAACCTTTAACGAAAGACTAAAAGCACGCCATGTTACTCGAATAAAAACTGCAACATAATATTAATGACAAAATAATAATAATAATAATAATAATAATTTAATTTAAAAAAATGATACCGAGTTCTAATGGTGTTAACGGTGTGAAAATTAATCTATAAAAATAACTTTGCATTACATTTTACGGGCGCCTGGAATTGGTCCGGTAGAGTAAGTTAACAGGCCTCCTGCCTCAACAAATATCACCATTTCTCGTGCTAATTTCAAACAATGCGAGGAGAAGCACGATTGGCACAAGCGAGGACTGTACAGGTCATGACCGCTAATGACCTTGTAGGCCACCTGAAACCATTTCAGTTTGACCTGACGCTAGATCTAAGTAAGTCACAGCTACCGCGCAAGTCGGAATAACCAGAATTTTTGCTTCTGCTCCGACCGAACTTTTAGAGTTATGTCAAATTTACGTAAGGATACGACTGTTAAATACTCAGTTGCTTTAATTAATATTTTCTTAAAAGAGCAAGATAAAACATAATTATATATATAATATATATATATATATATATATATATATATATATATATATATATATATAGAGAGAGAGAGAGAGAGAGAGAGAGAGAGGGTTATTCATCTTAATGGAGCCGGTTGATATTCATGCTCGCAATAATCCTGGGTCTAATGTTTGGAAACCAGGTTCACCGTTGCTGGGATAATTATCATTCAACCATGAAGGATTTTCGCCTCCATGACGGCAATTAATCACACCCCCCACACACACACACACACACTCTCTAAGCGCTGAAAAGCAGAAGAATCTAAACGGCTGTACAAAGAATTCAAGTGAGAGAGAGAGAAAGAGAGAGAGAGAGAGAGAGAGAGAGAGAGAGAGAGAGAGAGAGAGAGAGAGAGAGAGAGAGAGAGAGAGAGCATAAATATAGCAATTAAACCTGAATACGTATCAAATTCGCAATGTTGCATAATGAAACGAAAGAGTAATTAACATTATTTTACTTCCATCACGCCCCAAAAATCATTTTCACCGGGTTACGCACGCACAACTCGTAATTTTGGGGAGACAAATATGACAGCCATTGGTGGGGACAGCCCTGTCGAGCTTCGACAAACTTATGAGATTCAGTTCAACTTCAAGATAAACTGCGTAATCACTCCAGGCCTGACATGACCCGGAGGGGTGATGATGAAAGAAGGCAGCACGTTTGCCGCTCGTGCCGTCAATGAAAATGTGAATGGTGAATGGTGAATGAATCGGGCAGGAAGTTATCTCGTTAGATAAGAAAAATTTAATTCACAAAACTCAACGAGATCATGACTCCATAGGCGGCGATTCGTCTTCGCAGGGTGGGGGGCATCGATTTTAAAATGCGTGTTATAAATATATTTTACTCGAAATCGATTTTTTCCCCATAAATCTTTCCGTAAAATAAATTTACTGTATTTAAAATTTTAAATAGTTGTAGATCTAGAAAGAAAGTGAGGTAGAGAGGGGTGGGGGAGGAGTAGGGAGGCACTGGCTTAAAATAAAAGGCATCAAATTGACTTAGATATTTTTTTCATCCTTGTCAAGCAACTTGGTATGGTATATGATCTAGATCTAGATACGCGTGATTGGTCGACTTGTAGTGGACTGAAGAAAAGATTAACTGCGCATGTCCGTTGTGAGGGATCAGTAATTATTGTGCACTTATCACTACAGTATTACATGTATTCAGTTATGAATGTTGCTTTAGCGAGTACTGCCGAGTATGGAAAACTACCAATATAAAAAGGCGATTCCTAAAAATAAACCGGTCTCAACCGGGGACTTCCTCAAATAATTCGACTTTGGCGCTCGCCGCGCAGCGCGCTAGCCAACCGAACCGCGGAAAACGAAAAGCCGGTCGCAGCCAGTTCGAACGGGCGCCTGCTATTCGCATGCGTCATTGAAAGGATTTTGAGATCTCCTAAGTCAGCCCTAAGCGAGGCTTTGCCGCGAACAAAAATGAGGAGTGTTAGAATGGAGAATCCATATCCCGTGAAATTACATTATTTACACGAGAATTGAATACGCTTGGTTCTGAAATTAATGTAGGGAAATTTGCTGGTGGCAAAATTACGAAAAAATCTGTTTTCTATCACTCAATTACAACGAACAAAACTAAATTTCTTGATTTTTCAAAATCATATTGTATACATCGATTTTCCCCTGAGTTGCTTAGCCGGCTCTATCGATCCAATACGGTCTGTCGCTTCATACGACCAACTAAATGAATATTGTAAAGTGTAACAGCATGGCGCGCCCGTGTGACGTGTTACCGCCAGGGCGAGTTGAGCTGATTGAAAAGACACGCTTAGTGTGTGTAACATAGAGACACGCATAGAGTGTGTAACACATGTGCAGCTGTAGCTGAACACACGAACCCGTCGCCTTAGCAAACCGGCTTCACAAGTCGAACCACCACGTGTTTCAATCAATCAATAAAATTAAAATGGCATGCAATAAGAAATTTATGTTTTAGAAGTAGATTTTAGAGATATAGGCTTTTACATTTCCATGATAATTGAGTTAGTTAAAAAAAAAAAGACAAGACAAAGATTATTAGCGGAGAAAGAAAAGGTGAGTAGGAAGAACAAAAACAACATAGAGAAGATCCTGCATAAATGATGACCCTCTTCATGATTGAAGAACAGACCAGGAAAAAAGGCCAAAAGTTCTCATTGTCATAGATAAAAAATTATGCATGTTCCAGTTTTAAAAATAAATATCATTGGCTCGAGGCATAAGCAGACGCCTCACCGCGGGCTGTCGATAAACATTTAAAAAATTGAAAACTCACAATTTACACAGTTGTTAATGTAATAATTTCGGAAAAAAATCCCTCCGAAAACAAACAAGATCTCTCTGATACAACAAGCATTAAGTCTAGATTCGAGAAAATGATCAAATAGTCTATCGTAGACAGAATTTGTACCGAGTAAACTGTAATTCTAAATGATGAGGGCAGGCCAAGGTTTAGATCTTGATCATACAGTTTTAAACTCCGGATCTTATCCGATCTATTTTTTAGATCTAGACACAGTTATCTGGATCTAGATGTAGATCCTATTGAATGGCTATGGGAGCGATCTATTTTTTAGATCTAGATCCTATTGAATGGCTATGGGAGCGGTCCATTTTCAGATGTAGATCCTACTGAATGGCTATTGGGAGGAAACAGAACGCACCATTCTGACACTCGGAGATCCTTGTCAGGCGTCTGGCCAATTTCCTGTCCAGCAATGCTTGTGCAAGCTCTGCTCGGACTTCTGTCTCTTCGCCCACCTCGGACACCCGGGAAGAGAAACCGGAATCTTTGTGACCATGCGAATTCCCAACCAGGAGTCCTGAGCCCAGGGCCAGCGTCTCGGTCAGATTCCCAGCGGCATTTTTATGGAGCGGAGGCACCGCTGGTCCAGTAGAAAGCCCTCGGGCCTGGTTTGATAAGAGAATAGAGTCACTTCCCCGTAACGACTCAACCCCACACAAACACGTTCTATGGTAGATCTACTATTACATAAAAAAGGACAACAAATCGGTTATGTTCTATATTAAGTTCGTGTAAAGATACTTACTGTGAATGGCGATACTGAAATAAAAGTCTGAGTTAATGAGTGGAAAAAAAAAACCCCGAACATACCCTGCTAGGAAAGAGTTCATTTTAGGTATGGACTAATTTACACACCAGAGGGTTTCGTTTGATCGGGACCATAGAAAAAGATTGAGCTTGATTTTTTGCTTGGGTTTACACAAAGAAGAAAAAATTTATTTATTTCAGCTCTGTCTTTATAGAGTTGCTACTGTTTCTTCTATGTAAAAAAAAACCGTCCGTACCTAAAAGGAACTCTTTCCCCCTGCTTTAGATAGCGAGATAAATCAGAAATAAGGGCTTGATACAAAAAAAAAAAAAAAATTAAAGACCGATCCTTACCTCTTCTTTATCAATGTCGACGATACATCCCTCGTCTAAATCCACTTCAGCCGTTTCAGTCTTCGGCGGAACAGAATGTTGTTGAGATAACATTTCCACGGCCAAATTCAGCGAACTACACGCCTTTACTTGGCCTCAAATACAGCTCGGTCACAGACTGATTACGCGAACACCCTCGTGGTCGCCTCGACAGTTGTAAGAACACGTTGTCTTCTTCACATCTAAGTACCGGTCGCGGTAAACTCTCTATACTAGACTCTAGTTCTAGTCGATAGCTGCCGGCTTGCCTAGCTTTATCCAAATGCCGTCACTTCACTCATGTTAGCTACCTAAGCTACGATTGGCCGAGAGTATGGCGCAGGATTTTCATTGGCCCAGCTATTCTTATCGATCTTTGTTATTACAAGTAGCCTCAATGTCGACCCAGCTTCAGTTGCGCTCTTTTTTGACTTTCGAATGGTCGGTCGAAACGCGGGATTTACATTGATAACTAAAAATCTTAATTAGAATGTATTCAAATACCTTATTTAACTATAAACAAAAATTAAGACAGAAATCTATCCAAATAAAAACAAGTGCATTTCAATCTAATGCGCTACCCTTCACAAAGCCAACTGAGGACACAGCCTTGACCTCGAAGGCATGAGTGAACACCATGGCCCAATTGCATCATTGGAAACGTATGGTCTAAATATAGGCGAGTGCTCGTAAAGAAGAGCGATTTCATTGGTCCCGTAAAACGAACGAGGCACGTCAGAGGAAAGAGCGTAAATAAGAGGGCATTGGTGTGAGAGAGGGTGTTGTTAATTAACGATAACCACTTCAACGAGCCACAGCGCTGTAGGGAAAACAATAGACATGTTACGTGCTTTCTTAGCATGTGTATTTTCTTTTAAGATGTCAATTATAACAGTTTACAAACTGGTGATAAAGACGCTATGGGAGTTGATGCGCTCTGTCTCCATTGTACAATACTGCCATTCGTAACTTTTCGATCTCTTTCCATCTTATCAGGGCAACATTTATGATAACTTCGCGAAAATACTTCGTAGTTTGGTTGAATACAAAAAATAACGATCGAAAAGCGGAAAAAAAACCAGAAAACCCACGCTAAAATGATATTAGCGTTTATAATTATTTTTACCCTATTTTATTTATATTTTTATTTCACAAATTATTATCGTTATTGTTATTAATTTTTAAAAAATTTTTCGGCCTCGATACTTTTAGATGATTAAGATTCATTTTAAAAAATTATATAGATACAAACCTTACTCGTTGTGTGTTGTTTTCTAATCGTTCAATTTCAAATAACCCAGATGATGTGGAAAAAGTAGTAGTAGAAGTAGTAGCAGTAATAGTAGTAGTAGTAGTTGTAGTAGTAGTAGTAGCAGCAGCAGCAGTAGTAGTAGTAGTAGTAGTAGTAGTAGTAGTAGTAGTAGTAGTAGTAGTAGTAGTAGTAGTAGTAGTTGTAGTAGTAGTAGTAGTAGTAGTAGTAGTAGTAGTTGTAGTTGTAGTAGCAGTAGTAACAGCAGTAGTAGTAGTAGTAGTAGTAGTAGTAGTAGTAGTAGTAGTAGTAGTAGTAGTAGTAGTAGTAGTAGTAGTAGTAGTAGTAGCAGTAGTAGTAGTAGAAGAAGAAGAAGACGAAGAATAAGAACAAGAACGAGAAGAAGAAGAAGAAGGAGAAGAAGAAGAAAAAGAATAATAATAATAATAATAATAATAATAATAAGAAGAAGAAGAAGAAGAAGTAAAATGAAGAAGGAGAAGAAGAAGAAAATGGACAAGAAAGCTATTCGTTCCGACAGAAAAAGTGCTTAAAAATATTTATATATGTATATATGTATATGTATGTATGTTTGTATGTATGTATGTATGTATGTATGTATGTATGTATGTATGTATGTATGTATGTATGTATGTATGTATGTATGTATGTATGTATGTATGTATGTATGTATGTATGTATGTATGTATGTATGTATGTATGTATGTATGTATGTATGTATGTATGTATGTATGTATGTATTTATGTAGGTATGAATGGATGGATGGATGGATGTATGCATGTATGTATGTTTGAACGTATCTATCTATCTATCTATCTATCTATCTATCTATCTATCTATCTATCTATCTATCTATCTATCTGTCTGTCTCTTTCCATGTCTATTTTATTAATCCCTCCTCCCTCGTTTTGACTCTCCCAATCACCAAAGCAAATCCATCGCTGTGAGACATAAAGATATTAAACATTATAACAACATCCTCAGAAAAGCCCATGCTAAGGAAGCATAAATAAAGACACAAGATGACTGAATTAAGAAACCTAGTAGGACAGAAAGTACCATGCCAAAAAGATGAGCAGTTGAGTCTGCGCTGAAAGAGGATTAAACCCGGATACATATATTGTTTCTCTATATTCATCAGCAAAAACAAGGCGGATATTCTTATGGCTTATACTACTTGTGTTTTAACGCCAAGACTGTAATCTCTTACAACCAAAAAGCACTTCTTTAGTCAGAGGGAAAAAATCTTCTACCAGGATATTGGGATGTTAAAGAGTTATAGTCATACTTTTATCATTGTGGTACCAAAGACCATCTTCTCTCTCTCTCTCTCTCTCTCTCTCTGTCTCTCTGTCTCTCTGTCTCTCTGTCTCCCTCTGTCTGTCTGTCTAGCTATCTATCCCCCTCTCCCCTTCTGTAAAACTATTTCTCTTAATCTTTTTCTTTTATCTTTCCTCTACTTCTCAGTCTCTCTGTTTGTCTCCTTCCTCTTTCTACCATTCCTTCTTTTCGCCTTTTCCTTTCTATCTTTCTCTGTCACTCTCATTCTGTATCATTTTCTTTCTTTCTGTCTCTCTCTACTTGTGTGTGTGTCTCCCTATTTTTTTCCTCCATCTGATCCTTCCCTTTCCTTCTCTCTCTCTCTCTCACACACACACACACACACACTTTCCTCTTTTTTATCAACTCATTTATGTGTTGAAACTTACTGTATAAGAAGAAACAGCATTGCAATTTCTTTCGAAGTCACACCTTATTGAATTCCACACATCTCGAGCGGACAGTGTTTTAAACTTAGCACGCAAGATCTGATGACATTTCCGACGGATGTCACGTGACACCTCCCCTTCCCTGCTGACGGTGGGTGCGCCTGGTTTAAAAGATTTGCTACAAGAAGCGCCAGTTTTTGTTTTAACTACGACCGTGTCAAGTACCGTAACAGAACGACCCTTTGCCTCATTTTCTCAAGTCAGAATAAATGCGTGCAAACGATTGCATGAATTTCATCATTCCTTTTTATAACTCTGACAAGGGTTAATAATTGATGAAGAGCGTCTCTACAACTCTGACAAGGTTTAAAAGTTAGATCAAGAGCGTCTCTAAAACTCTGACAAGGTTTAAAAGTTAGATGAAGAGCGTCTCTATAGCTCTGAAAAGGGTTAAAAGTTAGATGAAGAGCGTCTCTATAACTCTGACAAGGGTTAAAAGTTAGATGAAGAGCGTCTCTATAACTCTGACAAGGGTTAAAAGTTAGATGAAGAGCGTCTCTATAACTCTGACAAGGGTTAAAAGTTAGATGAAGAGCGTCTCTATAACTCTGACAAGGGTTAAAAGTTAGACGAAGAGCGTCTCTATAACTCTGACGAGGGTTAAAAGTCTCTTAAGGCCTGTTGTAAGTTTCAGGATGGACGAAATTAGCTGTGGGTGTGTGTGTATGGGGGTTGGGTGGAGGAATGGAGGACCTGGAGAAGGGGGAAAAATTAAGAACGCAGCAGCTAAATAAAGCGATTTAGGAAAAAAAACACCCAACTTATAACAATTATCATCATCATCATCAACAACAACAACAACAACAACAAAACAACAAATAATAGGCTACCATTGTTTTTTCAAATAAACGAAAACATCGCCTCGCGAATATCGCAATGGGAAAAAATATTATACGCTTTTATTTATTTTTTTTTAACTTATCAATATCAGAACTACGTCTGATGAATAAAACATGTACTATCGAAGTTTTGAACAATTAACCTGCAAATTCTATGTTATTGACTTATATCAGGCATTTTGGTGCAACTATTTATAGTAACGAGTTCCACTTTGACGTCGAGATCACCAGCGCAGTGCAGTGATGGTGCCTTCAGGATCCTACAATATACCGGCATCATAGTAAACTAGACTTAGAGCTATGGTTTATATAGGTTATTATATAAAATGACATTATACCGACAACAACGAAAGATTTAACCTACAAAACTCTCTTATTGACTTGATTCAGACATTTTAGTCCAGCTATTTATAGTAACCAGTTCCACTTTGTCGAAGAGATTATCAGAGCAGGGATGGATGTTCCCACATGATCCTGTATGTAGTATACCGGCATCAGAGTAAACTAAGTGTTTTGATAGGTTATCTTAATATAATGACGTTACACCGAGAACGACGATAGATAGATCTAGATTGTTTAATGATGTCATCATTAAGAAGTGTAAAATGGAGCAGGCACTCAAGCATAGAGCGAGATGTGGGACATGCACGCCTACACACAGACACGCACACACTGGCACACCTCCTCAGTCTTGGGCAGTAAACAAACTAAAATCACGGAAGTAGCATACGTCACTGCACCTCTCTCTTTGATAAAGAACACCAAGCTGCGCAATGCCCAATTTTTTTTCTTTCCAGATTCTCCTCATGTTTGGCTGTCTGTTTGTGGTTTGATATAGTTTACCCAGAAAACGATGATTTCAGGTCTTTTTACATACCATTACGTCAGGCAAAGCGGATTTGGAAAGATGTGTGATTCGAACTCTCAAAGAAGATAATATTACAGCCTGCCTGTCGGCCCCCCCTTCCTCATCGGGAAAACTAACGTTATCAAATAAACGCAATATGAAGAAGATAACAATCTAAAAAATTGTATTAAGCGTAGAAATGTCTCAATGGAAGTGTTTTGGGCTAGATAAGAAGGGGAGCAGAGAAAACAAAAGATAAACGAAAAGTGGGATAAAACTTAACTGATTTAGATCTAGTTTGCAAAACATTTTGTTTGCTCACAATTAAATCTGTTAAGAAGAGAAAACAAAATGTAAAACATGCGTTAAAAAAAGAATCACAAATAACATTTTATGACGCTGTTTTGAAATAAACGAAGCGTTAAATGTCGCAGTTAAAATCAAGAACAATAATTATTGCGGATATAAAAAAATAAACGCTTAAAAAAAGATATAAATTACATATCGTACAGACATAGAAAAAGAGAGAGAGAAAGAGAGATAGAGAGAGTGACAGAGAAGTCAGAGAGAGAGAGAGAGTGAGAGAGAGAAAGAGAGAGAGAAATAATGAGAGAGAGGAGGAGAGAGATAGAAAGAGAGAGAGTGTGAGAGAGTTAGAGAGAGAAAGTCAGAGAGAGAGAGAGAGAGAGAGAGAGAGAGAGAGAGAGAAAGAAAGATAGAGAGAGAAAGAGAAAGACAGAGAGAGAGAGTGAGACAGAGAGGAGGAGAGAGAGAAAGAGAGAGAAAGAATGAGAGAGAGCACGAGAGAGATAGAAAGAGAGAGAGTGAGAGAGTTAGAGAGAGAAAGTCAGAGAGAGTGAGAGAGTTAGAGAGAGAGAGAGAGAGAGAGAGAGAGAGAGAGAGAGAGAGAGAGAGAGAGAGAGAGTTAGAGAGAGATAGAGAGGGAGAGAGAGAGAGTCAGAGATGTCCGGTTTGAGTTTCAAGCTGTAATGGAACCAAGGAACCTACTACTGCGTAGGATTAGAACCGGATCGCTGTCCGGAACCGGATCCTTCGTTCCAGAACCCGAACTTCAAAACAATGCACACTTCCTTGATCCGTCCGAAACATGGAATGGCTTGTCTTAACAAAATATAAATAAATAAAATGAAAAAAAACCCTACGTTTTAATTGGTTCTTCACCCTTTAAAGATTATCTACACGCGTAATTTTTCTCCGCATTTGCTTGTTTGTGTGTGAGTGCTGAGAAAGTACTGAATACAGGACCTGGTGTACATGATTCATCTGTTTGTTATTTATCTACTTATTTATTATTTTTTTCGAGGTCGTTCTTGGTTTTGAGTTTATGCTCACCAGCTGGTATGAGAAGGAGATCTTTGTTGATGACTGTTGGCGGTGTTGTTATGGGCCATCCTCGAATTTTTTCACTTTTGGAACAAAGAATGCCTCTATAGCTTTGTTCACTTCATAATAATTTCCTTCTCAATCTGCAAATTTCAGAATCTTTTGAGGCACATAGAAGAGATTTAAGAGCAGTGAAATAAAAGCCTCCTATATCTTGTAAAACTAAACCACCATCCTATTTTTTGTCTTTTTGAAAGAATAAGAAAGATATTTTTGCAACAAGGTACCAGGCTTGCCTCATTCATTGCTACATTCTGGCTGAGGAAATTAACTTTCTCGCTAGGTTTAGGCACCGGATTTCTTTGTTCTCGCCGGAACAAATATAATTTTTGTTGTTTTCAAGGGGATGTTGCATCTTGAGAAAGCAGCACTAAATCTAGTGGTCTAGTCATAATATAAGGATACCTGCACATGGATACGATGTGCAATATTAGTCCTTACTTCACAGAGAAGAGACTGGTATCAATATTTTTCAAGCGTGTACAGGTTTGGAATACTGTCATCGGGGCAAGGGGAAAGGTGAGAGAGAGAGAGAGAGAGAGAGAGAGAGAGAGAGAGAGAGAGAGAGAGAGAGAGAGAGAGAGAGAGAGAGAGAGAGAGAGAGAGAGAGAGAGAGACAGACAGACAGACAGACAGACAGAGAGAGAGAATAAAAAAAAGAGATATGATGAATGGTGATGATAATCATGATGATGATGATGATGTTAATCATGATGATGATGATGATGATGTCAATAATGATGGTGATGATGATGATGATGGGGATGGTGATGATGATCATGATGATGATGATGATAGTGATGATGATGATGATGATGATGATGATAATGATGATGATTATGATGATGATGATGATGATGATGATGATGATGATGACGATGATGCCCAATAATATCATAATCGTCCTTTTGTTTCTAGACCTTATCATCATCAATTCTTCAAAATTGTCTCCCAAACCATTAACAATTATATCAAAGATAACCATCTTCTACTATCGCCACTTTTCATCATAATCATCATCATTTTTATGACGAAGACGCTTTTCTAGAACAACTAGAAGTAAAATAAAAATCCATTTCAAGCAACTATACTCACTCTTGACTATTCTATGCCGCGACAAATGTAATCACGCCACTTTTTCGCAGATAAAAAAAAAAAAAATATTGTACTTGTTTTGTAAACAATATGTCAGACAAAGTGAAAAAAAGTTAACCCGGAACAGGTCGGCTCGACCAACAAAAGCAGAAGTGATGAACGCAGAATAACTTCCCCACTTCACGCGCAGCCGGAATGGCAAAAGTCTAGAGTATTGGAAAGTGTAACCTTGACCTCGTTATGACCGTGTTCTATGCTCGTAGATTTAAAGATAGGCGACGTTCATTATTGGATGTGACATCATACTACGCGCGGAACTTCTGTTTACATCTGCTGCTAAAAATAGCGCACTTTCCGCTCTTACACCCCAACACGTGTTATTTCGTGGTGATGTTATGCAGGTTCTATGAATAATGTTGCAGTTGAGTTGTTTGAAGTTCAGAGTCAGAAATGTGTTAGAAGTTTAAAATGAGCAGTCTCTTTAATCATTGCAGGCATTTCTTTGAATGTGTGAAAACGAATGAGTGAAGTGTAAAGAAATATAGAAGAAAACTAAAGAAAAGGAGAGAGAGAGAGAGAGAGAGAGAGAGAGAGAGAGAGAGAGAGAGAGAGAGAGAGAGAGAGAGAGAGAGAGAGAGAGAGAGAGAGAGAGAGAGAGAGGAGGGGGGAGGAAGAAGAGAGAGAGAGAGAGAGAGAGAGAGAGAGAGAGAGAGAGAGAGAGAGAGAGAGAGAGAGAGAGAGAGAGAGAGAGAGAGAGAGAGAGAGAGAGAGAGAGAGAGAGAGAGAGAGAGAGAGAGAGAGAGAGAGATGGTTGTTGACACTGAGCCCATCTGTCATGCTCCACAGGCCAAAACATTTCTAGTTGTAAGAATATATCATGTAATTTATTTTTTATTTTGTTCGAAACGTTTGATCTGATTGCGGACTTTTTGTTTTTGGACGCCATTGTTACTAAGCACGGAGATTTTACCAAACAGCAGCTGCTACCTGAGTATCAGCCTACAAGCCTATGACGGAAAGAAGTGTGTTTTGAGAGGAAAACTTCCACCACCCGGATAATCAGCTTCTTGTCTCTACCTCTTCATTCTATGGTCTTCTGCCAGATCATGTTTTCTGTACCCGAGTTGTAATATATTTAGTATAGAATCAAGCACAGACTTAGATCTAGCTCGAGACCAACAAATAAGACGAAAGACGCAAAAACATAAGGGTAGATGTCTATTTTGTCTTAATTGTCGGTCTCGAGTTAGATCTAGGTTTGTGGTTGGTTTTTCTATACTACTATTTATTTCTTTATTTTCAATCACTTGCATCTTTAGATCCTTAGGTCTAGCTGCGTCTGTCTCAGCCTCTATCGTTGTTTGACTGCCTTTTTTTTTGTCTACATTGTAATAAATCTATTTTTGAAAGAGAGCAGTGCTCTTATTGTGTCCATTCAACGAGTTTTGTGTCGAGACGAACTTCAAAAATGCCAAATATGCTCGTAAGCAAGTTGAGCGGATAATAATCAATACGCAAGTATTTAATTTTTATGACAAGGCTCCAGTTCTAAATATATCGCTGTAATCTCTTCTGATATATTATACAATTACGATCCATCTTTGTAGTAGGTGACGTCATTGATGATTCGATACAATCTAAGAACAATATAGGAGCCAGGCTCTGATTGGCCGCAAATATTTCATCGCCAAATACTTTATGATCCTTCAGAGCTAGAGGGTTCTAAGTCACATAACTTGCTCGTTAAAGAAGATAAACCGTAGTTTATGAGAACCAATATTATGAAGTTACGTGATAACTTTCCCTCCAAAATTTAAAGCCTTGAAGAGAGCACGTGATCATGGCAATCTCACATTTCCGACCCTCCCTCCTCTCCTCACTTCAATCCACCCCACCCCTCCCCTCCCCCTGCCAATACTAACCAGAAATTCATAAGCGATATTCGTTCAGCTTCATATAAAAGCTTCTGTCCTCAAGACTTTGCCGTGTCTAAAGGCAGTAACACTAGCAGCCCTTGTGTTGTAAAGCGCTCGTTGTCCAATGATTGATCACACTTCGATCAGTCGAAATCTTTTCTAGTCTAAGCTTCTGAAGAGGCCTCTTTATTCTTTGGGGGGGGGGGGAGGTGGCGCTCAAAGGCCTTCGGTCACTCACGTGTGTTGCCAGTCGGGTCACGATGACCGCTGGTGGATCACGTTTTTCTTCTGACCATCTAGAATATAAATAATATAATAAATCATAAATATCACACATCTAGTGAATGTGGCAGTCACGCCTTGCGCAAACAACAACACACCAAGACTAATGAAAACGAAAGTAAAACTGCAAATTACTGTAATTAATATTCTTTTGTTCAGATCTGACGCATTCCTCCAACTTGCTGAATCTAGTGATAATCCTTAACAAATGAATTATTTAGAGAGATCACACCTTTCTATGTCCAAATTATGTTTACGACTTTTGAGAGTGCTTTTTGTTTTTCTTCTAATCCTGCACTCATTCTATGCGGGTTAGCTTATTATGGCCGCAAGAAAGACGAACAACACATTGAGTAATGCAGATTGACCCAGTTTAGGCTGGTTAGATGAAAACAACAGCTAACGCAAGGTGGTATTCCAACTCGGTTCAATATTGTCAACCCTAAAACTCGGCGATCTGGAGCTATCTAGCACGACACTGTCTTTTGATCTAGAAATATTAAATCATGTACTCAGTCCTTATAAAAATTAAAATCATTATTTTTCCTCAAACGAAGTAAAAATCGATTTTGTTTCGTTAAGTCCCCATAATTCAGGTTTTCCCTTTTAGTATTCTTCAAGTGCGTATTCTAGCTAGATGTTCTAGGTTCTGGTTCTAACTAATAGTTCTAAAAGAAAATTTGATAAATCTGGGGTTTAGAAAGTCGTCCCAGGTGTTACAACTATGCGAAACTTCAAAACTTGAGTTGAAGCGATGCCTTTCATTATTTGGTGTATAAACAACAAACCTCTGACGTTTTAAAAATACATTTACTCGAACAGCCTTTACGGCAATATTTCGACTATTTTGTGTCATTCATAATAGTAACAGTAATGTATAGCGACGCGTCAACAGCAATAACAGTAGAGGAAACCCGTATGTAATGCTTGGCAGTGCACAGGCCATTCTTTCCATTTGAACGCGTAAAAAAACAGATATTTTTACGTTGCCTATTTCAAAACATATTCTTAATGAATGTTTACTAAATGTGTGTCTTTACCTTGGAGGGGAAAAAATTGAATGTAGAATTAAGTTGAAATAAATTAAGCTAATTTCCATGGATTGGCATTTCAAAAAATATTTTGTTTTCACTACTATATAATGCCTGATCGTTTTACATCTAAAGGTGCAGAGAGGAAAATATATACCTCCAGAAGAATGAAGAAGAAAAAAAGTAGCTAAACCAGAAACATTAATAACTTCTTTGACAGAATCATCTAGAGCTTCGATATACTAACATACAGCAGCGACAGCAGCTAACGCTGCGTCGGCAAACAGAAGGTAAGGGCGGTATGGTGACGTCAGCGGTACTCCTAGCGAGTGGCTGCCATACCGCCATGCAGTGTTTAGGCGTGGCCATTTAGACAAACCGTATTTCAAAACATATCCGCAAAAAATTGCCCGCGCATATATATATATATATATATATATATACATGATTTTCACCTTATAATTGGAGGAAAAACCCACAACCCACTAATAACAATCAATCAATCAATAAAACAGACATACAAAAAAAAAAAAACAAAAAAAACAGAAAACCAAACAATTTAGATCTAGTACCCTAAAAATAATTACACCTTTATTTATTCCGAACTAATCAGTAAAAAAGCGAAACTACTCAAAATAAAATGAAGAATAGTACAGCTGGTGAAATAAAAACAAGATTAAGTTGAGATTAAGGAACGAAACACACCAGAAATCCCTGTGGCACGGTAAACGGTTGTTGATTGGATTAATACTATTACACGAAAGGGACTTGGGACTTTACATAACAACCAAAGTCACTTTACGTATAGCATTAGAGGTGGAGTGTTCTTAATCTGTTACATGTATAGCGATATACTCTGGTCTTTGTTCATAGGCCTTACAATTTTTTTTTTGGATAGGTAGCAATCATTACTTTGGTTCCACGTAAAACTTAAAGAAAATGTGCAACCAACTCCTACGATGAAAATAAACATTTTTCTTCGACTTTTTATGAACCTACACCCTTTTAAACGTGGAATCAAGCCATTCAGTTTGACTCAGAAAAACATCTTTTATTCTCTAAAATTTTCGTCTTGACTAATGAAAATCTCCTTAACATAATAAACAATAATCAATAAACAAATGCACCCGTGAAATTGAAATGGCCAATCTATTTATAGGTACTTTTAAACGCTCATTTTTGTTAAGGAAAAATGACAGGAATTCCTGCACCTCTTTGCACTTTTTTCTTTATAAAAGTTTTAGGAGAATCTTTAAATAGATTGGAAAAGTAAAGATAAAAGTTGTTTTCCAGCTTTACGACCTAAAGCTTGAGAGGAAAAAAAATCTTGCATAAAATTTTTAAAAATATTTTATTTTGCTGTTTCCACGTCGTGTTCAAATGCCTCAAATTATTCCAACCAAACAGCTTTAAGAGAAAAATTAGAAAAAATATATTTCGTTTTTAATTCACGATATCTTTAAAACCCTAAAAAATACAGAGAGAGAAAAACACAGAAAGAGAGAGAGAGAGGGGGAGAGGGAGAGAGAGAGAGAGAGAGAGAGAGAGAGAGAGAGAGAGAGAGAGAGAGAGAGAGAGAGAGAGAGAGAGAGAGAGAGAGAGAGAGAAAGAGACAGAGATAGGGAGTTAAGTTGACTGCTGAGACAGGCTTCACTTGTACTTTTCTGTCCTCATAATCTACAGGAAAAGCAATAACTAACAGGAAAGCCTGGAATCAAATCTAAGCTGAGTATCACGTCAAGAAACCGATGTTTTTTTTTTATTTTGTAGTTCAAAATATGTGACCCGCTTACTGGACTTTCAATAGCAGCTTGACTACAAAATCGGTTATCTCTGGTTCGTTTGGGTTTTGAAGCCTTTCACTACAACATTTTCCAGCTAATAACCACATCTCCGTGATGACATGAATTTATGCGTTCATCAAACTTTGGACCCATCCTCGCTTTTGTTTTAAGCCACGCTTTGAAAAGATTACAAAACAGCTCTTATCAGATATTACTCAAGTTTGAGACATCCAAAGGGTTACTTCAGTACATGTCTCTTTCGACCTAGCTTAGAGTGCCATTGAAATGGGTTTAAGTTCCAATGCTTTGAGTTCTGGTTTTGTTTGTGTTTAGTCCTGTTTTGTTTCCTGCTGACATGAATACAAGGGAGGAAAAATTCCGATCACGATACAGATAGGAGCTAGGTGAGAGGACAGAGAGAGTGCCGAGTCGTTTTTTGGTAAAGATACGGAGAGAAACATATCTTCACAATGTAACATATGACCCATTTGACCAGGGTCTGTCTGATTCATGAGACTGGCTGACTAATGAACTAGACCCAAGGACATTAACATGTCAAGAGCTGTACCAAAGTCATCATGACCTCATTGTAACAAATGCTTACAGCATCCCTCGCGGAAACATGAGCGAGATCGAGGCGAAGTGACCTCCACGGCTCAAGAGACATAGCCGAGTTGAACTGGAACAGACGTGACGAATCAATAAGTTCATGAAGCTCTCGTTTGATGCTAAACCTCCACAGCTTTCCAGTCCTATCGCGCGATCCTAAACCTCCACAGCTCTCCAGTCTTCTCGCTTGATGCTAAACCTCCACAGCTCTCCAGTCCTCTCGCGCAATCCTAAACCTCCACAGCTCTCCAGTCCTCTCGCTTGATGCTAAACCTCCACAACTCTCCAGTCCTTTAGCTTGACGCTAAACCTTCACAGCTCTCCAGTCCTCTCGCGCGATCCTAAACCTCCAGAGCTCTCCAGTCCTCTCGCTTGATTCTAAACCTCCACAGCTCTCCAGTCCTCTCGCTTGATGCTAAACCTCCACAGCTCTCCAGTCCTCTCGCTTGATGCTAAACCTCCACAGCTCTCCAGTCCTCTCGCTTGATGCTAAACCTCCACAGCTCTCCAATCCTCTCGCGCGTTGCCTAACCTCCACAGCTCTCCAGTCCTCTCGCTTGACGCTAAACCTGCACAACTCTCCAGTCCTCTCGCTTGACGCTAAACCTCCACAGCTCTCCGGTCCTCTCGCTTGACGCAAAACCTGCACAACTCTCCAGTCCTCTCGCTTGACGCTAAACCTCCACAGCTCTTCAGCCCTCTCGCTTGACGCTAAACCTACCTGCACAACTCTCCAGTCCTTTAGCTTGACGCTAAACATGAACAACTCTCCAGTGCTCTCGCGCGTTGCCTAACCTCCACAGCTCTCCAGTCCTCTCGCTTGACGCTAAACCTCCACAGCTCTCCGGTCCTCTCGCTTGATACTAAACGTCCACAGCGCTCCAGTTCTCTCCTTACATACCCCACACAATCGAGCTCAGGCCAGGGGTGTCCAAAGAGAGCCAGATATAGTGACATGAACATGTTTTGGGGACCGACCATTCAACCTGACATTCTTTGAACCATTAACGTCAAGTTATTATTGATTAATACGGGCAGTGTTTGGCCCGATGGCCGGACATTGGACCTGCCTGGCATAGGGCCTCATCTTTTCACTTCCACCGTGTGCGACGAAGGCTTGAGTTTGATATGCTAAAACCATATCGCGGACGGGCTATATCAAGCAAACAAACCAACAAACAGACAAACTCTCTGTCCAAATTGTTGCCCCAATGTCACACTGTCTTATCGTAAACCTTACGTTGTCCTCTTTTCTGTTTCTTTTTTTCTGCGTGTCTGTCTGTCTGACTGTCTGTCTAAATATCTGCTTGTCTTTCTTTCTCTACATTTTATATCTCTCACAATTTCTTTTTTCTCATTACCCCTTCTACCTCCAATCTCTCTCACCTTCCCTCTCTGTCTCTGTCTCTGTCTCTTTGTCTCTATCTGTCTATCTGTCTGTCTGTCTCTACTCTGTCTGTCTGTCTGTCTGTCTGTGTGTCTGTATGTCTGTCTGTCTAAATATCTGCTTGTCTCTCTTTCTCTACATTTTATATCTCTCACAATTTCTTTTTTCTCATTACCCCTTCTACCTCCAATCTCTCTCACCTTCCCTCTCTGTCTCTTTGTCTCTATCTGTCTGTCTGACTCTCTCTACTCTGTCTCTATCTGTCTGTCTGTCTCTCTCTACTCTGTCTCTATCTGTCTGTCTGTCTGTCTCTACTCTGTCTCTATCTGTCTGTCTGCCTCTCTACTCTGTCTCTATCTGTCTGTCTGTCTCTCTTTATCTGTCTCTATCTGTCTGTCTGTCTCTCTCTACTCTGTCTCTATCTGTCTGTCTGTCTCCCTCTACTCTGTCTCTATCTGTCTGTCTGTCTCCCTCTACTCTGTCTCTATCTGTGTGTCTGTGTGTCTGTGTGTCTGTGTGTCTGTCTGTCTCTGTCTCTCTCTCTCCCTTCTCCCCCCTCTCTCTCTCTCTCTCCCTTCTCCCCCTCTCTCTCTCTATTTCAGTCTCTTTATACATATTGCCACCCCGTTCCAACTTCACATTTAAAATACATTTTAAACCCAACTTTCTTCTGTGCAAGATTTCAAATCTTTCAAAAACAGACCCAGGAAGTTGCAAGCCTGTTTACCTGTCATATTCGCTTATCCTTATCTTTGTTCTCACCAACAATCATCAACACTTTTTCTTTTTTTTTTCTCTCTCATTCTTTTATTTCCGTCATCTTTTCCGGGAAGTCATTTGCGGTGAGCAAATGTGCCAAGAAAGACACTCATGTCACAGACACGCAAGAGCGAAATCTATTTAAAAAGCTCCACACTACAACTATTACTCCTACAAACACACACATACACACACAAAAAAAAAAGCGGCCAGACAAAACAATCACGAATCAAGGCCCAAGGTGATGGCTACAGAAACAGCATAATCTACGATATGCAATAAAACCAGCCGAAATATACGAAAATAAACTTACATTTCAAGAAAACAAAAACAAAACTTTATCTATATATGGGAAACGAAAAAGTCAAAATCAATGTTTTTAATATATTTAGACATTCAAGTGTGAACAAAAGATTTATTATGAAAACAATTCCAGGCGTCTCTCCCTTCATGACACTGTGTGAACCCGTGCCTGGCAAGTCTCAGAGTTTTTCCAGAAAAACTGCCACAGAGAGAGAGACGGATCCAACTCATGGCGTACATATATAACACAGGACGTCAGAAGTGAATTTACATTGCTCCGTGTGTTTTCTGTTTGAGGTCAATCTTCATAGTGGTAACGCGATTCTGATGGAAGATATGCCCTGTAGTTGTGTCATCTTTCCAGGCTCAAACTCAACCGGTGTCGGAGGATGAGTTTAGGGTCTCATCTTTTTTACCCTACCCTGAGTGACGCAGTGCACTGGGCGAGGTGCACTTTGTGCTAGATCAATCTGTACTGGACCCTGCTATACATATAAGTCATGGGTGTCCAAACCTTTTTGCACACAGGGTCACATTTGGTGACTTGAAAATGTGTGGGGGACCGACCATTCAGCCTGACATTTTTTGAACCGTTCAGGTTTAATTTTTGTTGATTAATTCGGCCAGAGGCTGCTGACCGCATTTGAACTCCCCCATCCCGTACCCCACCCGAGGGCCGCACGTGGGACATGCCTGATCAAGGTAAACCATGTCACCAGAGAGAAAAAATCATCGATACCAGGCCATTAGTGCTGTACATGTACCTAGTTTCTTACCAGGTGCAGTGTTGCCATTAGTGCTGTACATGTGCCTAGTTTCTTACCAGGTGCAGTGTTGCCATTAGTGCTGTACATGTACTTAGTTTCTTACCAGGTGCAGTGTTGCCATTAGTGCTGTACATGTACTTAGTTTCTTACCAGGTGCAGTGTTGCCATTAGTGCTGTACATGTACCTAGTTTCTTACCAGGTGCAGTGTTGCTATTAGTGCTGTACATGTACCTAGTTTCTTACCAGGTGCAGTGTTGCTATTAGTGCTGTACATGTACCTAGTTTCTTACCAGGTGCAGTGTTGCCATTAGTGCTGTACATGTGCCTAGTTTCTTACCAGGTGCAGTGTTGCCATTAGTGCTGTACATGTACCTAGTTTCTTACCAGGTGCAGTGTTGCCATTAGTGCTGTACATGTACTTAGTTTCTTACCAGGTGCAGTGTTGCCATTAGTGCTGTACATGTACCTAGTTTCTTACCAGGTGCAGTGTTGCCATTAGTGCTGTACATGTACCTAGTTTCTTACCAGGTGGAGTGCTGTCATTAGCATAGTTTTAGCTATGACACATTGACTCATATATTGAGTGTCGCTTGATCTAGATTCAGAAATTTGAGACTCGAATGAGTTTAAAATTTCCTGTCTCGCACGAAGCACAGTCCTTGTTTCTTTTTTTTTTTTCATTTTAAATTCAAGCCCAGCTTAAAGTTAGTATTATGGCAAGGATTAAAGTTACCATTTAGGCTGTGAAAATTGATTATAACAAAATTTACGTGTTGCGCTTTTAATTGGTTACAGAGTAGTGGGGTCGATTCAGTCTCTTTATGACTCTTTACTTGAGAGACTCAGAGAGAGAGAGAGAGAGAGAGAGAGAGAGAGAGAGAGAGAGAGAGAGAGAGAGAGAAAGAGAGAGGCAGACAGACAGACAGAGAGAGAGAGAGACAGAGAGAGAAAGAGAGGCAGGTAGACAGACAAAGAGGAAGAGAGGGAGAAAGAGAGAGGTAGAGAAAATACAGAGAGAGACACAGAGAGAGATAAAAAGAGAGAGAGAAAGAGACAAATAGATAGACAGAGGCAGAGAAGAAAAGAGAGAGGGAGAGAGAGAGAGAGAGAGAGAGAGAGAGAGAGAGAGAGAGAGAGAGAGAGAGAGAGAGAGAGAGAGAGAGAGAGAGAGAGAGAGAGCGATATATATATATATATATATATATATATATATATATATATATATATAAGCCTCAACAAAAGAAGGGAAATCTTTTCATCGTTCCTCCACAGAAAGAAACATTTGCTATAAAACTACCAGTGGCCCTGAAACAAAAAACAACAACACAAGGTTAGAACGGCAACTAAACACACCTCAGTCATACCCGAAGAGAGTGGAGGACAAGCGACACCTTTGTCCTCCGCTCGAAACACCAATGTCGTATGAAGAGAATTTAAGGGAAGATCTTCTATATCTATATATATAAAAAGAGAAAAAATATTAATTTCCCTGATACTTGGGAGGAAAATTTAAAAACAAGATATATCTTGGTATCCTCTGGGTGAGAACATTACCGACCTATGAGGAGAAAATTACGAAGATAATTTTACACCACCCAAAAAAAAAAAAGTTCAATTAATTTTCTAATCTCATTCACTGCCGCGTATGACAGATTCAGTTCGCCTCGCCTGGGTGAAATCTTGATAATGTTGAGTTGCAGCTATAGGATCTAGGAGGTATCGACAAACAAAACGTTTCTGTCTTACTCTCTTCGGTATTCATTAAGGACAGTTCGCTAACTTTGTAAAACCCAAACAATTCATACATCATTTACCAAGCTTAATATCATGTAAATGTGAATACGGGAGGCTAAGAATTCACTCTTAGTCTTACTACACTTTAGTTCGTACCTACACATGCCTGCAATCATCGTAAAGAAGGACCTTAATATAATTAGTATTGATTCGGGTGAGACAGAATTAGTAATATTTTTTAACCTGGAGAAAGGATCCCGCGCAAAAACTTTTATATATTACAAAAAAAAAAAAAAATGAACAAACAAAAGGCAAATGTCAAAAATAAAATGAAACATAAAAAAACAACAAAAGAAACCCCAAAAACAACCCATAAAAGCGACGCACCCCCTCCCCTCCCCTCCCCCTCCCCCCCAAAAAAACAAAACAAAACAAAACAAAACAAAAACAAAAAAACAACGACAATAAAATAAACAAACAACCAAAAAACAGAAGAAAAAGAAAACAAAACAAAGAACAAAAAACAAAACAAAACAACAACAACAACAACAACAAACAAACAAAAAAAACAACAACAAAAAAAAAAAACAAAAACGAAACAAAACAAAAACGGTCAGTCTATATGCTTACAATCTTATCAGGTCAAACCTTCCACATCCAACCGAAGGATTTATCCTGGACAAGAAAGTGCCAGGAGGCGCAGAGCTGCAAGGACCTCACGGGTTCAATGTTTAAAGTCCACCCGTGGCTGGATGGGATTAAGATTATCATTGAGCTATCCTCATTAAAGCTGCGCCCTGACTGATGTACTCCTAGGTGGTTTGTGACAATACAAATAAACATTCCGCCGCCTTTCCCCACAACAACAAAGAACAAAACCAAAAATCCGCCATCATTCTATATTCCTACAGTTTTAGCAGATCAAAGATTCTTCATCCAATCCAAGCCTTTGTCCTTGACAAAAAAGGCTCAAGAGGCGCAGGGCTACAATGACCTTACGGGTTCAAAGATCAAAGTCCACCCGAGGCTGGATGGGATTACGACTTAGAGAATTACATCCTAATTATCTGCACCCTGCATGATGTACGATGTACACCTGCGTGAATCGTGACAACACAAATAAACATATCCAGACCAAAAAAAAAAGAATAAAATAATAATATAAAAAATATCAAACTTATAAGAACCATTGCTGTTGTGGAACTGATCCCATCAAGCGACCCGCGAACATTAAATGACAAATAAACCAAGACTGGGTCATCATGCATGGCGAATTAGGAGCTTCCACAGTGACCTTAACTTAGGCCGCAATTAATACAAGAAAAAGGAATTGAAGTCGAATTGTAAGCCGTGTTGGAGGTATAGACTTACGATCGTCGAAATCGGACGATTTTGAGCTCCGACTGCTCCGGACTGCCCCAAAGAGTGTACGTTTATTTTCTGTTGGAGAAAGTTTTATATTTTTCAAACTTCTCTGTCCGTATGAGACAGGATTAGGGTTAGAATTACAGTAATCTCGGATTTCTAAAAAAAATTGTTATGACTAAAAAAAAAAGCCTTATATAATAACTTTAAAGATTTAGGATCTGCGCTGTCAATCCACTGCAGTCTAACGACTGTTTCATAAAACCTTTCCAAAACCGTTATAAGAGATTAAAGGTCGACAAAAAATCATCCTCCGGAGCTGTTCGGAGCAGTTTAGGGCAGTCTGGGGTAGTTCGGAGCAGTTTAGGACAGTCTGGGGTAGAATGGAGCAGTTTAGGGCAATCTTGGGTAGAATGGAGCAGTTTAGGGAAGTCTTGGGTAGAACGGAGCAGTTTAGGGAAGTCTTGGGTAGAACGGAGCAGTTTAGGGCAGTCTTGGGTAGAATGGAGCAGTTTAGGGCAGTCCGGGGTAGAAAGGAGCAGTTTAGGGCAGTCTTGGGTAGAAAGGAGCAGTTTAGGGCAGTCTTGGGTAGAACGGAGCAGTTTAGGGCAGTCTTGGGTAGAACGGAGCAGTTTAGGGCAGTCTTGGGTAGAATGGAGCAGTTTAAAGCAGTCCGGGGCAGAAAGGAGCAGGGCAGTCCGGAGTAGAACGGAGCAGTTTAGGGCAGTCTTGGGTAGAACGGAGCAGTTTAGGGCAGTCTTGGGTAGAATGGAGCAGTTTAGGGCAGTCTTGGGTAGAATGGAGCAGTTTAGGGCAGTCTTGGGTAGAATGGAGCAGTTTAGGGCAGTCCGGGGTAGAAAGGAGCAGTTTAGGGCAGTTCGTGATATTTCGTGATATTTTTTATTAATAATGATAATAATAATAATAATAATAATAATAATAATAATAATAATAATAATAATAATAATAATAATAATAATAATAATAATAATAATAACAATAATAATAATGATGCTGCTGCTGCTGCTGCTGCTGCTACTACTACTACTATTACTACTACTACTACTACTACTACTACTACTACTACTACTACTACTACTACTACTACTACCACTAAAGAATTATTTTAACCCAGCGTTGATAATGCCTCAGCAATTTTGGAACCATCGTTAGAACCGTGTTCAGCTTTAGCGCATCTTGGTTTTACGACGAACCAATCAAAGCTAGACAGGTAATTGTAAACAACCCTTCCCTACCGATGGCTTAGAGGTCAAAAGTCTAACAAACATTACAACTGGGCACTAATGAAAACATTACATCTTAATCTAGCTGTCTAGATCTAGTTACAGGCTTGCTCAGTCTCTAGGCATGCGCAGTATATGGGCTGACCTCTTGGCAGCCTGAGACTGTAGAACTAGAGCCTGTGTTCAGTAGATATTGTGATTGCTTATTTTCCTATATTTAGACGTACACGATATAATACTTTTCGAAAGACTGATGACTCCTTAACTTCAACCACATCCTCAACGTTAACACAAGTACCTCAAAGTTTTAAATCAAATGTTACAGATCTTTTTTATGGAGTATTTGTGTATTTTGATCATAAGTCAAGCATATTCTTCTTTATAATTAAAATGCGAGAAAACTGCTTCTGGACTGATTAACAACAATTATGATTTACTACCCTCAACGAGAAATATTTAGAACCGGTTACCAAGCATTGTGAAGGGGAAGTGACGCATTCCCTAACTCAAACTCTTGCGTGTGCAGTGTGCACCCATGTATCTTTCAGCTTGTTACTACAAGTCCTCTAAGCCAATCGTGCACAAAGTCCGGCCCGCGGACCAAATGCGGCCCATGTTCTAATTTACACTGATCCACAGACTCTGTCATAAAATCAATAATTATTAAACGTTAATGGCTCAAAGAATATCAGACTGAGTGGTCGACCCCAGACATTTCCATGTCACCAAAAAATCTGGTACTCTTTGCAAAAAGTTTGGATACCCCTGGTCTATGCGCTGATAAAGCTGATTCTAGATTATCCGGCTTTCCACTTCAAAGACTGGTTGTATAATGGTTTCTCGATTCATTACATAAGACTTAAAGGCTGCGCTAAGCCATTGATCAAACTTTCCCTCACCTGAGGTAAAACTGGCCCGGCCTGACCTTTCCTGAGATTGATTAGATTCGTGGCTAATTCATTTTTTTCTAGCCTCATTTCAGATTTTTTCGTATATTTAGAAACAGAGGTAAACTTGTCTGTAAGTAGAAGATTAGATATGGTTGAAATAACCTTCAAAGGGTGAATATCATGTGAAGACAAACCTCCAAAGTAGATACTCTTGGCAGGACAGAGGCAGGACAGAGGGAAGCATAATTTGGGTGCGGCTGATTTAACTCGAAGGGGAGGTAAGAATGACAATCACTACCTGGTTGCTGAACCTGATATATATATATATATATATATATATATATATATATATATATATATATATATATATATATATAGATAGATAGATAGATAGATATAAGTAAATACATAAAACACAGACACAAAATACCCACTCACAAACAACAACAAAAGCAAGAGCAAAAACAACAACCCCCCCCTCCCCCTACCCCCCCAAAAAAAACAACAAAAAAAAACAAACCCAATAACAACAACAACAACAACAACAACAACAACAACAACACAGCAACAACAACAACAATAACAACAACAAACAAACCAATAGAATACAAAAAACAAAACAAAAAAAATAAAAAAAACAACAAAAAATAATTAAAAAAACCCAAACCAAACAAAAAAAAAAAAACAACAACAACAACAAAAAAAAAACAACAAAAACAAAACAAAAACAAACAAACAAACAAACAAAAAAAAAACCACCTGAAAACCCCAGCCAGCTCTGAACATTAGCTATCTTGTTATTATATCTAAAGAAACTTCCTCGGGTTTTTGTAAAATACTGGAGTTTCAAAGTGAATTATCAATCTGTTTTATAGAACTATTATTTAATTGGAAAAAAAATCTAAACAATGCTCCTTTGATCACAGCTTCTCGTGAATTGGGTTTTGAAAAATTCAAACCAATCCTGAATAGTTACGTAAAGTTGTTAATTTTGATCAATACTGTCATGATATATATATATATATATATATATATATATATATATATATATATATATATATATATATATATACATGAAATCCACCTCTATTGATTTCATCGGTTTGAGCATTTGGCCAGGCATGACTGGTTATCAAATTCTATAAAAGCCATAATTATACTTTATGCCGTAGGTTCGAATGCGTTCTAAGTCTAATCCTGTGCTCTTACTGGTTTTTTTAAAAATTAATTTTACGTTTTGAAATAAAATTAGATCCAGCCTTTGGATAGCATGCCACGTGAAATATTCAATAAGTGCAGGTAAGGAAACAATCAACCCGTTCTTTTCGCACCTAAAGAACTCGGCTCTAGATCTAAGTCTTCTAGGCTGTGGCGCCAGCACAAACCAACAGCAATCGATTCAGATCGACTTAAAACCAGTTCCAACTGGATTCGCGCTCCGTTCACGTCACACTTCACACCCACGACGATGTGGCTATTGTTTTCTTTTCCCGGTCTTGGAAACTGTATTCCCACAGTGGAACTTGTAGATCTAGACCAGTCACTTATGGTTCACTACACGAGCTGACAGAAGCAGACTGCAAGGGGGACATCACTCTAAACACTTGGGACGTGATGACAATGGCATGACGGGAGTCTAGTATGATAATCTAATACAATGATCGCAGCTGAATAAATAAACAACTTAATTTACTAACGACCTCCCTGCTTGGTTTTATTCGTATTTTTTTTTCTTCTTCTTTTCAGGACGATTTATCTCTCACTCGCTAACAAAATTGATGATTCAACGATTGAATGTATGAATGATTGAATGACTGATTGACTCTTTACGAGTACAGTCGACAGTAGTAACCTCCAGGTCAAAAAATATGTTAAATGAATTGTCAACCTAGATATTGCTCAACGTCTCTAATCTATCGGACTCGGTTAGGTCAAAGCAAGTTTAAAAACTATGTAGATCTGGGTTTGTCGATTATTGAAAAGAAAAACCTTGTATAAATCATTTCTTTCAAATATATTTATATGTCTATGTAAAGCTCCTGGCCAATGCGTGGCCCAAATTTTAAACAGCGGGTGTTCTCACGATTTGTGATAGTAGATTGTTTCCCTGTCTGGTTTTCTTGCCAGGTGGCGTTATTCTGTAACATAGCTTTTATATGACCAACTATCGAAAGGAATATATCAACTAATTGCTATTTTATAGTAACCCAAAAGCAGATATAAATATAACGCCCACTGCAAAAGCGATTCTTTATCAATTATCTTTAGATAATTTAAATCGATTTTTAAAGAAAATAGCAACACCAGCAACATTTTAACAATAGCAATAGCAATACTACTACTACTACTACTACTACTACTACTACTACTACTACTACTACTACTACTACTACTACTACTACTACTACTACTACCACTACTACTACTACTACTAATGATAATAATCTAACAATTATTATTTTCTTAAAAGGAAAAGTCAAATGTGCGAACTACTTCCTGTAAGCACAGCTTATCAGAGATCATGGAGATGACAGGAAGTAAACTATAAGTACGCAGACGATGTAGGCGTCGGTAGATCTAAAAACATCTGGAATTATGTTATAGTGTAATATCTAAATCTACTTGGCCATGGGTTCTAGATTTTAGATCTAGGCCCTAGATATTTATAGCAGCTAGACTGAAATCAAAAGGTTAAGATCTGGATCTACATAGATCTAGATTGTACTTTCCGGCTTAAAATTTCAAAAGGTCTTAAATTCTAGATCTAGGTTTTATTTTAAGAATAGAATTATCGAGATATAGGCCTACAGATCCAAATTCTAGGTAAAGACAGACAGATGAATGCGTAAATAAAAGGATAGATATCAAAACCATAAATCTGTTTAATACCCACACGCACCATAGGCGCGGAAAATTGACATCAGGGTTTCGTTCGTAGATCGGGATTTTCAGTTTGTAAATATAATAATGATAATAATAATATAAATAACAACAACAACAACAACAACAACAACAACAATAATAATAATAATAATAATAATAATAATAATAATAATAATAATAATAATAATAATAATAATAATAATGATAATAATGTAATTGCGTAATGGCTGTGGGTCAACTCTTCTTATTATAATAAAAGCGATTTTAATCTTGAAAATGTGACGAGCTTTAAATAGATATGACATTCCCCGTGACGGGAATCTGTATGCTTTTAGATTAATGTGATTTAGTATCCTCGCCCTGGCCTTTGGAATTTCATCAAGTTAATGTTACAATCAATTAAAAAAAAAAGAAAAAAAAGAAAATCCAAGAAACTTCCGCTTTCCTGAAGGTCCTCTCCGCCTCTTATTAGATTTCTTTCCTGTCTTTATTTGATTCTGATTCCGAAGAGAAAGAAACGTCTTTATTTTTTTTTTATGTTTTGCCCTTCTCTGTGATATTTTATCTTATTATTAATCGATAATTATGTTTATGTCTGCTTGCACATAATGAATGTTAGTCTTTTCTTGTTTCCATGCCTATCTGATTAAAAAACAAAACAAAAAGACAAACCATCTATCTCTCTCTGTTTCTCTTTCATTCTCTTTCTTCCTCCCTCTCTCCTTTTCTTTCACTTTCTTCTCTCTCTACGCCTCCCTCCCCCAGACTCTCTGTCTATCTCTGTTTCTGCCTCTCCTCATTTTGAAGCCCGCTTTATTAACTCTCCATTTCTCCCTCTTCCTCTTTTCCGTAGACATCACAGGGCGACTGGGCTTTAAAATAATCAACTTTCTGGATCCCTACTCCAATGTCTTACATTTATTAAATAAAAACCAGTTTCTACTCAACTATTAATTCATTCTGTAACATTCTCGCAACATTGATATTATAAAACCGTCTCATGCCAAAGCTGGAATTTTTTTTATCGCTAAAGGAAGATTTTTAACTCATCTTCATCAAAATAAAAATACCAACGTCATGGTTCAGTTAAAGACACTCAGTTCTCGAACCGAGAGGTTCCAAGTTCCCACCTTGGCCGTGTCATAAACCACAAGAAATGTCTCTGAAACATAATACTACTTTCATTCGGATGTGAAATCTTAAATGTTATCTGCTCTCTGTATTAAATCAGTAAAGAATTTTTAATAACGTCCGACGCCCATTAAATATGGATAAAAGAAAGCACTTTATTTTCCGTGACGGTATTTATAAGCTAAGAAAATACATTCCAATGCTTTGTGTCTTTGAATCAATTTGTGGGTGATTAAAAAAAAAGAAACTTAAAAAAAAAAAAAGAACGTGAATGCCTTACTGAAAAGCTTCTCAAGGGAATCTAATTTTTTTAATAAATTTATCTTCCCAAACTCATACAAGACCAGATCCACCCTTGTAACTATCAGAGGCCCTTGTCAATCCCCCTGTTAAGAAATGTAATCTTATTCCAGTTGGCCGATCCTAAGCTCCTTCCCCTTACATGATTGAAGAGTTTTTCGCTCCAGATTTTAAGATTTAATTATCAGGCCCACAATAACATTTCTAGCTTTGACATTTTGAAATTTGAAAAAAAAAAAAAATGGCCAAAGTACACCAGGCTGTTTGCATATTTTAATACTCTTTTTAACTGTCTTTCAGGTAATGACATTTTTTTTTTATAAACTCCTATGTCAGCACTTTAGAATTTTTTTTTTTAGAATTAAATAAGGTGACTAATGCAGAACTCTGGGATCAATGTTACAGAGAATTTTTTTAAATTAAAACAATTTTTTTTTGTGCTTTAAGCTACATCTAATGATTAGCCTTAGAGATAATGAGAGGCAAAATCGTGCCGTTACTTCACCTAGCAATACTTAATCTTGCTATTGATTCTAATCAACCTACAGTTTATTTTCCCTAAAATGCAAAAGTGTTCTAAGTATATTGGAAAAGATTTCACGACTTAGAGTAGTTTCCCTTTGAATGGGCATCTTTCATTTTAAATTAGCATCTAGAGAACTTTAAACATTGAATAACACTCTCCCTAAATTTGATGCATACTAAATCAAAATCGAGAGATTTCTTTAAAGGTTGGATGTGCTCCCTAGATCTGGCGCATAGACGCATTAAAAAAAAATAGAGACAAAGATGATATCTGCTAAGCCAACTGAACATTCAATCTTTTTACCCAATTCTCCCACACAACTAGAGACAAAGATGATATCCGCTAAGCCAACTGAACATTCAATCTTTTTACCCAATTCTCCCACACAAATAGAGACAAAGATGATATCCGCTAAGCCAACTGAACATTCAATCTTTTTACCCAATTCTCCCACACAAATAGAGACAAAGATGATATCCGCTAAGCCAACTGAACATTCAATCTTTTTACCCAATTCTCCCACACAAACCGGTCGACCCGACTAAAAATCTAAAAAATGATGGTAGAAAATGCAAAAAAAAAAAGTTTACACTACACAGAGGCCAGGTTTCTAACCCAAGAAAATGAAAGTTACAGTTTTGGTTCCATGGTCAGGTTTTTATGTTGTTTTTTCCTGCACGTTTACAAGTTTTTTACACTTCTATTTGTCTTCTGGCTTCACGGTTTAAGAATTTATTAGAAGTATTGAAGTATTTCCTTCAAGACTTCAAGTACAATCGCTTCGCTCAGAGTGGAGTGTTATCTCTCCGCAAATTGTGGGGATTTGCTCTTTGTTTTTTCAGACTCTCGGGCTTTAGAATCTTATGAGAACATTACAGTCATGCCGAAACTTGGAGTAAAGTGGAGAAAAGTTTAAAGTGAATGAGTAGGGTCTTAGGGAGTAAATGATTGAGTTGGTGCTACAGTGCTACAGTGCACACATTACAAGGTTATAATAGTATTATTATTATTATTCATTTAGGGCAACGGCCTGTTAAATCTTAAGAGAACATTACATGCCGAAACTTGGAGTAAAGTTGAGAAAAGTTTAAAGGGGATGAGTAGGATGTAAGAGGATGATTGAAGGAAGTTGGTAGTAAAGAGCTTATATTGAAAGATTAAAATAAAATTATTATTCTGCCTGGATTTTTAGAAATTATGCCTTGCGTTTTAATCACACCCTGCACAGAGTCCCAATTAATGAGACGTTGGTTGATTGAATATAATGGCCGTAGACTCCTAAGAGATCACACACACTCTTATCAAACAGGGTAGGTCTGAAATATGAGATCCTACAGTCATCCACGGGTCGTGTTGATGTGGAACGTGGTGTTACACCACAGAGCAAAATGCAGTGTCAGGGCTTGAGTTCAGATGTTACGATAGAGAATACAAAAACATATTCTCAACGTAAGCCTTTTCAGCGTAAGCCTTTTCAGCGTAAGCCGCTTTGGTGACTTGTAATCACTTAGATCAGGTCCAGTTTATTTGTTTATTTTTGTAACTGATCGATAAATATTATACATAATTATGATATGTCGTTGTTCTATTTTTATCTTCAGTCACTATGGAGGCACTTACCTCATTTCCAATAATTGTTAGAAGAACATAATTCATCCACTATCTTTAGCATGGGCTTAGACGCAAACAAAATAATGTAATTTTATAAATCGTATTTCTTTCTTCTTTTGGGTAATCACTGCTCTGAGGGTGGAATAGTGATAACAGTGCATTTAAAGAGGAAAGAAAACTTACATGTACATAGTTCTTTTAACGTGTTAATTCTTCGACAGTTAAAGTTTGGGGAGGGGGGGGGGGGTGCTCTTGATAGTTATATGGGCTGCCTTGCCTTGCGTATTCTTTTTGATAGTTATATTCCTTTTTGTGCTTTATCAAGGAAAGGAAAGGTAGCTTAATAAGTGAATTGTAGGTTTGGAGAAGCTTTAATAGATTGAGGTTTGAACATTTTTCAAACAACTACTGGTATTAACGAAATCCATATTCTTATAATTTACAGCACATAAAATACTGTGTTTTAGAAGGTTTCATAAACTATCGTATACTGGAAGATGAAGACATTATAGATCATGCATTTAAAGGTCAAACATGATTCTGAGTTTGGCATAGAAGACTTGGTTGGCTGAATACTTAAAAGCAAATGTTTCGCTTTGGTAAGATAAAAAAGATGGGCTGAAAAAGTTATTTTCCAGAACTTTTCGCGAAAAATTGAATTACTCGGCTTAGTCTATGAGCAAAATTAGCTGGGGTTATCGCTTTTTTTTTCTTTGTCAACTTTTGCAGAACCTGTCTTATACCAGCAGCAAATAACTATCTTGAATACCTGTCTTATATTATCAGCATATAACTATCTTGAATACCTGTCTTTTATTATCAGCAAATAACTATCCTGAATACCTGTCTTAAATTATCAGCATATAACTGTCTTGAATACCTGTCTTACATTATCAGCATACAACTATGTTGAATACCCGTCTTATATTATCAGCATATAACTATCTTGAATACCTGTCTTATATTATCAGCATAAAACTATCTTGAATACCTGTTTTATCATCATATAACCATCTTGAATACCCGTCTTATCAGCATATAACTATCTTGAATACTTGTCTTATACTATCAGCTCTAACTATCTTGAATGTATGCACTATCCTCGTATCACCGTATAATCTGAAACTCATATTTATCTTTTATATCTTGCAATCGATATCTGTACTGATTTAGCCAATTTTCTTTATCTCGTTGCACGCTGACCTCCTCTCCACCTGTCTGCCCTCTTTCTCTCTCTCTCTGTCTCTTTCTCTCTCTCTGTCTCTCTCTCTCTCTCTCTCTCTCTCTCTCTCTCTCTCTCTCTCTCTCTCTCACCTTCTGTCAATCTTGTCTCTGGTTATCTCAATGTTGACTCACCGCCAAAACCAAACAAACCGATCTGCCTGGGTTTGATCAGCAACAAATCATTTCGCATTTCATGCGGGCTACAGAATGAAACACAGAGTTGTTAAAACAAAGAGTGACCGCGCATAGTGGGCGCTACCCTGTCTCTGATGCTACTATGTTTTTAGATTATAAATCCTTTCTCTGTTCTCTCTCTCTCTCTCTCTCTCTCTCTCTCTCTCTCTCTCTCTCTCTCTCTCGGTATCTGCCTCTGTCTGTGTGTCTGTCTGTCTCCCTCTCTCTCCCTGTCTTTATCTCTTTGTCTGCCTCTGTCTCTTTCTCTCTCTCTCTCTCTCTCTCTCTCTCTCTCTCTCTCTCTCGGTATCTGCCTCTGTATGTCTGTCTATCTGTCTCCCTCTCTCTCCATGTCTTTATCTCTTTGTCTGCCTCTGTCTCTTTCTCTCTCTCTATCTCTATCTCTGTATCTGCTCCTCTCTATCTATCTCGCTCTCTCTCGATATCTGCCTCTGTCTGTTTGTTTGCCTGTCTGTCTGTCTCTCTCCCTGTCTTTATCTTTTGCCTGCCTCTGTCTCTTTCTCTCTCTCTATCTCTGTATCTGCCCCCCTCTCTCTCTATCTCGCTCTCTCTCGGTATCTGTCTCTGTCTGTCTCTCTCTCCCTGTCTCTCCCTGTCTTTATCTCTTTGTCTGCCTCTCTCTTTTTCTGTCTCTATCTCTATATCTGCCTCTCTCTCTCTCTCTCTCTCTCTCTCTCTCTCTCTCTCTCTCTCTCTCTCTCTCTCTCTCCCTCTCTCTCTCTCCCTCTTATTTGAAATGCCTTTTTTTCATTGCGATCCCATCCTTTTTTTACCCTTTGTATTTCTCTCTGAGTGTGGGTCTCTCTTCCAGGTTTGTTGATAATAAATAAGACCATGTATAACATTTCCATCCCTTTATGTTATGTCTCTATCATTTGGATAACAACCTCTTTACCCCTACGAATCTTTCTACTGCTTGTCTTGTTTGCTCGTCCGTTTAATCTCTTACTATATTCCTCTTGCTCTTTATTTCTATCTCTCCGAAATCTGTTCTGCTCTCTCTCTCTCTTTTTCTCTCTCTCTCTCACTCTCTCTCTCTCTCTCCCTCTCATTAAGTTTTTCTCCCAAAAGTCCAACCGTCTCTCTGCATGTATCTCTATTTGTCTATCAGTTTGTCTCTCAGCATGTACGCACTCCCCTTTCCCTGCCACCTACCTCTCCCTCACTATTCTCTCTCTCTCTCTCTCTCTCTCTCTCTCTCTCTCTCTCTACTCCCCCATAGCATGCTCAAAGTCCTCCGGTTTATTTCTGAATGTGTGCATAAGTTCAATCCGCGCCGACTAGACTAACAACGTTACGTGTTTTCTGCTCTCAAAACCAACCTCTCACGTCACGACCTCTACATAGTGTCGATATAAAACTCTCTCTCTCCCTCCCCCCTTCCACAAAAATCAAATCTAAACACCCCCCCCCCCCTAAAAAAAACAGCAAACCAACAAAAAACCGTAGAATATCGAATATCAATCCAAAACTTCTTGGTAAATTGTTTGCCTGAAATATAGAGAAAGCCATTGTCCTTAGGATCTTCATATCACAACAGTTTACTGTCCTCATCAACCAGTGTATGTACACAAAGGTTTGGGAAAAAAACCCAAAGAGGAATGTGATCATTATCTTAAAGTCTTGACGTTTACAAATTAGCACGAAATCACGAATGGCCGGTAGTGATTATACGCAATAACAAATAGATTCTAGATCTATATTTAAAAAAAATCATATCATAAAATATAAATGTCCACAAGAGTCACAAAATCCTTCATAAAGTATTTTTATTATTAAAATTGGTAGGATTAATGTACTAGATAAAGGACAAGAAAAAGAAGAAGGAGAAGAAGAAGAAGAAGAAGAAGAAGAAGAAGAAGAAGAAGAAGAAGAAGAAGAAGAAGAAGAAGAAGAAGAAGAAGAAGAAGAAGAAGAAGAAGAAGAAGAAGAAGAAGAAGAAGAAGAAGCAACTGCAGCAGCATTAGTAGCAGCAGCAGCAGCAGCAGTAGTAGTAGTAGTAGTAGTAGTAGTAGTAGTAGTAGTAGTAGTAGTAGTAGTAGTAGTAGTAGTAGTAGTAGTAGTAGTAGTAGTAGTAGTAGGAGGAGTAGTAGTAGTAGTAGTAGTAGTTATACTAATGGCAATTTATATTAATAGTAATTTTGTAAAAAAAAAAAATGAATTGTAAAATAAAAAAAAAAAGTAATAGGGAAAGCGCCTGTAATATAGCCTATTACTAAAGATAAAACGAATAACGAACAACTTGGACGATGTTTATGCGAACGAAATAAATTATATTGAAAAAAAAAAAGAAAAAAAAAAAAAGAAGAAATGTGTGGAGGGCGAGAAGAAACCGCGGAGCCCAAGTGCCCGTACGCCTTGCTCTCACCGTGTGGCCTGCTCACTTTGGTTTGTTGGTTCTGAGACGCGGAACTTGTTTTTAACATCTGCACTGAAAGAAGAACGATGAGCAAAAAAGAAAAAAAAATACAAAACAAAATCTTAGACCCAAGAACAACAAGAAGAAGACGTTTTCGCTGGAATTTTGAAGCAAGATTAAATTTAAATGTTAATCCTGCCAAAGAACAAAAGCACCCCCCCCCAAAAAAAAAAAAAAAAAAAAAAAAAAAAAGTGAAAAGAAATGAGATTTCTTATCTATCTTGACGCTGTGTAAGAAGCCAGTTTTGAATTTTTTAAATCAAGGAACAAAAACAAAATGGTTTATAGGCTTTCATTTTGAAAACTGTTTAAATTTAGATGTTAAACGTGCCAAAGCCCACCCCCCAAAAAAACAAACAAAAACAACAACAAAAAAACAAACAAACAAAAAACCGAAACACCAAACAAACAAACAAAACAAACCAACCCCCCCTCACCAACATAAAAACAAAAGAAAAATAATGAAAGAGATTCCTGTTCTATCTTGAAGCTCACGGAGCAGCCAGGTTTCAACGTTTTTATGATGGGATATGACCAGACGAATCCCGTCTTAACGTGATTGAGTGCACCAAGCTTTCCCGCCGTGACACCGTTCTCTTTCCTCTCCAGCCTCCACCAGCCCAGCGGTAATGTAAACATCACGTGGTACACGCACGTGACCTGCCTCGTTTGCTGCCGTATTTTCTTAGAAATCTTCCTTGCGAAAGCGATTTCAAAGTCGAAATTCCTCCTGTGGGATAACCCATCAACAATCTTTTCTCTGCTGTATTCCAAACTAATGAGGTTTTGAATTAAGATTGGAATAGAATACTCGGGTTTGTGAAGGAGAAAATGATGATATGATGTAGCCTATAATTTAGAAATTTTGAAGGGTTTTTTTTTATTATCTGTCGTAAATTTATTCCTTATGTACCTTGATTTTGTCATTTTAAGTTTAGGTTTGTATCTATTATCTTCAGTGCATGTTTCTCCATCTGTGTGGATGTGTGAATGTTTGTCTGTCTGTCTATAAAGATGCCTCTCTCTTTCTTCTTTTTCTTTCATTCTTTATTCAAGTTTCATAATGTACATCATGTTTTCCTCCCCTTGCTCATCCTCTCTATCTATCTGCCTGTCTCTTTTTCTCTGTTATTTTCTCTCTCTCGTTATTCTTTTTCTTTCATTTTTTTTTATTCACTTTTCATGGTGTACATCATGTTTTCCTCACTTTGCTCATTCTCTCTATCTGTCTGCCTGTCTCTGTTTCTCCGTTACTGTCTCTCTTTCTTCTTTTTCTTTCAATCTTTATTCACTTTTCAAGTTTCCCTTCCCCTTGCTCATTCTGCCAATCTGTCTACCTGCCTGTGTTCCCCTCTCATTCTCTCTTTCTTCGTTCCTCTTTTTTTTTTCTTTCGAAAAGGCCAGAAATGACTGATCGGTATTAATCGCTAGACTTGGCACAGCGATGGATGCCACAATACGAGTGACACGCCATTTCGAATCCTGGCGTCTTTTCATCTTTGGTTTGATCTATCATTCTGTCTAGAGCAAGACCTGGACTACCGCTTACGTCTGCTATCATTTTGTAGTTCTACTTCATTATCAATCACTTGTCTATCTATATTCCTACAATATTTTACTTTATCCTGAGGTTTGATTTTTTTCACGAATGCCTCGCCCTTATGAACATAAACCATAACCTCTGTCCATATACCTGTCTGTCTATTTGTCCGACTGAAAATCTCTGTCTCCGGCCCTCTGAAAACCTCTTTCACTTCCTTGACTTTTAAGCTCGGAAACTCAGTTACCGCCAGCCGGATAATCGTATTAGACGTCCCGAATCGATGCATAAAATATCCGGATCGACAGATCTGGACTGACTGGACTCCCTGACAGTCCATTTTTAGCGACATTCGCATAATGGAAACTCTTCTGACCAGCCTCACTATTTTTCCATACATGTTTGAGAACGAATGTACTATTATGTATAAAGCCTTTATGTTTATATATATATATATATATATATATATATATATATATATATGTGTGTGTGTGTGTGTATGTGTGTGAGTAGATCTTGTCCATTGATCTTCGTCAACGACATATCGTTACAAAATTGGACATGATTAGAAAAAAAAGCTTGACATTTGGTGATTACACATTGCTTTTATGAAAATCAGCGCAGGGCTTAAATCAATGTCAATCTGATTTATAACCAACTTTAGATCTATATATATTTATATTGACTTGGACATAGACAAACGAAACAAAGACAAACCAAAAGAATAATCAAAGATATTATGAAAAGTTGCTAACACAGAATGTGATATTGGTCATTATTCATGGGCTGCGCCAGGTATTCTATCTATAATTTAGCAACCTATGCTGATGATTTTGGTCTCACTGATAATCTGAGATACTATTGCCCCAAATCGTGTGATGGACAGAACATGTGTAATTAAATCGGACCCAAGCCCCCGTTAGGCAGGACAGAGCATAGCAGGACACTACTTTAAGAGGATCGTGACACGGAATTCACGACGTGCAATCTGACACATTTTGACGCAAGTGTTTTAATTGTTTAACCATCTTCTCACCACATAGTCTGGCTTGATTAATGACTTCCAACTTTCCTGATGACTTAAAACCCACGCAATAATAGTTTACTTCTGTTGTAATGCCACACACTTTCGAGTAAAAATGTTTCTATCCTTATTATGATTAAGTCCACGACAAGAATACACTTCATTCTAACGTCATATCACTTAAATAGTTACAAAAAAATTCAAGTTAACATGCGACCATAATGACACAATCGCAGAAGTGGCCGCTACTGTCAAGCCAGTCGAGACATCGCCGCTTTCTGTCTGATGTAATTTGCCATATTTCAAACTATAGTGATTCATTTCTCTAGCAAGTTGTTTCACCAGGCTTGATAGAACCGCCAGGACGAGCCAGAACCAGCACTGAAAAGAAAGGAAAATGATTTCCTGACGCGTTAGGATTAAAAGAGTGAGTTAAAACCGAAAAAAAAAAAATGTGCGACTGATCAAGAAAAGGGTAAAGCAGAACCATTTACAGTTTTAATCATTGCATTTTAATGTATACTTATATAGGTCGGCTGCTGCTGTTAAACTTTTTATTTTTTCATGTAAGTTGATCCCAGTGGATAGACTGACCTATAATTATTCAACAACAAGAAAAAGAACCTCGACAATATTAATAATAAAATAATAATAATAATAATAATAATAATAATAATAATAATAATAATAATAATAATAATAATAATAATAATAACAACAACAACAATAACAATAATAATAATAATAATAATAATAATAATAATAATAATAATAATAATAATAATAATAATAATAATAATAATAATAATAATAATATAATAACAACAACAATAACAATAATAATAATAATAATAATAATAATAATAATAATAATAATAATAATAATAATAATAATAACAACAACAACAACAACAACAACAACAACAACAACAACAACAACAACAACAACAACAACAACAACAACAACAACAACAACAACAATAATAATAATAATAATAATAATAACAACAACAACAACAACAACAACAACAACAACAACAACAACAACAACAACAACAACAACAACAATAATAATAATAATAATAATAATAATAATAATAATAATAATAATAATAATAATAATAATAATAATAATAACGAGATTAAAGCATTACTTCCACGGTGTAAGGCATAGCCTGTACCATTCTAATTTCAATGAATCATCATCAATGCCTTTCTCACCCTTTCTCAGGGTATAGGCCACAAACAACAGACTTCCACTTATCCCTATCCTGGGCATTCCTTGCAGCTTCCCTCCAGCTGATATCTCCCCTTTTCATGTCCTCCTCTACCTGTCTCCGCCAAGTTATCTGTGGTCTACCCCTTCCTCTCTTGCCTTGCGGGTTCCACTGAAGTGCATGCCTGGTAATGCTACTTGTTGGTTTTCTCAGCGTGTGTCCAATCCATCTCCATTTACGACGTCCTATCTCTTTATCTATTGGTTCCTGTCCTGTTCTTTCCCATAGAATATTGTTATGAACCTTGTCACTCATTTAATTTTCATTATCCGTCTTAAACAGGTGTTGATGAAGACTTGCAGTTTTGAAGTTAAAGTTTTTGTAAGGCTCCAAGTTTCACTGCCATACAAGAGTACCGACTTGACATTTGATTGAAAGAGCCTTATTTTTGTCCTCATAGAGATGTTTCGATCCTTCCATACTTTATTCAATAATCCAAATGCTGCTCGTGCCTTACCTATCCTTGTCTGTTAGGAGTTAAAACTTATTTAACGTCTCTCTCTCTCTTTCTCTCCTTCTCTCGCTCTTACCCCCCCTCTCTCTTTCTCTCTCCTTCTCTCGCTCTTCCCCCCCTCTCTTTCTCTCTCCTCTTCTCTCTCTTTCTTCTTTTCTCTCTCTCTCTCCTCTTCTCTCTCTTTCTTCTTTTCTCTCTCTCCTTTTCTCTCTCTTTCTCTCCCTGCCTCTCTCTCCTTCTCTCTCTCTCTCTCTCCCCTTCCCTACCTCTCTCTCTCTCTCTCTCTCTCTCGCTCCCCCTCCCTACCTCTCTCTCTCTCTCTAGCTCGCTCGCTCTCGATTTCTCTTAGATACACTATAAACACATATAATATTGATGATAACGTTTCGTCTCATAGCGAATCCCACCATTTTATGCTGTGATTCCTGCTTAGTTTTTCCCCCAGTGGCGACGTGTCACACCCGCAAGGATTGAGATAACGTTTGAGACGACACACTTCCTCCTAGAAGAGTTTTTATGTGACACAAGAAATGAGGAGCCGAACAAAGCAAAAACTTTACACTGAGCTGGCGGTATTATATTGAAGTCTTACTCTTCCAAACTAATTAAACAATTACCACACTGTTCTTTCACCACATTTTGACTGAAGCAAGTTTTATTGTAGCGAATCGCTTCAATAAAAGTAAATGAGACTTTGTTAGTAAGTAAATAAATAAATGACCAACAAGCTGCAATAGATTATTCTTACCGTTTTCCCCCATATCTGAACGAGGCTCCGATATAAATAGATTGTTTAGAACTATGACGCCCTCTACGTAATCGCCCTTCACACATTGACCCTGACTAATATCGCCTTCGTGTGAATCTCGATGGAATAAAGAATATTTTTTTTAAAGAACACGGATTATACTAACGACTAGAGGAAAACGCAGGTTTTTTTAATTAATAACTCTTTCCCTGGACTCGACTCTGAACGATTTTCAGTCCTTAACCTCTCACACGTCATCTCCACGAGTGTTTTCCCACAGTTCCACAGCCGAGTCACGTGAGCAAAGCCGAGCTTACCACCCACCCGGATGTGACCTTTCGTGAGCTGACCAGGCGTGGTAATGTAATGTAATGTAATGTAAGCCATAATGAGAAAAGCTATTACTTCGTCTGAGGAAGGTCTGGGTTTCGCGTTGCGAACATCTCACAAACAAGGCAGACGAAGAAATCAAGAGAAAAGGAGTAAATGAAGAAAAAAAGAAAAAGAGAAAAAAGCAGTCCTCTCGGGCACGAAATGCTTGTATTCCACTTCCGGGAGAGCTTCAAAATAAGTGTAATCGTCGAGGGAAACACAAGCAGCGTCTATCTCTACCATATCCGGTTATTTATTTTTTTAAGGGAAATTGTGGCGATTTTGGGTTATTGTTCTTTGTCGTTCTGGTTGTCTTAAAGCTGCCCTGTTCACAACAGTGTGTTTCAAGATGGTTTTCATCGTTCTTCGAAATACCCTCCTCTTATAAACAGCTCCCTTGTTGATATCATTTTTTTTTGCGGGAAGATCGGTTCATAGATTTATTTAAAAAAAAAGCGTTATCAGTATTTTCCTTGTCACACAAGTCATAATTATCTTTATCATAATCGTTATAATAATGATCATTTATCATCATCATTAGATCTATTATATTTTTATAGGCAATATCATTATCTTAATCTCCAACATTCTCCTCCTCCTAATCTTTATCCTCATCATCATTGCCCTCAACGTACATAACTCCACGTAAACACAGCTAAGGTTTTTTTTTTATTAGCATATCTAAAAATTGCAGTTCTATTGCTATTCTCCCTCTCCACTTTATCATCATCATTACCCTCATCATAATTATAACCACCACAACAACCACCAAAATCAACATTTTCATCACCTTCATCCTTACCATCACCATCATCATCCTTAGAATAATCACCGTCATTAACATCAACATCATCATCATCATCATTCTTATCCACATGATAATCATCATCAACACTACCATTATCATCGCCAACATCTTCATCATTATCGTCATCATCATCCCTACCATCATCGCTATCATCATCATCATTAATTTATATCTACCATTATCATCATCGTCATCATCATTATCTCTACCATCATCATCATCATCATCATCATCATCTTCATTATAATCATCATTTCTATCATCATCCTCATCTCTGCCACCATCATCATCAACGTCAACGTCAACATCATCATCATTCTCGTCATTATCCTCAACATCATCAACATTGACCCTACCATCATCATCGTCATCATCCTTACTATCATCATCATTTTATCATTCTCACTACCTTCATCATGATCATTGTGATTACTGCTTTCATCTTCATCATCATTATAACCACTCGATGTCTCAAAAACTAGTTTTAAAGCAAATTGCTTCCAGCCTTAAGAGCTCAAACCATCTTTCTCTGTCTCCACATCTTCCCCCTTCCCTTCCTGACCTCAGCTTTAGATTCCGATGAAGACATTTGTACATAATGGCCAGCATATCAAAGAGCCCAAACAACAGAACTTTCGAGAGATGAGCTCAGACATAAAATAAGCTTAGGAGCTGATGCCATAACTACAGTACCGGTAGTCGGCACTGGAAATGCGTTGTTAGTAGAAAACACGGGAACACTGCAGCTCTCTCTCTCTCTCTCTCTCTCTCTCTCTCTCTCTCTCTCTCTGTCTGCCTGTCTCACTCATTTGTGTGTGTGTGTGTGTCTATGTTTCTCTGTCTCTGCCTGTTTCTGTCTCTCTATCTGTCTATCACTCTCTGTGCCTCTATCTCTGTCTCTGGCTCTATCTCTGTCTGTATTTGTGTCTCTGTCTGCTGTCCCTCTCTCTAGAATCTGTTTCTGTTTCCGTCGCTGTGACTGTTTTTCTGTAGATCTGTCTCTGTCTCTGTCTCTGTCTGTCTGTCTGTCTGTCTGTCTGTCTGTCTGTCTGTCTGTCTGTCTGTCTGTCTCTCTCTCTCTCTCTCTCTCTCTCTCTCTCTCTCTCTCTCTGTCTCTCTCTCTCTCACTGCACCTCTCGAGTTTTTGTGTATTTGCTAACACTACCATGTAATATATATGCATGAGTATTCTCTGTTTCTCTTTCTCATCCAGGCAGCGAGGAAAGCGCGTAAGAAAACAACTGCTGCTCTAAGTTTCTCATTTCACCAACTGTCAGCCTTGAGAGTTTTGAAGAATTTCGGCCATAACCGCCTATGACCCAGTTTGCTCATCATACTGAACCGCGTTTCAATTACTTATTAATTTTGTTTCACTGCGTGACCAAATCGTAAACGACGATTTGTCGTCAATCCTCTTGACACTATTTAAACTGTAAGAATTTAATCTTCAAAGACTATTTATCTTGTTTCTAAAGTAACGTCTACATCTAGAGTAACGCCTTGGAACCTACTTGTTTTTTCGTCCCTTTGTTTATTTACTTTTTTTCCACCCTTTATTCTCAGCGCCTGTCTTCTCACCATTGTGGCCGGCGTGTGTCTCGTCACGCTATTCTTTTCTCTCCCTCTCTCTGACTGTCTCTCTCTGACTCTCTGTCTCTCTGACTCTCTCTCTGTCTCTGTTTTCAGACTCTCTCTATCTCTGTGTCTCTCTGACTCTCTCTCTTTCTGTGACTCTCTGTCTCTCTGACTCTCTCTCTGTCTCTCTTTCTGACTCTCTGTCTCTGTCTCTCTGACTATTGACTCTCTCTGCTCTCTGACTCTCTCTGTGTCTCTGTCTGTCTCTCTGACTCTCTCTCTCTCTCTGTTTCTCTGTCTCTCTGACTCTCTTTCTCTTTCTCTGTCTCCCTGACTCTCTGTGTCTCTGACTCTGTCTGTCTCTCAGACTCTCTGACTCCCTGTCTCTCTCTCTGTCTCTCAGTCTCTCTGACTCTCTGTCTCTCTCTCTGTCTCCATGACTCTTTCTCTCTGACTCTCTCTCTGTCTCTCTGATTCTCTCTGATTATCTGTCTCTCACTCTGTCGCTCTTACTCTCTCTCTCTGTCTCTCTGACTTCACTTTCTGTCTGTCTGTCTGTCTGTCTGTCTGTCTGTCTGTCTGTTTATCTCAAGCCGACTGCCTGACTTTTCCCATCTTTTGCCGCCTTTTCATTCCTTTCTCACTATGTCTATCTGTCAGTCTGTCTGTTTGAATGTCTGCCCGACTGCCTGTCTTGCTAACCTTCTGTCTCTCTCACTTCGTGTTTCACTCCCATGGTCACTCGTGCTCTTCTGAACAGGAAATTTATTCATTCAAATCTTAGATCTAAAGGAGTTTCCCGGAGCTATGCACGCACAAAACCCCGTCTAGCGTCTAGACATTAAGGCGCGACAGAATATGCAAAGTCCTGGATTGTAAAATAATTACAACTGTCTGCTGCACGCGAAAGCGCGGGGTTTGGGCGCGAAAAAATGATAGTACAATTGGATGGGATATTCACCCTAACATTGTGATATTGTGTAAATGTGGTACACAGATTATCTCAATTGTTGTGTTCGTGGGTTATGGTTGGTGCTCTGCATGCGGGTCACAAATGATATAGACATGATTATGGTGTCATGTGGTTTTAAAAGGGTAGCAAAATCGACAGAAATAAATTGAGCTCCACGTCATTCAATATATTCGATTGATTGGTTGGTTTTTTGACACACTGCCTTTTGTGAAAGAGCAACTTGCTTGAAGTTAAACAGCCTAGGAAAAACGGGATTTCTTGGAATGAAATAACGAGAAAGCAATTAAAAAAAAAAAGAAAAAAAAACAAAAAACACAATCCAAACAATAAAAAAATCAATACATAACACGAAGTAAAAGAGGTAGGATAGAGGCTCTACACATCGGTATGATCAATGAATCCTCAACATCAAGTTGATCCCGAATGTAATGAAAAGTGGCTTGGAGCAATGTGGCTCTTGGTGGAGCGGAATAGATGAAGCTGTGAGTTACACTCGCTCCACGAGCGGCTCATCTGATGTTCTGAACGGATACAGTGTGGTTCTTTTTGTTTTCACGTTGTCTCGATCCAAAGTGACGTCACGCTTTGTCTCCCTATTGCAAACAGAACTCAAAGCAATCGCTAAGAGAGAGAGAGAGAGAGAGAGAGAGAGAGAGAGAGAGAGAGAGAGAGAGAGAGAGAGAGAGAGAGAGAGAGAGAGAGAGAGAGAGAGAGAGAGAGAAGCTTGATCAAACCGCCAGACAGCTGCCCGCCCTCTCGGCCTTAAGTGCACACAGTGCATGTCATTGTGACACTGAGAGAGAGAGAGAGAGAGAGAGAGAGAGAGAGAGAGAGAGAGAGAGAGAGAGAGAGAGAGAGAGAGAGAGAGAGAGAGAGAGAGACAGAAAGAAAGAGAGAGAGTTAGAGAGACACTGAGGGAAAAAGAGACAGAGACACAGATAGGGAGAGAGATAAAGACAGACAGAGACAGTGAGAGAGGTCGCAGAGGACATTGCTGGTTGTATGTATCCGAGGTCATTGTTTATTGCACCCTGAAAAACTGTCGGGTCTCTAAAACATTACACACACAAAAAAAAAAAAAAAACCCCAGAAAAAAGTGTACGTGACAGTTGAAGACTGCGCACCTTAAGAATAATCGGACTTTCATTCCGGAGACTACTGGGTCCACTTAGGCGCACTTCATTTAATAACAAATCTGGATATAAACAGAGTTAGTTCAATTAGCGCAGGTAAAACTGAGAGCTCTACTGCTCTATCCTCGAGCACATGCTTCTCGCGTTGCTGATAGCTGAATTGTGTGACGTCACTGGTTCTAAACAAGCTGAACATCTGTCTCAGATGTAACCACTCGTACAGAGCTCTAATGGGTGTCCGAGGTGTTTGTAACTTCTGTAATCTCGAAACGATACTGATCTAGAACAATGGTAAACCAAGAGAAGAGATTCTGTCTCTGTCAGGTGTCATCTGTCTCGGATGTAACCACTAGTTCAGAACTCTATTGGATGTCAGAGGTGTTTGTAACTTCTGCAAGGTGGAAACAATACTGATCTAGAAAAATGATAAACCAAGAGAAGAGATTCTGTCTCTGTCAGGTGTCATCTGTCTCGGATATAACCACTAGTTCAGAGCTCTAATGGGTGTCCGAGGTGTTTGTAACTTCAGTAATCTCGAAACGATACTGATCTAGAACAATGGTAAACAGAAAAAAGAGATTCGTATCTGTCCAGTGTCATCTGTCTAGCATGTAACCACTAGTACCGAGCTGTACTGTACTGTTCACCGAGGTGTTTCCCACTTCTGTAATCACATTGTTTGGATTCTCATCTAGAACAAAGATGAACCACGAACTTGTAAGACACATACACATTGGTTGTTTTTTTCACCGTGTGTGTTTTGTACTTGGTTTTTTTTTGGTTTTACTAACTTTCTTGCTTTGAAAAATCAAGATATTGAATACTATTTCTTTTTTTTCCCCCGCCATTGAGGGGAAGTAACACTTGTGCTATTTGCCAATATTGTATATTTCAATGTGGTGAATAATTTTTTTTCTTTTTTTTTTCTAATTGAGCTCTTGAGAAATAGAAGTTTACTTATTTCATCTAACTAAAACTTTTTTATCAGTACAAAACAGGTAGCAAGAGGATCTTTAGAATCGTTTAAAAACTGGATTCGGTTGAATCGATTTAGAGAAACTTCTAAGAGATATCCGGTTTAATTTCTCACATCTCCAGCTACCTGCAGTTAACTCAAGGAAAAAAAATACTTTTTTACATTGCTTTGTTTCAAGCAAAGTTCATACAGTGGCTAACAATAAGTAGATTTGTTTTATTGGTCTAACATGAATAAAATTACAGACAGTAATGTCCTATACCTTCTTTACTTAAATATAGTGTAGAGGCCTAGATTTTTTTTTATATATAAAAAAAGAAGTTTGTGACATCTTTACAAATGTTGGAGTTTAGTTCGATATAATAATAATATATAAGAACGCTTTGAAAACTCCACGTTTCATTCTGGCGTAAAACAGATCAGATAATAAATATCGATAGAAAAAAAAGTACTAATAATTCCCATATGTAACTGCGCCTTAGTATAATATTGATGATCCATGTTTGTCGGCGTTAACAAGGTGAATAGTTTTATTAGAGAGAGGGGAAAAAAGAGAGACAAAATACAGAGAGAGAGAAAGAGAGAGAGAGAGAGAGAGAGAGAGAGAGAGAGAGAGAGAGAGAGAGAGAGAGAGAGAGAGAGAGAGAGAGAGAGAGAGAGAGAGAGAGAGAGAGAGAGAGAGAGAGAGAGAGAGAGAGAGAGAGAGAGAGAGAGAGAGAGAGAAACAGACAGGCAGACAAACAGAAATGGACGAGTCAGGGGAATCCATTGGGATTTTTGTCGTCCAGCTTACACACAAAGATTGGTCTACTACCTTAAATCTATCTTCTGTTTACCTTGCAGCCTCGGCTTTCTCTGTCTCTCTGTCTGTCTGTTTACCCGTCAGTCTGTCTATCTCTCTCACTACTATCCAAGTTCTTAGTGTGCAGGGATAAATAATTGAAACGACAAAAATCCCAATGGATTCCCCTGACTCGTCCATTTCTTCGCCCTTCACTCATTCCTTATCTCTACCCCTGTTCCTTCACCATCATAACCTAGCATTATCTTGATTAGAAATTCTACGTGTATTTTGATTCTAGCATCAGAAATCAATACGCGAGACATTTTTTGTCCTCTGGAAACTTGTTTTGCTTTTTCTGCCTTTAGATAGCCTCATCATTAATAATCGTTATAGCCTTCAAGCTAGCCGCAACAAGCCACAAGAAAATCAATAGGAAAGGGTATGGTGAAAATAAAAATTGAAAAATTTCAAGTTATTGATAAAATAATTCTTTTCCTTTTTTGCATTTTATCTTAAAATTTATTGAACCTTCGTTATAAGCCGCGTTATGCTTCGTTGAGTTGAAGAACATTAATTTACCAATTAAAGGCTTTGATATCCTTAAGAGATAGAAAGCTTTCTTGGACGCGTCAAACCTTTTTTCTTGGCAGGAATCATTTGGACCTGTCAAAGATTTTGAATCATGTGTTTATATTTTCAGGTAAGCATCGAGATTTGTAAGTGAATATTTGAACATTTTCAGGTAACGTGATAATTAACATTTTCATGTAATTGTCTTTACTTTCAGATGATATTGAGATATTTATTAAGTTTCTACAGGTGTTTATATTTCCAGGTGAGTGTCGGGATTTCCACGTGAGTAGCGAAATCTCCTGATAAGCGTCTAAATTTCCAGGTGAATATCTAGATCTCCAGACAAGCGTCTAAATTTCCAGGTGAATATCTAGATCTCCTGATAAGCGTCTAAATTTCCAGGTGAGTATCTAGATCTCCAGATAAGCGTCTATATTTCCAGGTGAGTATCTAGATCTTCAGATAAGCGTCTATATTCCCAGGTGAGTATCTAGATCTTCAGATAAGCGTCTATATATCCAGGTGAGTATCGAGATCTCCAGATAAGCGTCTATATATCCAGGTGAGTATCTAGATCTTCAGATAAGCGTCTATATTCCCAGGTGAGTATCGAGATCTCCAGATAAGCGTCTATATATCCAGGTGAGTATCGAGATCTTCAGATAAGCGTCTATATTCCCAGGTGAGTATCTAGATCTTCAGATAAGCGTCTATATTCCCAGGTGAGTATCTAGATCTTCAGATAAGCGTCTATAATCCCAGGTGAGTATCTAGATCTTCAGATAAGCGTCTATATATCCAGGTGAGTATCGAGATCTTCAGATAAGCGTCTATATATCCAGGTGAGTATCGAGATCTCCAGATAAACGTCTATATATCCAGGTGAGTATCTAGATCTTCAGATAAGCGTCTATATTCCCAGGTGAGTATCGAGATCTCCAGGTAAGCGTCTATATTCCCAGGTGAGTATCTAGATCTTCAGATAAGCGTCTATATATCCAGGTGAGTATCTAGATCTTCAAATAAGCGTCTATATTCCCAGGTGAGTATCTAGATCTTCAGATAAGCGTCTATATTCCCATGTGAGTATCTAGATCTTCAGATAAGCGTCTATATTCCCAGGTGAGTATCTAGATCTTCAGATAAGCGTCTATATTCCCAGGTGAGTATCTAGATCTTCAGATAAGCGTCTATATATCCAGGTGAGTATCGAGATCTCCAGATAAGCGTCTATATATCCAGGTGAGTATCTAGATCTTCAGATAAGCGTCTATATATCCAGGTGAGTATCTAGATCTTCAGATAAGCGTCTATATTCCCAGGTGAGTATCTAGATCTTCAGATAAGCGTCTATATTCCCAGGTGAGTATCTAGATCTTCAGATAAGCGTCTATATATCCAGGTGAGTATCGAGATCTCCAGATAAACGTCTATATATCTAGGTGAGTATCTAGATCTTCAGGTAAGCGTCTATATTCTCAGGTGAGTATCGAGATCTCCAGATAAGCGTCTATATTCCCAGGTGAGAATCTAGATCTTCAGATAAGCGTCTATATATCCAGGTGAGTATCTAGATCTTCAGATAAGCGTCTATATTCCCAGGTGAGTATCTAGATCTTCAGATAAGCGTCTATATTCCCAGGTGAGTATCTAGATCTTCAGATAAGCGTCTATATATCCAGGTGAGTATCGAGATCTTCAGATAAGCGTCTATATTCCCAGGTGAGTATCTAGATCTTCAGATAAGCGTCTATATTCCCAGGTGAGTATCTAGATCTTCAGATAAGCGTCTATATTCCCAGGTGAGTATCTAGATCTTCAGATAAGCGTCTATATATCCAGGTGAGTATCGAGATCTCCAGATAAGCGTCTATATTCCCAGGTGAGTATCTAGATCTTCAGATAAGCGTCTATATTCCCAGGTGAGTATCTAGATCTTCAGATAAGCGTCTATATTCCCAGGTGAGTATCTAGATCTTCAGATAAGCGTCTATATTTCCAGGTGAGTATCTAGATCTTCAGATAAGCGTCTATATATCCAGGTGAGTATCGAGATCTCCAGATAAACGTCTATATATCCAGGTGAGTATCTAGATCTTCAGATAAGCGTCTATATTCTCAGGTGAGTATCGAGATCTCCAGATAAGCGTCTATATTCCCAGGTGAGTATCTAGATCTTCAGATAAGCGTCTATATATCCAGGTGAGTATCTAGATCTTCAGATAAGCGTCTATATTCCCAGGTGAGTATCTAGATCTTCAGATAAGCGTCTATATTCCCAGGTGAGTATCGAGATCTACAGATAAGCGTCTATATATCCAGGTGAGTATCGAGATCTTCAGATAAGCGTCTATATTCCCATGTGAGTATCTAGATCTTCAGATAAGCGTCTATATTCCCAGGTGAGTATCTAGATCTTCAGATAAGCGTCTATATTCCCAGGTGAGTATCGAGATCTCCAGATAAGCGTCTATATATCCAGGTGAGTATCGAGATCTTCAGATAAGCGTCTATATTCCCAGGTGAGTATCTAGATCTTCAGATAAGCGTCTATATTCCCAGGTGAGTATCTAGATCTTCAGATAAGCGTCTATATTCCCAGGTGAGTATCTAGATCTTCAGATAAGCGTCTATATATCCAGGTGAGTATCTAGATCTTCAGATAAGCGTCTATATATCCAGGTGAGTATCGAGATCTCCAGATAAACGTCTATATATCCAGGTGAGTATCTAGATCTTCAGATAAGCGTCTATATTCCCAGGTGAGTATCGAGATCTCCAGGTAAGCGTCTATATTCCCAGGTGAGTATCTAGATCTTCAGATAAGCGTCTATATATCCAGGTGAGTATCTAGATCTTCAAATAAGCGTCTATATTCCCAGGTGAGTATCGAGATCTACAGATAAGCGTCTATATATCCAGGTGAGTATCGAGATCTACAGATAAGCGTCTATATATCCAGGTGAGTATCTAGATCTTCAGATAAGCGTCTATATTCCCAGGTGAGTATCTAGATCTTCAGATAAGCGTCTATATTCCCAGGTGAGTATCTAGATCTTCAGATAAGCGTCTATATTCCCAGGTGAGTATCGAGATCTCCAGATAAGCGTCTATATATCCAGGTGAGTATCGAGATCTCCAGATAAAGTTCTATATATCCAGATGAGTATCGAGATGTCCAGATAAGCGTCTATATTCCCAGGTGAGTATCGAGATCTCCATATAAGCGTCTATATTCCCAGGTGAGTATCTAGATCTTCAGATAAGCGTCTATATTCCCAGGTGAGTATCTAGATCTTCAGATAAGCGTCTATATATCCAGGTGAGTATCTAGATCTTCAGATAAGCGTCTATATTCCCAGGTGAGTATCTAGATCTTCAGATAAGCGTCTATATTCCCAGGTGAGTATCTAGATCTTCAGATAAGCGTCTATATTCCCAGGTGAGTATCTAGATCTCCAGATAAACTTCTATATATCGAGATGAGTATCGAGATGTCCAGATAAGCGTCTATATTCCCAGGTAAGTATCGAGATGTCCAGATAAGCGTTTATATTCCCAGGTGAGAATCGAGATCTCCATATAAGCGTCTATATTCCCAGGTGAGTATCTAGATCTTCAGATAAGCGTCTATATTCCCAGGTGAGTATCGAGATCTCCAGATAAGCGTCTATATATCCAGGTGAGTATCGAGATCTCCAGATAAGCGTTTATATTCCCAGGTGAGTATCGAGATTTTCAGATAAGCGTCTATATTCCCAGGTGAGTCTCTAGATCTCCAGATAAGCGCCTATATTTCCAGGTGAGTATCGAGATCTCCAGATAAGCGTTTATATTCCCAGGTGAGTATCGAGATTTTCAGATAAGCGTCTATATTCCCAGGTGAGTCTCGAAATCTCCAGATAAGCGCCTATATTTCCAGGTGAATATCGAGATCTCCAGATAAGCGCCTATATTCCCAGATGAGTATCGAGATTTTCAGATAAGCGTCTATATTCCCAGGTGAGTATCGAGATCTTACTTGCTAGACTTCCTTTAGATTTTCAAATGCCTGTCCCAATTTTTAATGAGTGATTATGATAATGCTAGAATAACATTATTTTATTTTTGTTTTGTTACAAGACCTCAGAATTAAAGCAGCTGTAGACTTTGGTGTTCATGCGGGTTCGATTTAGTGTTTTTTTTTTTTTCATTTTCTTTTTTTAATTTGTGACTCGGGAAATACGGGTGTCTCACCACGTCTCACCACGACCTTCACATTGTTTTGCAAATCTGTTGCAATCGCTTTTAGAAAACTGCCAGAAAAATAAAAGGAAACAAAAAATTACATGAATCACTTTGGTCACCTGGCTAGCCCACTAAAATCGATGTACACGTTAGCATTATGAAAAACTAAATTATACTAAATAGCATAAGCTTGCATCTCCTCTGAATATTTAATCAGTTCTCAACAATTATTTAAAGGATTTATTTACTACAAGGATTATTCATCGTTGAACGCTCGGCCATTTTATTACGCAACTTTCAGATCAATCCGCTGCAAATATAAGATCCAGATGTAGAGCCTCAAGGTCGTGTGCAGCAAATCTTGCTCACTCTGTGGAGGACTATGGTGAACATCGAACGGTTGCTCTATTAGTAGTTTCGGCCTCCTCAGCCTTTTCTCTGTGTATAATTTATTCTTTCAAAATTCTAGTGATTTTCAATTAATCCCTGCGTGTCCACAAAACACGATTCTCGGTTCTAAACGTTTGACATCATTAAACAATAAGAGTTTCTTTATTGTAATGAAAACTTTACAGATTTTCAATTTATCCCTGCGTGTCCAGAAAACACGATTCTCGGTTCTAAACGTTTGACATCAATAAACAATAAGAGTTTCTTTATTATAATGAAAACTTTATAACGTCTTAGAACAATACAAATGTTGTTTTAGAGGGTGAAATTTACTAAGTGATTTCACAGCTGCGGCAAATGTGGGGTGAAAAAAAATCTTGAACAATTTGTGTAGGGAATATTTAGAAATACAATCATGAAGCAATGACAAAGCATTAGTTTTCCCTACTACGGGTTGGACTGGAAATAATATTGTATCAGCCCTCTCTCTGTCGATGTGTCTGTCTTTTTCCTGACTGTTTTTTTTTTTTTTAATTTCTCTGTTTTCCTCCGTCCCTCACTTAACTCCCTCACCTCGTTTTTTCCTTTTCATAATTCAATCTCATAAGTTCTTTTTTCAGTATTGAACTTCTCGGGGAAATGACTCAGCGCCATGGTTTGAACTCCTGCTCTACCTTCAACACAAAAGGTTCTTATCACCGCTACTTGTTTATCTTCTCGTATTTCGATTATGCAAGCTGTGGTTTACCAAACCCCACGTTGAGATAACAAGTTCTGAACCAGTGCCAACTCCAAGAGGTCGAGAAGTGTACAATATTGACGCTAACTCACAACTCGTATGTCGGTCATTCCATTTATTTGTAATTTTTGAAAAAACAACAAACACCATTTGAAATTGTTGTGTTATAAGTAAATATTATATTACTAATGACTATGACTATAATGAAGTCTGTCCTATGACTTAGTATGGAAGGATTGTCTTTAACACGCATACTATACTGTTATTTACGTACATAGTTACGGGAAATCCAACTTCAGACGCAATTTTCTCCCGCTTTGAACTCTAGGTAATTCGCTTTTCAAGTTGCTCAAGAAACAGTATTCTAAATGATGACCCTTTTATCTCTTAACCAAACAAAACTTAACAAACCAAAAGCAAAAGAAAAATACTTAAGACCTAAAATAAAACAAAACCAAACAAAAACAAAAATGAAAACTAAAGCAAAGCAAAAGCAGAAACTAAAAGCTAAAAAAGTAAAGATTGCCCAAAAATCGATTTAAATAAAATGAATTATATCGAGACTATTGTCTCTATGTGAAGCTTTCGGTTGTTCACAGTCAATATAACTAAGTTTATACTCACAGTCAGAATTTATTCTGAGCCAGCAGTTACATATCGATAAAAAATCTACCTACACGACATCTTCAACACCGCCCTCTATTGAATAACTATAACTATGGGCGAGTTCGCAACACTCATGTTAGCTCGTCGGTGTGTGGGTGTGTTACTAACCCACATCTGCCAATAACGATTTTCTTCCACAATGAGATCAAGAATAATTTGGGTTTAACGGCGGGGAAGACTTGTTGAAGACGACGATATGGTGGGTGTGTTACTAACCCACATCTGCCTATAATGATTTTTCTTCCACAATGAGATCAAGAATAACTTGGGTTTACCTAAAAAAAAAAGCCAAGCAAATATACAACATATTGATCATCAAATGAAGTTGCATCACATCCTTAGATAAAATTCTCTCTCTCTCTCTCTCTCTCTCTCTCTCTCTCTCTCTCTCTTTCTCACACCCACACCCACACACCCACACCCACACCAGTATAAATCTCTATCTTCCTGCGATTTATCGTTTATGCACCTGTTTCTCTGTCTTCGTTAATTTTTCTTTCCTTTCTTTACCTGTCTCCCTCTATTTTTGTCTGTAAGTCTTTCTCTTTTTCTGCATATATCACTCTTGCTCTGTCTCTCTTTCCTTCTTTCTTTCTGTCTTTCTGTCTGTCTTCTCTCTCTCTATGTCTAAATCACTGTTGAAATAGATTTAAAACTAGGAAACTTGAGACGTTACCAATTTTGCACTTGTTTAATCCAAGCTATGAAGATTATGTGCCTGTTTTATGATCGCATAAAATTTTATGAGCCTTATAATATCCGTTTTCTGATATCTGTTTCCTTGGATTATATATTATGTGCATACCTATGTCATCATACATACTCTTAGCTAGGCTGGCTATGTCGATATTCCATAGTATATATATGGATGTATGGTCCATGTACAAATAAATGTATGTAATCTAATTTTTGCGCACACACATTACGGGAAAGACCACTCCCTT